>LPNX010029127.1:582328-641975 GCA_001517045.1 Pseudotsuga menziesii | reverse complement strand
ATATATATTATAATATAATATTTTATTTTTATAAAATAAATAAATATATAATTTTTATATTTAAATAATAATTATAATAGATTATTATATAGAGTAAGTATTTAAAAAACAAAAAAGTGATTAATCATGAAAACATTTTATTCATACATCCATCAAGTCCATGGGATCATAGGGGTGAAAGAAAACGAAATGGCTAGAGGTTATTGCACAACTCACTGTTCTGACTCTGATGGTTGTATCGGGCCCATTAGTAATTGTTTTATCAACAGTTCGCAAAGGTAATCTATAATTACAATGAGCCATCTCCGGGAATGACATACTATGTACCAAAGTATTTCATCTCTGGGGATGGAGATTCATGTAATGATGAAAACGAGGTAATGATTGATAGAAAATTTCAATAGAGATTGAGAACTCCCCATTTTCCTATTGGTTGGACAAAAGATTGATCTGCATGTTACAATAGGATCATGGCGGGTATAGTTTAGTGGTAAAAGTGTGATTCGTTACATTATCAACTAAAATAGTAAGTATTTAAAAAACGAAAAACTATTAATCATCAAATTGTTTGTATTACAAGATGTTAAGTGATTTTGATTTTAAATAAAGATTTGACATATATATTTTAAATATTGAAAAATTAATTACATAATTTTAATTTTTAATAGAGCACTTACTTTTTTTATATTTGTAATTTATTTTATATTGAAATATAAAAAAGTAATTACATTTGAATAAAACATTTAGGTTTTTGGTATTTGTAATTTATTTTATATTGAAATATAAAGAGTATTTTTCGTTCTAAGTACTTTAAGAGTACTATAGTACATTTATATTATATTAAAAAATAATCTATGAGTACTATTTTCATAATGAATACTTTACTTACAACATTGATACATTTAACTATGGATTTTTACTCATAATTTACAATTTGACAAATAAGCATCCTTAACTCAACCAATGCCACCTCAACTATTATAGATGATGTCATCCTCTAGAATGTGATTGGTTCTTTTAAAGTGGATTTTGATAGTACATTTTTTGTTTGGAGGCCCATTTTTTACCTCAAAATTTCCTATTGTCTGGGTGATCCACCCTCAAACAAGAGTGAGAAGCTAAATCATCCAGATAAACCTGAATAATACATTTAAGGACGTGGAAAGAAAAGGTCGTGGCCCGCTGAAAAGTAGCTCCTAAATTTTTAAGTCTAAAAGACATTTTTTGTTATGTAAAAGTACTCCAAGGAAAAATAAATGCAGTCTTATGTTGTTCCTCTAGTTTAATATGGATATGGTTATACCCCGAAAATCCATCCATAAATGAGAAAGCATGAATGCACATCATTATCCACATTCTTGTCATCATGAGAAAGCATGAATGCACATCATGAAAGCTTTCTTATCCCCCACATCATTATCCACATTCTTGTCATCATTATGATTCTCGTTCTGGTTCCCACCCCATTTATTATTTCTTCCCTTTATTCTATTCTTTTCAGGATGATGGTTCCCCTTCTTATCCGATGAATTCAAGCAAAGCATATCCGTCGACTAGGTAGGAGAGGATGAGTTTGTATCCTGCCTAGTTGCAGACTGGTTAATAGAAAAATTTCTTATTTGATGTGTAACCTGGTCTACAACTTTGGTGCTTGTGGAGCCAACAATACCATCGGCATGTGGACTAGGTTTAAACTTAGGTTCAAAGTTCGACCGTGGCACGTTAGGAATAATCTCATATCCCAGACTGAGCATAGATCAAATCCAATTGTTGGTCCCTAAAGATAGCTTTCTCCTCATTACTCACTCTAGATGTTGAAACATCCTTCGTGATGTATGGTAATAATGATTTAAGAAACCATTCCAATAAAAAAACCAGGTGGAATGTTGGCCTTAATAAGACTCTTTCATTTGTGCCACTCTTCAATATGATCATAGATATGCGTGGCTTTATCCTGTTGAAATATTTACAAGATTTTTGTGCCATCATTGTAACATACCGACACCTGAAAGAGGTTGAGAAAGGTTAAGGCTAAATCATTAAACATCCAATAAGTTCCCCCATATAACTCTATATACCATTTCACAGCATGACCCATGAGGGTGCATTGAAACATTCATAAATGAATAGAGTCATGGTTCAAGGAATTCAAATAGAACCATAGGTGGAAAGTAGTCAGATTCTCTCCAGGGTCCCCACCATTCTTATCTTCGAACTTTGGAATATCCAAAGAAAGTTTGGCGGGAACAATCGACCACATCAAATCATGAGATACAGAATTGTTAGTCAACTTCAAAAGGTTAAGAAGATTTAAAGTAGCCAAAAAGTGGAGCCTAGGCTGTGCCATCGGATTCCATTACCCCTGAAAGGATTGGTTCATATAGGGTCTATTTTGATCAAGTTTGTGGCCTTAACCAGTCGGATAATAACCACCTCCCATATGGCCCATATAAGGATGCACGAGGATCTAATAATTAGGTATAACCTGAGAAGGAGGCACCATATAATCATAGTTATAGTACTGATAGGTCGGTCAACCCCTGAATATCCAGGGAGGTATGCAACCTCTAGAGACAACAACACCAACTAAAGAGGGAACACCATATCTAAATGAAGCACCACTTCTCGAGGGACTGTGCAAGATATAAGGAGGGTTCGACATAAGAAAATAATTTGAAGGAACAAGTGCGGTGGAGGATGGGACGTAAGATGGAATGTAGGTTGTATCCCCAATGTTCATGTATCCACTATCACCCTGGTATTAAGGCCAAATGAAGGGAGTGAAAATCCTCCCACAAACGGAGTATAGGGTGGAATATGACCACTCCCAAATCTATGAGCAAGGTAAGGGGTTGTGGTGCCCCCTAGTCCAACACCGGGGTCTGCACTAGGACCAACGAAAAACAATGGGATAGTAGTAGTGATGTATGTCATGTTGAATGTAAATGAACCTATGCTAGAGGGAGTAGGTTGAGTCTCCACACTTGACCTATCCGAGGAAAACTCCCTATGGGAAGATGTGAAATCTGACAGTTGGGGTCATGTAGTATGGGAAGTACCAACCCCAACCCCTTAAGGGTTGGTATAAATCGGATTTCCAAGTATCCATATGGTTCCTCCCCCCGTTCCAGATGATGGAGACATATGGAACTCCGAGTTATCATATGTAGTACTCATGGTGAGAATCATTTTTGAATCAAAATGTGATAAAGGTTGTTGAGAGAGGCTAGTCCTCTTCCGAGGAGGAGGAGGAGGGTCATAAGGAGATAATTGTACTAAGCATAAATATCGATGAGGTGTTGGAAATCGATCCACAATGACTCCACAAAATCACAAAGACTCAACTAACTGCAATCCCTAAATCCAACTAGCGCACAAAGAGAATACCCCTAAGAAAAACTAGGTTAGATGCAAACAAGCAGAGAGGGAGGATAAGTGAGCTCCTAAATGCAGCATGTATGTCTCGCCTAGCAAAGTCCCGAGAATCCCATACACTACAAGTGGGGGTGCGCAACCAATTATATTGGCCCTCAGCTTCAACGTATATAGCGATTATGTTGTCTAACCCCTACCTGGCCAGGCCACTCGCAGAATAACCTCTACAAGTACCCCATGTGATACCTAGGTAAGGAAACTAAGGTCACCCCAATATAACCAATGCTCAGGTAGACATTTGAAGGTAGGATATACTGTATGGGCATGGTAACAAATCCCGAAGCTCGAAAGTACCAAAGGTACCTCAAAATCCCCCACATACAAATAAGATAATGGAAATATCTCCGTTGCTCAATAGAAACTGGCAAGGGGATATCCCCACAACTAATGTGTGTGTTTCCTCGTTCTTAAATTCCATGTAAGAGGAGCCTCCTGATAACACTAATTATATCAAGGATTTCACTTCTCACCTGGAAAAACATCTAGTTGTTTTTTTTCATAGTATTGGAAAGATTCACTCATGACACCTTATTCCAAGCATCTAAAATCCTAATCTTGTTGGTGCACCTCTATCAAATAAAATTGTGTAATCAATTTTAATTTAAGCGTTAATTTTAATGGTTATGATTACTCAAGGGTAATGAATGTGCAACTAGTGATGTTACAACTCAATAACAAAGTAAACATGCACACCTAAAAAACAATGGAAAGTGCAACTTTGTTTTTAAATATGAAAAAGGGGGTATGCCACTACATGTAATGTAAAAATTCCATTTCAAATTCCAAAGAAATCCTTCCTATATGAAATACCGAACACTATTTCAAGTAATCAAACCTAATGCAAGTACCAAATGAATGCACATGCACAATGCAATAAACATGAAAAGATAAAATATTTTTGTATTTTCACTACAACTCAAATGAAAATTCAATAATAAGGCCCTACAAACTCAGACCCTTCAACAAGAAACAAACGAGCCAAGCAAGACACCTAGACCAAGAAGTAAAATGCAATAATAATAAAAGAACAAGGAGATAAATGACAAGAATCAATTCCAAAGAAAAAATAAATGCAAAAGATGTCTTTGGTCATGACAGAAGTAGTCAACAGGAAGCATAGGAACCCAAGAAAGCTCAACTATACACACAACCCACCCAACATGTTCACACATCAAATATCAAGTAAAATGAGAGATGTACGTGATTGTTCAAGGAACAACAACGTATGTACGCAACTGCATGTACTACAACCCATGTATACACACAACTATGCGATCTATGACCCGCATATACAAAGGAAAGAGTTGTAAAAGGTAAGATAAGATCCAAACAACTTCAAGGGACTTCCAATAAATCAATGAACTACCGAACGTGACACAAAAATGTAGAGAATAAGAGATAAAATCAAGCAAATCATGCACCCAAACCCCAACAAAAAGGAAATCCCTAGCAGAGTCTCCAATTCTGTTACAGAGAAAAATTCCTATAGCTTGGAGTGGACCACAACAGATAGGATGACACCAGCAATAAACCCATTTAAAAGAATGCTAAATATACAAAAGAAAGAAACTAACACTAAGGGACAAGAAGAGTACCGTATTCTGGACAGTTGAAGTAGATCCCCATTGAAATTTCAATCAAACTTGTACCTTCACATTGTCCTCAACAACAACAAGATATACAAGCATGATATATGTAAAGCATTAGATTCTAATCTAGCATGTTAAATTCCACCATATAAAAAAAGTAATTACATCCATGGAGAAGAATATTCATAATTACACAAGTAATGGATGAGAAATGGATATTTCTATTAACATCAACAGAGAGAAAAATGACAACCTCTATCGACACCTCCTTGAAATTGAGAAACCACGCCCCTCCACCTAGGTCGCCCCTACTTCAATTCTCCATACAAAGGAAGCTTGGGAAATAACACTAATGACTGCTTCAAGGACAAAGGGATGCATACTAAAGCATATAAGAATGGGGCATAATTCCACTATAATATCTATGCTCTCTGAAGTTATTCCCCTCTAATGCTTCATAGTAGCTCAATATATATCCCCTCAATGGGAAATGAAGGGTCTAATTAGAGCATTTCTTGACATATAGAAGGCCAAGGATCAAGCCATTCCTTACTTGATGTGGAAAACACCATTTTTTTAAAAAAATTGAGCATAATTACTGATGTATGTGGGTGATGGTGGTGCAATATGTGTATATGCGGTTTGTAGACTTTTGACCCACATATATATTCAAAAATGTCTTTTTAAGGGTTCCACTAGAGAATCAGGGTAATAGTGAGCAAATGGGGTAAAAAGAGTCTGCATAGGGACATGGATATGCCATCCAAGCATGATGTATAAAGTGTGGAAAATTCATTCTTGGAATCGAAATAAAAAGATATCATCCATGCACAAGGATCTAGTTAAGTTAGAGGAAATATGTTGAGACAATCCTAAAACATTTCAAGATGTAGGAGAGTTGACTAGTTAAGGTCCCTATTCCTCTGGGAGTCAAGCAATCCATTGAAAAAATGTGCTAATACATAGGAAGAAAAGGATTACATACATGTACCCTATGCAAGTGTTGTAGGTAATCTAATGTATTATATGGTCTCTATATGACATGATATTTCCCATGTAGTGGGAGACTTGAGGAAAATTTTAAGGATCGATGCTTATCTAAAAGTGCATAAACCTTGGTGAATCTTAGTAGTTCTTAAAATGTCAACCTTTAAAATAATTGGTGATATTTTTTTACAAATATTTCAATTTATAAGGATTTTATATAGTTTATATAATAATTTTGTGACTTTTAGAGTGGAAAATTTTGACCCCATCAAAATTGGGAAAAACATGGCTTCAAAAAAAGCAAATTGCATGTTTTTTTTGAAAAAATCATGGAAAAATAGCCCATGGGATACATTTTTACCCTAACATTTTCCTTAGTGGGATTAATGAATAGGTACATGTTAATGCTTAGAAAGGAACATTGGAGCACATTCAAGAGGGTGCTCAGGTATCTATGCGACATGATAGATTATGCAATCTGTTATGGAGGAGAGCTTGATGGAAATAATGAAATCAATATACAAGGATTTTTCAATTCCAACTGAGTTGGAGACATCAACTGTATATGGTTGACCAATAAAAATGTGTTCCATATATTCAACATAGTATTTAGTTGGATTAATAGATGACATTCAGTTGTTTCACTATTGACTAGAATGGTTGCTACTCATGGATGTAAGGAAGTTGTTTGGTTATAGATATTGATTTCAAATACTAGTTTTGAATGTCAAGCTGTTAGGTTGGATTCTGACAATCTAAGTGAAATATTCCTATAAAATAACCTAATATATCATTCAAAGATAAAGCATATTGATGCTCATTAACATTTTTTGAAGGATATGGTGGAGAACAAGAATATGTTATTGGAGAAGTTAGACATGGGGAACAATGTTGTAGAGTCATTGACCAAGTCTATGAGCATAGAGAAGTTTTCTAGGTGCAGGGAAATGATAGGATTGCTATCCCTTATTGATTGAAATGAAGTTCTAAATATCCTATTTATGCAAGGAATACAAAAAGTGGGAGAATGTTGGGAATGTTATATTCTTTACATGTGAATTAACTAGAAAATTCAGTGGTCGACTATAATAAGTTTATTGGAGTTGGAGGAGAAATATGGTGGATGGTATTATAGACTTACTAACTAGAATTTTTGTTAAGTCGAAGGTCAGTTAACACAATTAATGAAATCTCAATGAATGATCGACCAAACTTGACCCAATCAAGTTGAGTATAAAAAAATAACTAAAAGTGGTTAGGAAGTTATGGATTATCATAAGTGAGAAGTTAGTTGTATTGCATCTATAAATAAAATGTAATGCCTATGAAGAAATATCATGACATGATATAATAAAGTGTGATTTTTATTCTAGCAAGTCATTATTGTAAGCACTTGTTTTTTAGTGTTTGATTAATAGATGAGCGTAAGATCATTAGTTTTCTAGTTTTCCTCAAAGATGAGAGGTTTTGAGGGTAAATTGTGTCTAATGTGTTTGATATTTTGTGTGTTCCATTGCTAATATTTTTTTTTTTAACTATAAATAAATTTGCATACCTTCTATAATTGGCTAAGAAATATTAAAAAGATCATGGATGCAAGTTGAATTAAGGATCTGATGATCAATGCAGACCTTAATATAGTATAAATCCTTATTAATTTGGATAAAAATAGGTATAATGTACTCAAATTCATCCAAAAGAAAAATCAAGCTGGCTACCAACATGCGATCAATTTCCTTCTTGAACTTCTCTTTAACCCTAGGGTTGAGTTTGTATGGCTGATGCTTGACATATTTCGTATTAGGTTTTAGGGAAATATTCATCTCACCCAATTCACTTTGAATACCTTTTATTTCTATAAAACTTTACATAAACATGTATTTATATTATTTAAGTAGAGAAATTATTTTAGACGCAGTTTCATCACCCAAATAATCTCCTATAAAAGCCAATTTGGTTTTGTATTCATAGCCAATATTAAACTTTCGCACTTCAGAGGTTGTGTATAAATAATATTGGCATGTTATTTTTTATTGTGTTATACCATTATAGATCCTTATATATCCTTGAGTGATAGATTCCTTATCTTCTCTAAATCATCTAGATCTGAATCACCCTTCTCAACTTTTCCATAAAAAGAGGTGTTTCCATTGTTAATGGGGATCTACGAATTAAATATCTATTAATTATACTAGAATATGGTGGGATTACTTATGTTCTACATATTTTTAGTAAAAAATCCTCCATGATTATATTTAATGCATCCATGATGAATTAAAATTTTCCTACAAAAGAGTAATATTCACAAAATTGAGTTTGTAGAGTCTTCCAATTTCCGGTCTTCCATCTAGTTTCCTCATGCATGTACTAGAATTTTGAATAGAGTCTATAACTTGAATAAACTTGTGGAACTAGATATCATGTTTTATTTACTCTCTTTCCCACTACTGTGTATAATTCTCCACATATATAGAAGGATCGGTATCCTCATTATAGACTTCCACAACCATAGGTTTAAGAGGTGGCTTATGGAAATATTTAAACATTTAAACTATGGAAGAGGAATAAACATGTGGATCATAGTTGTTTGAACAGAAAACCATGCAAGAAGATCTCTTGTGAGTGTTACACCATATTGTATGAGTACCTCATAGAACAATATCTAGTACATGTAACTTAGATTCTTCTATGACTCTAGTACTTCCCATCATTGTGAGAAATTAATTTAAATTGAAGACTCCATCAAAAATAGGAGGGTCTTGAGTAAATAGTCCTATAGTTCACTGAACCATATTACTATATTATAAATACTATCTAAGACATATATATCCATATTGTCATTGGAAATTTCTGCGTATCAGGGTCCTTGACAAGGATCTAACATTTGAGTGACTCTCATTCTTTCTGATTCAAAAGTTGTAGTTTCATTTTTTAAGTTGATGATATCATAGTTTTGAAAGGCCCAATCTATCCATAATAATGCAGGATAAGGATTGGTATTATACATGATCTCAATTACTTCAAAATCAACAAATGTCTTTACCCCTTCTAGATCAACCTCCACATTTTATAGCCTCCCTATAGGAAATATCCTATTTTGATTGGCCATGCACAAATGTATACGATAATATACCAATGGTTGGATACTTACAACCTCTCATGATTTATTAGGAAGGATATTAACATTGATCCCAAGATCCAACATGAGATCCTTGATATCATATCCATCTACCTAAGCATATAACTTGATCCCCTCTCAATTTTCTTCTTCCTTATAGTTATTATGTTAGTTTTCATTTTAGGTAGGTTAGATGATATTAGGTCCTCCTCTTCCTTAGTTCCAACAAGGTTTATAGAGAATTTCACAATTTCTACGTTAATCCTTCATCTTCTAGAATATCAACAAGAATATTAATCTAGTGGCTAATAAGTTTCTTAGAGGTACCTAGGGATTCAACTTTTGATTTCTTTTCACAACAAGGTAAGGATGAATTCAGACCCATAGTTCAATATATTTAGTATTCTACAATTGAGGGTGATGTAGGGACTGCCATATGTTGAAACATATCATAAAAAAATTTGAAAATTTTCATTTGTTGAATGGGATTGAATTGTGGTACCTTTGGACCTTCTTTCTGAATATTTATAATATTAGAGGAATTATTGTTAGTACCCATATGTTCCCATCCAAAATTCATTCCATTAATGGTTGGGACAGTTTCACTATTAACATTCTGAGGATTTAAGTTAGTTAAGTTTGTTGGTGTTTTCCTTACTTTGTCTTCACAATTCATAGTTAATTTGGGGAAATACTCAATACTATGGGTGTTTACCTAATAAAAAGAACAAAATGTTGTTAAGGAAAGGTAAAATCCGTAGAGACGTGTCCAACCTCATTGTAGTTATAAAATAGAACAACTTTACCTTGGCCACTTGTTCTCCATCGTCTATAATAACCTCTTTGGCCTTGACCTTAGCCTCCTCTTCCTTGAGATTGTGTATTATCAGTGACTAGATATGCAGAGCAATCCAATCTATATGTCAATGCATATAAGGCCATGTATTGATCTAAATTGTGGGTGGTAGAACCACAAAATCCATAATAGATAATATTAGGAACATAGGAATACTTTTGCAAAATAATACATTGTCAAGGAGGATTCCCAGAAACATGATGTCCTTGTGTCATACACCCAATTCACCATACTTGTTCTCAACCTACCTTAGGAATGGTTAACGCCTAGATATTTTTATTCAATGTAGTTATATGATTCCATACTTGCAATAAGTTAGGTCATGCCATAGATAAATAAGGTCTAGTACTCCCTGGCTATGTAGCGATAGCCTCAATATTCATAGCATGCTCCAACGTACTTCTAGGAGTATTAATAGTTTGTTGAGATAGGGGAATTGGGGTTAATGGAAGAAAATTTTGAATAAACCATTCATTGTGATTTGTATAATGAATATGAAAATATACCTTACTCATCACATCCCTAAATCTATATGCATATTATGAATCCAATTCTCCGTCATATTGTCAAATTTACTTCAACTCTATGATTCCTCATTGTTTTGATTTTGGAAACTAAAATTATTTAACAAATAATCTCTTCACCTCTCACAAGGGAATAGATGGAACATTGGGAGCATGGTGTTCCACAAACTTCATATACCATTATAATGCTTGTCCCCTCAATGTTTTTTTGGAACTCTATTAATTTGGAGGCATTTGGATCCCCTCTTGATCTCCAAATAGCCTTGCACATGAGCCAAGGTTGTTCCACATCTTCTTCATCTCCCTCGACCCGAAATTATAGGTAGCACATGGAATATCCCCCATATACCCCCAATATCCTTGTTATTGGAGTCCATATTAAGATGAATCCTCTAAGATCAGGTTGTAAAATCAAATTTTAAGTCACACTTAAATTTGAATTACCATTATTATGTTGACCCCTTGATCTTGTACTAGTACTAAAACCACTACTACTTCCTCCCATTACTTCACCAACTAGATGAATACTACTACTAGGATGATGAGTGTATTGAGGAAAATATAAAGTAAAACTAGGAAAGGAGAGTGACATATGATTTATATTTTCTTAGGGTGTGGTAAATACTAGGATGGATACCTAGATTTATTTCTTTGTTCTTTGAAAAAGGTGGGTTCACTGTCTCTAGGGAGTGGTCAACACATTACGCTTGAGATAGTATGGTGGTGTTGTAAATTCAGAGACCTCTCCACCACACAATAATTTTTTTAGTTTATTTTTTATCCATCGTTGTGAGTTAATAGGAAACATGAGTTGACTTGTAGTTTTGGTTTTTTTTTCACTAGGTCATACCAAAAGGAATGTACTCAGGAGTTGTGTTTGCTTTGAGTACTAGATAAAGTGTTAGGAAGGAAAATTAAAATAACCAACAACATTTTATACTACTCTAGGTCGTTAAGAGATAACAAAACTAGGGGAAAATGTATACAAAAGGAAGAGTTCTTCTTCTCCTCTAGTGCTTCACTCCAAGCTAGATGGTGTAGTATGGACTCCAATGATGGAAAGAAAATACAAAATGTGAACGTTCTCTCCTTGTATACCAGTCAACATCATAACCTTACTTGTGGTGAGTGACATGATGAATAACAATGATGGCTTTACTTACAGGAAATGTTGTGTATATCTCTTCGATCTAGCTCAAATGTGAATAATCCCTCTTCATTGATGAATTGGGATAATGATAAGTATTGGATATTAGATAAAAAGCTATTTTTAGTTTGGTGGAGTCCACTTTCATCCACTACACATTTTTGGAAGGTGAAAATTATTGATGAGTAACCAAAAAAAAATTTGGGTCCACTTTGAGGTTTTTGTTGCAATGATATGTGCAAATTTTTAGGGAAACATTTCGTGCAATGAATTTTTATGGTCAAATTTCATGTTTAGCTTAGATTTTGGTCACCATAGTGTGATCCTATGGTGATGGATATGATGTAAATGGGTATAATGTTGTTTAAAGTGATGTATAATGGTGATTATGCTCAATAAAGTAGGTGAGCAAAATTAGGATGTTAACAATTTCCCTAGATGTATGAGGTCGGGATCACATTGTATAGCCAAAATAAATCATAGTATTTTGTCTCTTGAATCCATGGGAGAACATGAATATTTTATAAAGGAGTAGGAGTGGGAAAATATAAAGAGTTCACCCACAAAGGGACACTAACTACTCATTTACAAACAACCAACTGAAGGGGTAATCTGTATATAATCTCGAATACAAATGAGGTGGGAATACCCATGCTTGCTATAATGTCTTCATATAATATGGGATTAAAAACTCATGGGGATAATTATATCAATTGAACATATTCTTGGGGACAATACACCATGAAAAATGAGGGATAGAAGGGACTCAATATGAGTACATAATTGAGGTCCATATCACATATGATATGAAATACATGAAAAGAAAAATGACATATGATAGAATGATAAATCACAAAAGTTGAATCCATGTTGAATATTGGAGGGGACTAAGATAGAGCATGATATCTCCTCATATGTTCCTTAAAAAGTGTAAGAGAGAGCCAAATAAATCCAAGAAATTGAAAATTAAATTGGATAAGAATCACCCACTTAGCTTGGACACCAAAGTGAGCTACAAATTGAATGGATTCCAAAAGAGACTGAAAATATGGAGGGAGTCATAAATGTTTGGGGTAATCCAATCATGAAGTGAAAAATAATGAGGCTAAATTCAACATTGTAGACTACATATAATTTGATTCCTACAGGGAACAATGACATGGTTGCTAAAATGAACCATGGCACTACTAAGTGGTAACCCATGAAGGTAATGCATTGTTGTTAGGAAATGGAGAATGTGAGGGTGTATGAGCAAGGTCACTTTCCCAAACAGGGGGGAGGCCCTTTAGTGATCAACTGGGATCAACAAGTAGGTTTAATGCATAATATGTTACATATGGAAATCACCTGTATGATGGTTTGAACTATTATACTTATAGGGTTGATCACATGTGGAGAAACAATGTGATCCTATCGTATCTTGATACTGCACAGATGGAAACAATTCCAGAGTGTAAAGTGCATTTGGAAATAGATCCAATATTGAAAGTAGCATATAAAATAAATATAGATCCCAAGTTACATGTAATGAAATAATATGAAAACAAGGGCTTCTAGAAAAAATTATCAATCACAAGAAAATGATGTTGCAGTTGGGAAGAATACATGTTGGTGTTTCCTCCTTCAACCCAGGTTCATACCCTTGTTTTTCCGTCAACAAAGACCAAGACACCATCCCAACAGAGAAGGGCTCATTCAGCAGCACCTGCGACACAGATGAAGTCTCACCCGAGATATATTTATGGGTAGCTTCCCAAACCATGTTTTTGCAATTGGGTGGGTATTTATTCTGTCATGGAACCTTAATAACTTTCCCGACTAAAGACGAGGGGTGTATTTCCTATTCTTATTATGTTCATTCAAGATAGTGACTCTACTTGTCCATCGATAGAGATTACAACAACCATATAAAGCTTTAGCATAGATTCTATCTATCACGAGTGTGACATATTCATCTAGGAACTCATTCATAAACAAATTCTAGTCAATCTATTCAATCCTTCTTATTCACAACATACATTCATTCAACATAGACATTTTCCTCAAATACACATTGAGACAACATTTAACGTGCAAACCCATCTAGTAAAAAACGTAAAGGTGCTCTTCATCTGGCATGAGAAATATATAGCACCTTTCGTCTGTGCACTCAGCTTGCAAAATTGGTTCTATATCTTCTCTAAAAAATATACAAACTTCTCTCCTCTCATGCTCTCTAGTCTTAGGCCTCTGGATTTTTCTTCTCCTTCACTCTACTGTCGATCTGCACACAGCCTAGATTAACTCTCTTCTGTACAACTCCTCAACTCTTCAACTCTACAACTCTACAAAGAAAAGAGCCAGCAAATACCAACCCACACACACTTGGGTTCTCTCTTTTATAGGCTCTTACATGTCGTAATCAATCGACTCTATTCTATTAGCTGATATGTTTTCATTCTTATTCTCGTACATTTACTTACATTGACAGTAGGAATTATCAACCCAAAAATACAAAGTTGTTTTATTCGCAAATCATGCACTATTCTAACTGAATTCTTACCCACAACCAATTGAGCTTTCCTTTTCAACCAGTGTACTCTTCTTCTTTTGTGGTTCCTTATGTTATGGTTGTTCTATTCTCAGATTCTCTCTTGTCTCAGACTCTTATTCCATGACTGATTCTACCACAACTCTTCTTCCCCAGCTGATTATGTCACAACTCCTCTTTCCCGACTACTTCGATTACAACTCTTATTTCCTCGTTGCTTCTGTACCAGCTCTTCTTTCCCAACTGCTTCTGTCACATCTCTTCTTTCCCGGTTGCTTATGTTGCAACTCTTCTTTCTGTCGCAGACTCTTCTATTGTGCAATCAGAATATTGATATTCTCGAGCATAGTTCTAGATGAATTATGTATATATTTTCTTAGGGACAACAAGCCCCTAACACTCACCTGTGGATCATCTCGAGCCACACTAGTCTGAAACTTTTGTTGTGATGACCTTACTTTGAAAATCTTGGAATTTTTTCACCATCTACGTGGTATCCTCCTGTACTTCTGCTTCCTTCTTGTTTAAATTATCCACAAGGTCGAAATTGATGTGTTTCGATGTTTTAAGTTCTGCTAAGTCTACTTTTTATCTCACTTTCTGGTGTATAAGTTGAATAATAGCTGTAACTCTTTCTACCTTTGCCTATAATTATGTGACCCTATCAGTGCACTTTTGTTGTTGTGTTCGTAGTGTTGTGACTTGTTGTTGTACTTTCTTCATCTCGGTAGACTTATCCTTTTTCTATACCAAGGGAATATTCTTCATTTCATTCTCCATCTAGGTCACCTCTGTCTTCGCAGTGCATAAGTTATCTATGACTTATTCTAACTCTTCATCATCGATCAACGCTTCCCATGTATGAGAAACCTTCTTGAGTGCCTTGTTATATAGTGCCTCAACCTCTTTGATATTCTTTGTAGCATCTGCTATTTCTTTCCTTCTTTCTATTTGAAAGGTTAATTATTTAGAACATTAGGACCGAGGAGACAAAATTTCATCAACATCACCAAATATATCATGCGCTTCATCTAAAATTTTGTCGACATCACCAAATATATCTTGTGCTTCTTGTAAATTTGAATGTGATGTCGCAGGCTCTCATCGTTATTTGTCGTTGTCTGAACTCTTTTTTCGGAACGAATGCTTTTACCAATGGATACTTTTCATTTTATAAGTTTTTCTCCTCATTGGATCATGTGGTTTAGGTGGGATATCGTTTGGTAGCCTAATTTCAACCGCTACTTCTTCGTCTCCCGCATTAGAAGAAATTTGAGGTCTAAAATGGGCCTCCTAAGGAAAATAATAAAATAATAGTTAAAATAATAAAATAATATTTACTAATTTTGGAGGAAAAAAGAAAAAAACTACTTTTTGTGTTCGTATTTTTGACATATCTCCCTGTGTTTTTACTCAAATTTCGATCGGGAGAGCTCGTTGGATCCAGAATTTGATTCCACATCCAAGGATTACCCACACTGCATACTTTTGATGGACCCCGCTACCCCAAAAACATGATGATGATGTCATCATCATGTTTTTTCAAGTATTTCTTGTTTTTGGGGTAGAGGGGTCCATCAAAAGTATGCAGTGTGGGTACACGTTGGATGCAAAATCAAATTATGCATCCAATGAGCTCTCCCTATCAAAATTTGAGTAAAAACACATGGAGATATGTTGAAANTTTTTATGACAAATATGTCAATTCAACCATTATGGTTGACTTATTTTATTGGAATTCTATTGGTTCTTGAATTCCAACTCACAAGAACTTATTGTTGGCATCTTTTCTTATAAGGCCCATTTTAGACCCCAAATTTCCTCTAATGATAGTGGTGCTCCTAATTTCTTACGACTACTAGATTGTTTCCTCTTTGACGTGCCAGGTGGGTTTGGTCGTAACCTCACTTTAGGTATAAATGGAATATGTTCAACTTCTTCTGCAACCATGTCCTGTAGTGGAATATATTCGGTCATGTCTTCCATAATGAGTACAGGTGATGCGGCCGTGACACCATATTTTTCAACTGTGCTTGTAATGGAAATGGAATTAACCATACTCTGTGAAAAACTAACTTTTTATCTTGAAGTTGTAGAGGGAAATATCTCACTCAAATCCAGCATAATGAAATGAAAATTTGGCATGAAGGTGATAACATCTACCCATTTAATCAATCAGACCTTCACATGCACGGACAATGAATGGAAAGGTGGCAGTGATATCCGTCACATGGGCCAATACTTTGAATCATCATACGGAAATCGCCACACAAACAGTCACCCACATGCCACATCAATGGTAGGTATTGTGCAATAATGGAGAAAGTGACCAAAAAGCACGTCGTTAAAATCGCTCACATTTTTTAATTAATTATGGCCAGTTGTCATTTATCCAATGAAAGTTCATCTTGCGACAACTCTTCTTTTTCTGCAACCAATATTCAACCTTCAACATATTTCTTTGATTGCAACAGACAAATTGTATTCTATGCCCTTTTTAATTTGGGACAGACATATAGTTTGCGGCACATTTTTCTTCCTCTTGTGACTGACTGGTAGTCTATTATCAAATCAAAAAATTTACTCAAAGGGTTTTGTCTTTTTTTTTTCAATCGACCAAGTCGTGGCTATCCTAGTAGGGATTTATCTAACTTTCATTCCCCAATCCTTTAATAGGTGTTCCATCTAAGTTTTTTAGTTGCATTACAACTCCGTTAGTGATATGAATTACAATATATGATCCTAGCTAGTAAGTTTTCAGCTTTCTCGGATGCTTTAAAAACTTACTATCATACAGAAGAACAAGTGCTCCAACTTGAAATCACTTATTCTTGATGTGGTGATCATGGCATACTTTATGTCATTCCTTCTCAATGTTTTGATGATAAATTGTAACAAAACATTATTCCTCCAACTGTAGCAGTTGTGACAGTCTTTCCTCAACAACACCAAGATCTGGCATCTTTGTAATCACAACAATTCTTACGCTGGGTACAATATATTCCATAGGCATCGCAACCTCTCTTCCATACACCAAGTAAAATGGTGTTCACCCTGTCAACTTCTTACAATTCATGTGGTATGCCCATAGGACTGCAGCAATTTTTTAGTTCCAATTGTCTCTTTGAACATTTCAAATATTTTTGAATGCATTCTCTAGGATCTTGTTGAATTCTTCAACAACACCATTCACTTGAGAGTGATATGGCATTGTATTTCTATGTTGGATCTGGAATTCTTCTGCTAACTCTTCAATTAACTGATTGACAAAATGTGTACCTTGGACACTTGTCAAAATCTTGGGGCATTTGAATCGAGTCACAACAATTTCGAATAAGAACTTGGTAGCAATCGCAACAGTACAATCTCTTAGTGGTGCTGCTTCATCCCATCTGGTCAAGTAATCAGTTCCAATAACAATAATAATCTCTTACTTGGAAATTTTTTCTTTGGGTTGCTAGCTTCAAAAACCACTCATACAAAAAAGCAAGAAACTCGCATGAATATCAATATAAATGTACCACTCTAACCACTTTGTTGGATTCAACTGTGATCCTTCACTTTCTTCTCTTGCAAACTCTAATGCTTTAAAATCTACCCAATCTTGGATTTTCGGCTTCGTCGGGTGCCAAAACATATCCCGCACTAATAGTTTTCACGGTCTTGACAACAAAACCACTTGTTGGAATTTTGTCCTTCGAACCAGGTTCATACCCTTTTTTGTCTATCAACAAAGCCCAAGATATTGGCTAGAAAGAGAAGGGCTCAGTTAGAATCACCTTCGACGTAGTCGTAGTCTCACCCACGATATCTCTATAGGTACCAAAACAAGGTTTTTGCACTTGGGTGGGGATTTATTTTTTCATGGCACCTTACTAGATTGCTCGACCTATTCTTATTATGTTCATTCAATATATTACTCTACTTGTCCATTGACAAAGATTACAACAGTCATATAAATCTTTAGAACAAATTATATCTATCAACAGTGCAACATATGCATCTAAGAACTCATTCATAAACTAATGTTATTCAATCTATTCAGACTTGCTTATTCACAATATACATTCTTTCAACATAGACATATTCATCAAATACACATTGAGACAAAATTTAACGTGGAAACTCATCTGGTAAAAACCACAAAGGAGCTCTTCATCTGGCATGAGAAATATACAACACATTTCGTCTATGCACTTAGCTTGCGGGATATGTTCTAGATATTCTCTACAATTTTAAATACTTTTCTCCTCTCATGCTCTTTAGTCTCAGGTCTCTGAATTTTCCTCTCCTTCACTCTACTATTTTGTACACAACTTGGATCAACTCTCTTCTCTACAACTCTACAAAGACATGAGCTGACAGATACCAACCCACACATAGCTTGGGTTGTCTCTTTTATAGGCTCTTACATGTAGTAATCAATCGAATCTTTTATGTTAGCTGACAACATGTCACTCTTATTCTCATATATTCAGTTACACTGACAGTATACACTATCATCCCAAAAATATAAAGATGATTTATTCCTAAAGCATGCGCTATTCTACCTAACTTCTTACCCACGATCAATCAAGTTGTACTTTTCAACCATAGTAATCATCTTTTGTCATGGTTCCTTCCACCATGGTTGTTCTCTTCAGTCATGGTTGTTCTCTTATCAGCTTCTCTTTTGTCATGGACTCTTCTCCCATGGCTTCTTCTGTCACAACTCTTCTTCCCCGGCTACTTCTGTCACGACTCCTCTTTCCCAGCTTCTTATGTCACAATTCTTCTTTCCTGACTAATTCTATCACAAATCTTCTTTCCCGATTGCTTATTTCATAGGTCCTCTTCCTCGTTTGCTTCTGTTGCAACTCTTCTTTTCATCGTTGACTCTTTTGTTGTGTGACCAAAATCTTCATATTCCCAAGAAGAATTCTAGCCTAATTCTTCCTATATTTTCCTAGGTCCAACAATAAATAACTAGGAATCCAATGGTATGAATAGTACATCAAATGAAGGTTGTATGAGTCGGCCATACAAAGTGAAAGAAAAATACAATAAATCTATAAGTAGAGTGTGTCTCATGAAATCAATAGAAATTTTCATTGGTCATCATTTGAGGAGCTTGTGAGACTTGATATTTCAAGCACTCATATATTCCATTTCGACCATCAGTTTTCGATTCCATGATTTGTATGTTGGTGGTATCTCCCTTATTTTCCATTATGTATGTTTCAATTTTTAGTTTAGGGATTACTAGGATAATGGGATACCTATGAAGATTATTGTTAACCAGTATAGTTTTGGGTGCTTTTCTATGATGCACTCAAGAAAAAAATCTTACAGCTGTGTCACACTCACACAAATAAGAAGAAAAGGTGAGATTTAGTGTCGTAATTGCGAGGTGAAAAAAATGCGAAGTGTTTGATATTTTTCAATTATCAGGTGTGTACCACCGTTGTGCCTTTTTTCTCAAAAATTGCAAAGTTGGGTTGCACTTTTTGGTGAAAAAAAGTGCACATTGACCAGTTGAATCTTTTATACAAAATGAAACCATGAGATTTAAGTGGTAAGACAGACACTTCTTAAGTTCCTTCAGAACTCAATGATGTGAGTTGGTGGCCTTTTATTGAGGAATATCATTAGGTACTGGGAGAGTGGATAGAGATCACCTAACCTAATGTGTAATTCATGATCATGTTACCCATACATGGAGTGGTAGGTGATGTTAAATGAATCCAATCACATGATTAGTCCATGGAGGAATTTTTGGAGGCCCATTTCATTGTAGGTGTATTCCTTCATGATTCCTCTATTCATATGGAGGACATCAAGTGAATTGAAACTTGGGAAGTGGTGGTAGGAGTGGTGTGGGTTTATGGGATATAAGGGACACCATAGGATTACTAGTGGTCAGATGATGACCATGAAGAAATTTCTAGTGGGAACCTACTTTGGATGTTCCCATATGTTTTTTATTGTAGTTCGATGATAGCTATATTAGTGTAGAAGAGAATGTGGAGGGGACTTTGAATTTGACACATTCATATGTTCCTACTTGTTTTAAAGGATTCCAACATTGTGACCCCATCATGATATTAGAGATGTAGGACTGATGAATTCCTACTTGCAATGATTGGCGGATTTGATGCCTAGTGGAGGAGGTGGTGTCATGGGAAATGTATCCCATTTGGATTTATTTTCTTAGTGGCATGAACTTCCTATCATCATAGAGGACTATCCATATGCATGTATATATTACCAATGATATCCATATCTCTTGCGAACACTAATGCATATGAATCTATTCAATTTTTATGTTGTGCTTACATAATAGCATATATGGTAGCAATAATTCCTATATGATACATGTTATCGATGACTCTTCTCATATGTGTGTAGATGCGGGATCAGTCCATCCCATGGGACACCAACTATGGAATGGGTGGGTTGAGGAGGTAAATCTTGCACCCCCATTTCAAAGGCGTTAATAGGGATCAGATGTATTCCTAGTAGGACTTCATCAAGATATCGACCAACTTTTGGCTTGTGTGATAGATGATGGTTTAAAACAAATCAATGAGGAGTTTATTGCGATAGTTTTTCAATGTTAAAATTGGAGGAGTGGAAACCAATTATTCATAGGATCATTGTAGTAGCTTATACCATTCAAGACATGATGAGAATATATATAACCCGTATCATTTTTCCTAACAATGATGGTGATGAGGAAATTGATATGAGGAATGTCGATGATGATGATGAATCCTAGTTATATGAATGGATGTAATGAATTCAAACTATCTAACCAATTGTCTATCTTACATATATTTTCAAAAGAGGTAATTAAGATAAATATGAACACGAAGGTGAAAAATGCACAATTGGATAGCATTGGTGAAAAGAATAATCAAAACATCATATTTCCACCTGATTATTGGTGGAAGCATCAATAGAAACACCACTAACATGGATGAAGGAATGTGAAGAGGAATAAATGGATCAAACTGTAGAGTCAAGATTTTGAGTGTTCCTACTTGTGCCATTAACATAATCGACATACCATATGGAGTGATGATCCATATGAAAGGGTAATAAAACAAATGATAAGGCTCATATTAATGAAAGGATACGTAAAACACATATGGTACAAGGTGATCAAAGGTACTAGTCCTATGGATATAATTACTTCAAGTATAACCCGTTGCAAGCATTCTTGAGGATTTGGACATCTAAACCAACAAGTAAATATGACCCATTTTCCAAAAATTGTTTTATGATATAAAGGTTCTTCTATAAAGATTCAAACTTTAGTCAACTAATTTTATCATGAGCTTGATCACAAAGAAGGACTAGTTCACCTTCAAAGAATGATCAATGGTTGATGTGATGATTGTAATGGGACTCATATCATGTAATACCCCCGGTTTTGACCCCATCTGCATTAAAAGATACATGATGCATATATTGTAATTAATAGTGGTGTGGAGCTACGGCAAAAGCCCCACCATCGATTTGGTTATGTTTCGCCAATGGGGATCGTTGCCGATGGTATATCGTGCTATCCAACACATTATAGTTTTGGCATCATCTAAATATGCAAATTAATTAAAATGAACCTACATCCAGCTAAGATGGTGCAACATTAATGAAAATGGCATGATTTTCCTAAGGATAAGGAGGGGGAATTGTTGAAATTTGGGCCTATGGGGAAAATCCATGTGTCAAACACCCCTTTAAACTTCTATTGTCTGTTAGTTGGGAGTAGTTATTGCTGAGTAGTGGTGGGTGTGGCAGGACTGAAAATCCTTTCCCATGTGCCCACTCCACCAGTGGACTCTTGCTCTTCACATCGCTTGGACAGAGGGACAACATTCCATTCTCTCCACTCTCCCATGATTCCACTCTCGGGAGGTTTTGGTCTTGCTCATTTCTCACGTAGGGGGTTGTTCTCTCATCCTCACACGTAGGAAAATATTGGGGGGATCATCCTGCTGGAAGTAGACTCGGTTCTTTTGGGTTGTTCTTCAGTCTGTGCGTCGAACCCTGTCAGGTAGAGATTGTGTTCTTCCATCTACGTAGGTTGAGAGCTCGTAGTTGTCCTCTGTATACATGTGGTTTTTGCTGTGATTTTGGGTTTCTCTCATTGTTTCAGTGGTAAAAAGCGTGGTTGTTTTTCCTTCCCTAGTTTTGGGTCACTGTGGGTGCAATCATCTTTTGGGTCGCTACTGAGTTGTTTTGGCCATGCTAGGGCCAAGAACAACTCTGAATCACCTTGTTTGGCTTGAGCTGCGTCCACCATTTTGGGGTGTCACCCTGTTTCCTTGTGTTTCTTCACAGAGCTGTGAACTGATTTTGTTTTACTGCAGGTATGCAGTGGTTGGTCTTTGGACTATGTGGAGAGGGATTGAAGGCTGGGTATGCTTGAGAAACCTGGGTTTGGGAGCCACATAGATAGATTTAGATGGTTGTATTTCTTCTCCATAACCTCGAAAGAGCACTGGCAAGGGAATTCAGGGCCTGAGGGACTGTGAAGCAGAGAAGGGACTGATTCCTGGTGTCGGGTGTGTGTGGGTGTCTTAGAAGTCAGGAAAGATGTGGTGTAGGCTTCCTTAGTTCTTCCATGAGCTCACCATCTTAGCATTCAACCTTTCCTAGCTCCTTGATGGCCTGATAAACCCAACTATGTTGACTTGGATATATTGTGTATCCTTGGCTATGTGTAAGCCTGCTTAGTCCCTTATTCCTTGGGGAATCATGCCCAACTCGGGGGTGGCAGTGTTGCTGAGAGATTGATGAGCACACTGGCCTATGGTTGGGTGGAACATTGCAGCAACGTATCTTGTTGCGGGATGAGTTCTTACAAGATGAGTATTCTTGACCATTTCATCTCTACGGTTATATTTATTATTAATGAATAATGATGAACATGTTGATGCTCGCATGTATGTTTGCTTCTGTTGGATGTTGAATAATTATGCATCTTAGCATGTTTTCTATTTTAAGCATTTTATTTCAGCATTATATGCATGTTCATGTTCATGGGGCTAGTTTCCCAGATGGTTAGTGTATGGAAGCATCCTCTTCACCGGTCAAAGGGTCGGGGACATTACACTATGGTATCAAAGCAAAGGTTGCAGCATGGGCCTGAATGGGCCGTGAGGATGTAGTGGCAGAGCTTACAGGTTGTATCATGGGCCTTTATGGGCCATGAAGAACCAGTTAGCAGAGGCATGTTTCCTTCTACCCAGAAGAAATCAAAAGAAAATCTGTGAATGAAAGAAAATTTTTCTAAGTGCCAGAACCATCGGCCCATCGGAGGAATAAGAGGGAAGCTCCTCTAATATAGTGGACAATTTAGTCGAAAGGCCACCTGATGAGGGACATGCGGAAGGATTTTAATGAAAATTTTATAAGTGTTCGGCCGTCGGATAATCGGAAAACTTATATGAATAGACCTCCGATGCAGACCCCAATGGTGGTGAAGATTAGTTGATTTGATCAACGGAAGAATTGTGATGGAAGCGCCGAAATGTCGGCTCCGTATAGCAAAAGATCACTGAAACGATGGAGATAATTAGTTGTTTGGATCAACGACGAATAGTGGAAGGGAGAGCCAACGAAGCAATGGTAGGAAGGAAACAATTTTAAGTGCTCGTCGGACCGTTGGTGAAGAATAGTTGACAATATCGCCGAAATGTCGGCGTAGAAGGAAAGAAAAGGAAATTTTTTCTGTCGATGGGAAAGAGAGAAAGTTAGTTGGTGGAGCCGCCGACAGCAACGGTGGAAAGAAGATAAAGAGAAAATTTTTGAAAAATTTTCTAAGTCATGAGACCATCAACGATCAGCAAAGTTTATCTGATTGGATCGCCGATGATTAGGTTATGGAGTCGCCGAAACGTCACCACCATCGACGAAATTTAGTTGTTTGAGCAGCCGATGCGATGGCAAGTATCAGAGAAAAATAAAATATGGGATCACCGACAATTAGAGGATGAGGTTGTCGATGTGGAAGCAAAAGAGAAGAGAAGGTTTCGGCAGAAATTATTTGAAGGCAGAGCCGTAGTTTTGGTGCAGATCTCCGGAAGACCACCGAAACATCGACGAAGGTTAGTTGTTTGAGGAGCCGACGCAGTGACAGACAAGGAAATAATTTTTTTTCCAAAGTGCTGAAATCATCGAAAAATATTAGAAAATTGGACCCCCAATACATCAGAGACAGTTAGTTGAACGGACTGCTGATACGTCGAGAGAAGCTAGTCGTTTGGTCCGTCGATGCGTCGGGAGAGATTGGTTGTCTTGACCGCCGATGAACGTTGGGAAGATTTAGGCATTTGTGAGTCCACTGTTGCGGCTGTCAGTCGGACTATCATTCCATAATTTAATGTTTTGGTTGCCGACACATAGTGGTATCATTTTCCAACCGCCAATGAGTTGTATAGCCCGTGGAACCAACAGATGGTTTGTTGCCCGCTGTTGCGGATGCCTAAGGAACTATCCACCCGATGGACAGTGCTTCCAATTGCCGATGCATTCTAGGGTCCATGGAACCCACAGTCAGTTTGCTGCCTGCCGTTGCAGTAGTCTAAGACACTATCCATCTGATGGTTAGTATATTCGACAGCCGATAAATGTCTTTGAAACCCGCAGTGAGATCGCTAACCACTGTTGCAGCTGCTTAAGGGACTTAGCACCCAATGAATAACGCATCCGATTTTTGATACTGCGAAAAACTATAGTTGTTGAAACTGTCGATACAATGGAAAGGGTTAGTTGTTATGGCCGCCGATGAGCATCGAAGAAAACTTGCTGTTGGGATCTCTGAAATGTCGGAGTTTTAGTGGGGAAGAGACCCGATGAATAGTTCTTGGCATCGCTGATACAGTTCGGAAGCTTAAACGATTGAAGGTCCAATATAGCGGAAAATGTTAGTTGTTTGACCGCCGATGGATAGTCCTTGGCATCGTCGATAAAATTCAAAATCCTAGCAACTACAGATCCGACACGTCGGAGAGAAATAGATGAACAGGCCGCCGATGAGTAGCGGAGAAAACTAGGAGTTTTGATTGCTGATGTGTAGGAAATTTAGTTGGGAATAGGTTCTATTGGGCCAATGGAAATTTGGGTTTTCCAGGGGAATTTCTCAGCGATTTTTAACTGTTTTTCGGTGGATTTTTCAGCAGTTTCAGGGCTGAAAAGGAATAATAATTCTCAGTGGCTGAAGTTAGCATTCTAGACCAAAAATATAGTTGTGTGTTTTGCCTAAAATTGGTGAGAATCATCATTTTAGAAGTGGTGTGGTTTTCACACCCGAGGTCAGAATGAAGCGTATGGATAGGCGTTGGAAAGCTTATCTAGCAGGGAACCAGGGAGAGTCACCGGAATTTGAATGCGGAGTATAAAGGTACTAGTGGTTTCTTGGAAAGTGTGTTGCTATGGATATGGACAATCCAGGAATTGCATACCTAGAGGTAGCAAGACCATGAAGTCAAACCAGCTGTTGTGTGGAAGAGGAGTTCCATGCAAAGATGAGGGACTTGAAAAGGGAAATTTCCTTAAACCTTGTCTTGCTAATTATATTTTATAAGTTTCATACATGAAATGTATGAGCATATGCCTTGCATGCATAGGATATTACATGTTGGTAAGAGTAGTGAGAATTTTACATTTATAATGAACCACTAATGGTAATTATTATATTGGTGTTGGCATTAGTGGGAAAACCACGACAACATGGACATGGGTGAATATGTTAATGATGCTGACGAATGTGACCAGCAACCCTATGGAGAAAGGGATAAGGAAACACGTCTAGAATCAAAAGTTGGTGAGAGAATTCTACAATCTCCTACAAGAGACCAATCAAACTGGTAATGTCAAGCGTGTAAGTAGGACCCGTAAAGGTAAGGGTTTAATTATGATAATTGCATGGAGTGGTAAAAGAAAGAGATCTCATGCCATGTGGGTATTTGAAATTTATACTACATTCATACAAAAATGTATCATGCATGTATATGTTGTTATGAACTTAGTAACCCAAAGAAAGTGAGTACTGATGGTCTTGATTACGGTAGGGCATCCTATATGAGGTAGTCATGGTTAAGCCATAGTATGTTTAAATGCATAGTGTTCCTAAATCAATGTAGGGTAGCGTTGAGTGGATATGCATTAAAAGATTTTATAAATCTTGTAATTATGCATTGAATGGATGCATATGAAAAGTATGAGTAAATGTTGTAGATATGCATACATAAGTATGGGTGCAAGTGTTGTGATGCATTGCATGAATGCATCGAGATAGTGCATGTGTTATTATGAATAACTAATGGCTGAAATGATGAATTGACGACAATTCTGGACCATTTCAAGAGCTATTATGAATGCAGGATAGTAAGTGCATGAAGAGGATAGTCATGATCGATTGACTGTCAAAAATGATCTATGGAAGGGCAAGGTGGTACAAATGATATGCTTGTGAAGTAAGGAGTATCTAAACATTTCATTTTGGCATAAATGACGTGACCTTGCAACTTTAGTAGGATAATGATTCATGTGAAGTAAATGAGTTTTGGTAATATTGATATGCTAACAGCTGGAAGTATTTGAATTCTATAATTTTGAAAATGCTTCAATGATTGTTGCAGTAATGGAAAAAAGTTATATGCATCAAGACTTACCAAGTGTTTGGATGATTGAAGTTCAAATTTCAGGTAGATTGCTTGGGGCATGGAAAAGTGGGTAAGACCATGAAAAAGACCAGAATCTACCATGTGAAAGAGCCAAACCTCATGAGACTGTCATGGTTGTGAAAATAGTCTGTATGAAGAATGAGTTGTCAATTTGAATTTGTAAATTTCATATTTGAGAAATTGTTGACAACTACTAATCACTATTGGCTTCCATAGAATTGTGTTAGGAGGACATGTTGTAAGTGGATGTTCATGTGATGCTATTAAGCATAAAATTATAATGGGAATAGTGGTGCTGCTTACAAGAGACGAACAAATGAGGATCGCCTCATTGCTAGGAAAATCAATTTCTGTAGTAGACAGAGTTGAAAATTCCTATTGAATTTAATTACTAATGTCATTGCTTGGTTATGGAACAATCAATTTGGATTGTATTGTCAAATAATAATTGACTGTTTGGCTACTTGATGAATGTTCCAAGGGTACACATTGCAGGAAGACCATGTGTGATGGCCTGAAGGAGCCAAACTTTATGGGGAGGTTCTCCCCTATCTTGGAAAAGGGTTTCGAGTGAAACTCCATTGGACATTTTGGAAATGTCTCATCTACACTACATGTTTGGTAAGCAACATGAGTGAGATGGTATAGATTATGTCGGTAAGACATGTGGATATGAAATGTAAAAAGGAGTTGGGAGGGAAAACCAAGGGACTTTCAACTCAGAGAAGGGAGCCCCCATTCCTCCTTAATGAAGGAATACTGCCTCGGCAAATGGATAAGTGTTCTGTGACCCTAGCTAAGAATATGCATGTCAAATTGTTAAATTCAAAATGTAGAGCATGTTTTGATTTTATTTCCATTATGGCAGATTGCTTGAGTATGAATAGGGCCTACATGGCACACATCGAAAAGAGGTGCACACTTTCCTGATGTCAGATCATGAAAGGGTTTTCAATATTGATTACACCCTAGGGAGTGGACGCACTCCTGGTGTCTCAATACTTGATAGTGAATGATGTGAAATATGATTACAGTTTTAGAGCAATAACGCTGATGAGTTTTCTTATATTGCTTGTGTTGTTAGGCTAAACAGATGCAGTCTAGTGTTGCACACTAAATGGACAATGGCTTGGGCTCATCCTCCCTTCTACTGAAGAGCAAAAAGAAGGAGACATTCTTGAGGGACTAAAGAGCAGAGAAGGGAGTGGTTTATTGTGTTGTATGGGGTAGTGGAATTAGAGCTCACTGCTGGAAATGGTAATGGTAAATTTCCAAGCCCAATTAGCGTGAAGGTGTAGTAGCTAGATGGTCTGATAAACCCAAATGTAGGTTGGATTGGCTGTTTAATTATTTGATGTTGTGGAAATTGTGGAAATGTTACAATGTCGGCTTAACTACCTGTAGTCTGATAAACCCAACTGGTAGCTGGCTTGGCTGAGTAGCCCGATAAACCCAGTAGTGTATTGGCTTGATTGGTTGTAGCCTGATAAACCCAATTGTATATTGGCTTGGCTGGACGGTCTAATAAACCCAACTGTCGTTTGGCTTGACTGTGCTTGATATATATAAAAGGATGTTGTGAAGTAGCCTGCGTGCTGACCTAACATCCAAGTTCTTAGGCAATCCCAAGGCTTCCAAAGCGAAGTAGGATCCTGTGGACCAAAGAGGAAACGCACAATGCAGATAAGTATTGGATTATTTTGCAATTTCTTGCTTACATGTGTATATGATTTGGTTATGATGTTTTAAGCTCTTGTTTAAGAGATAAAAAACATTGAGAATAAAACTAAACAAATGAATCTATTCAATGTTTGAATATAGGTATCGCTGGGAGAAAGGACCATGAAGGCATCCTAGGGGTGCATGTGGACATGTGACTGTCCTAAAGAGCTCAAAATGAGCAGTAATGAAAAAGGTTCTAGTGAGACTGTGAAGGTCCTAGCAGCCGAGACAAACCATGTGGGGAGGCTCAATGGTTGAGAGGTCTAAAATAGACCAGAGACACTAAGTGTCATGACCAAGAGGGATTGGTCCAGCATTCATGGTGAAGTGAAAGAGGCTAAGAGCATGAAAACCACAGTGGGGTTGTGGGTTCCAGGATGGAACAAGACAAAGAGGGGAAAAACTCTTGCTGCTCTCTCTTTCCTTTTTTATTATATATATATACTTATGCATTGTGAAAAGAAAAGGTTGTTGAATGCATGTATGACTGAAAATAGAATGTGTGTATTTGCGTAAAGTAAATTGTGAATGCTGGAATAGTTAATTCCCTGACCAAGAATGGACATGAATGAGCTCATGTGCCTGTTGAGAAGGCATGAAAAGTATGAGAGTCTCCTTGAAAAGACTTGGACTGTCATGCCAATTGGGCAATTAATTGATTGAATTTAATGCCTATATTATGCTGGGTCTAATATAATTTCAATGATTCATTTCATAGGTGAGAAAATTGAAATCCAGTAGTGTACATTGATCATGGAAGCAGACCAAAAGCTATTGGAGTTGGCTAGAAGTCTCCTTCAAACAATTGCAATACCCAAGAGAATCTTAGAGAGATGCTCAAGATATAGAATAGGTAGAATGAGATGAACCACCAGATTTTGCAAGACTCTATTTGTTTGCAAAGGGAGGTAAAAAGCCTTCTGGGAGCAATCCGTAAAGGAAAGGAAAGTGGATCAATGATGGGACATTCATACAAGAGATCCGTTAAGAAATTTTCCAGGCATGAAGACTCAAATGGAATTGAGCAGGTAAATATGAAGCAGCCGATGAAATGTTGGAAATGCAGAGGACATCATTACCACCGGGACTGCCCAACAAGGGTAGCATCCACAAATTTCCTAGACTTGGGGATGAGCCGAAAGCTGAGAACTAGCAAAAGAAGCTTGTGGAAGCTAAGGAGATTGGTATTGAAAGTTCAAGTAAATAATTAAACGTGGGACAAATCTGCAAAATTTTGAAATTTTGATGTGCAAATTGTATATGTATTCCTATGTATTGGAACACCGAGGAAAGTGTTATTCCAAGGGGGAGGAGATTGTAATACCCCCAGTTTTGACCCCATTTGCATTAAAAGATACATAATGTATATATTGTAATTAATCGTGGTGTGGAGCTACGGCAAAATCCCCACCATCGATTTGGTTGTGTTATGTTTCGGCAATGGGGATCATTTCTAATGGTATATCGTGCTATCCAACACATTATAGTTTTGGTATCATGTAAATATGTACATTAATTAAAATCAACCTACAACCAGCTACGACGATGCAATGTTAATGAAAAGGGCATGATTTTCCTAAGGATAAGGAGGGGGAATTGTTGAACTTTGGGCCTATGGGTAAAAGCCATGTGTCAACCACCCCTTTAAACTTCTGTTGTCTGTTAGTTGGGAGCAGTTATTGCTGAGTAGTGGTGGGTGTGGTAGGACTGTCAGTCCTTGCCCACGTGCCCACTCCACTAGAAGACTCTTCCTCTTCACATCGCCTAGACAGAGGGACAACATTCCATTCTCTCCACTCTCCCACAATTCCACTTTCGGGAAGTTTTAGTCTTGCTCATTTCTCACATAGGGGGTCATTCTCTCATCCTCACACACATGCAGATATTGGGGGGATCATCCTGTTGGAAGCAGACTTGGTTCTTTTGGGTCATTCTTCGGTCTGTGTGTTGAACCCTATCAGATAGAGGTTGCATTCTTCCCTCTACACGGGTTGAGAGCTCGCGGTTGCACTCTATATACATGTGGTTTTTGCTGTGAGTTTGCGTTTCTCCCGTTGTTTCAGTGGTAAAAAGCGTGGCTGTTGTTCCTTCCCTGGTTTTGGGTTGTTATGGGTGCAATCATCTTTTGGGTCACTGTTGAGTTGTTTTGGCCACACTAGGGCCAAGAACAACTCTGAATCACCTTGTTTGGCTTGAGCCGCATCCACCATTTTTGGGTGTCACCCTGTTTCCTTGTGTTTCTTCACAGAGCTGTGAACTGATTTTGTTTTACCGCAGGTATGTAGTGCTTGGTTTTCAGACTGTGTGGAGAGGGATTGAAGGCCGAGTATGCTTGATAAACCTGGGTTTGAGAGCCACATAGATAGACTTAGATGGCTGGATTTCTTGTCCACAACCCCGGAAGAGCACTGGAAAGGGAAGTTAGGGCCTGAGGGACTGTGAAGCAGAGAAAGGACTGATTCCTGGTGTTGGGTGTGTGTGGGCGTCTTATAAGTTAGGCTAGCTCTGGTGTAGGCATCCTTAGTTCTTCCATGAGCTCACCAGCTTAGCATTCAGCCTTTCCTAGCTCCTTGACGACCTGATAAACCCAACTGTGTTGACTTGGTTGTATTGTGTATTCTTGGCTATGTGTAAGCCTGCTTAGTACCTTATTCCTCAGGGAATCATGCCCAGCTCAAGGGTGGCAATGTTGTTGAGAGATTGATGAGCATGCTGGCCTATGGTTGGGTGGAATGTTGCAGCGATGTAGTTGGTTGCAGGACACGTTATTACAAGATGAGTATTCTTGACCATTTCGTCTCTACAGTTATATTTATTATTAATGAATAATGATGAACATGTTGATGCTCAAATGTATGTTTGCTTTCGTTGTATGTTGAATAATTATGCATCTTAGCATGTTTTCTGTTTTAAGCATTTTATTTCAGCATTATATGCATGTTCATGTTCATGGGGCTAGTTGCTCAGATGGTTAGTGTATGGTAGCGTCCTCTTCACTGGTCGGAGGGACGAGGACGTTACATATAATTTCTTAGATTCTTCAATATTTTGTGAAGAGGAGTGGTGATCCTCATAATATTATTCCAAAGAGACACCTCTTTGTTCTAGAGCAAAGGTGTCTAACAAAATTTTGATTGCTAAACGCAAGGAGGGGATTCAACACTTGATAGGTACAAATAAATCCACCCAATGAATGAGATGGAATAGGGTAATCCTGGTGTAATTTTTAATTGATGTTCGACAAGACCATAAGGTGGGAAAAACTTGAGATTCCAATTTGATTTATGCTTATCAACTATGTATTAAAGCATGGTTTAAGGAATTTATTAATTACCTCAACTTGGCCATTCATTTGAGGGTAATATGAGGATGAAAAAGGATGCTCAAAATTTAAAAGGTATGAAATTTATTCTTAAATGATGTCTTCAAAGTGATTTCATGATCAGAGACAAGTTTTTCTAGAACACCAAATTAAGCGATGACATGGTTGAAGAAAAATGTGTCATTGTGGAAACAATGCTATTATATGTTAGCATCGCCTCAAACCATTTAGTGAAACAATCAAAATCCACAATGATGTATTTATGACCACTTACCAACATAATTTTGCATTCCATAAAATATTTGTCCCATTTGCAAAATGGAACAATGTAAATCATAGGGTGCAATGGGTTAGGAGGTTTCCTCGCATTGGGAGAAAATAATTGATAATTGCATCAATTATTCATTGCAAAAACGAAATAAAAAAATGTTTGAAAACTATACCAACACAAATGATTTTATCTATAGTGACCATACCAGAAAGGTGGCCCCTACATGCCCCACTATGATAGTCATTTAATACATGTTCAACCTCTTCAAAACTTAGGAATTTAAGAAGGATAGTGTCAACCTCTTTCCAATATATAACATCATTGTTAAGAATGTAACAAAGATCTTGGTAATGAATCCATTAGCAATCATCTCAAGAGAGACGAGGAATGAATTTTTGAGTGCATAGATAAACAAGAACATCCCATTCCAAGGATCATCAAAAGAGATGGTGAACAAAGGATTATTTCTTGTCATTAAGGAGTATTTCTATTCCAATTGGAAGGTTTGGAATAAACTTATCCAATTCCAACATTTTTCTCTTGGGAGACACAAATTTGAGATCATATTCTTTGAGGATTACAATTCATTGAGTGATTTTTACATTGATGGAATGCCTACTTAAGAGATATATCATGGGATTCAAGTTTGTTATAACTTGGTATTATTGGTGTGAGTATATAATGATGCAATTTATAGATATAATAACTAACGAATAAGGCAAGATTCTTCTCATGATTATAATATAATGAAGGTCCAAACAAGTTCTTCCTCACACACTAGATGCTATGGTCCATATGTTCGCCAACCTCTTGAACTAGGATGGGAATAAAAACAGAAAGGGATTTCGATATGTAAAGGATGAAATGACTCACAAAATACTAAGGACTAATAAAATGTGCTAAATAAAGAGCATGTTCAGAGCCTCAAAATATTTTGTATCCTATTCATCCAAAACAAAGGAGATATTAGAATGAAACAATTTGAAAAACCCATGAATACACACAACATAATCTAGAATAAATGTTATAAGAAGTTTGTGTTGCCTTGAATGATTTGGAACTGACGCAAATTATTGGGTTGGGGGGGTTCAAGTATGTATTAAACCTTCAAAGGATCAATGGTGACCCCTTATTTGGAAATTATAAATCCTCTAAATTGGTTGACATGGACACAAAACACAGAATTAAGTGGGTTTAAGTGAATGCTATGTTTGTGACTTTGAAGAAACACTTTACAAAGGTTCTCTATCTACTATGATATTTTCTTTGAATGAACAATCATATCATCCAAATATGAAAGGATAATGTCAATCATGTCATGTAAGCAATATGAGACGGCACATTGGGAAGAAGAGGTTTAATATGTGATTATGCACATATCTAAACTCCCCTTGAGGGATAAGAAGGGGAGGCATAGAAAAAACGTTCCAAGTAATTAGGATTTATGTAACATTCTTGGGTCCACTTCATTAAACAAGGGAAAAAATAGGCTCCCTTTGAAAACAAGTAAAGTATTCTTTTAGTTGGAAACAAATTTGGGAGCATGGTAAGTGAACTAATAAAGCATGAAAATATTACCATTGGGAGGAAACATCATGATATTGAAAGAAATAGAAGTGACCACTTTCATAGCCTACATATATCTACAAGTAAGAATGATGTTTTAGTCTTGTTGAGTGTCTATAACTTCAATATCAACCAAAATAAATTTTCCTACAAGTTCTATTGGAACATTTTGTACGAGGCCTTATGATTATGAAAGATGACTACCATATCTATGTAAAATATCAAGGGACATGACTAATTCAACGGGTCCTAGTTTCTTCCATATGTGTTGACATAACACATTTAGAGGCACCTTTGTTAATGATACAATGACGTATAATCAAGTTCTTGATAGTGACATGAACTTGAAAGTTTACCGAAGAAGGAAGGTAATATTTCACCCTATCTAAATCGAAAGTGATTAGGCAAGTATCATAAGGATTGATCATGCCCAAAGCTGACAAAAGGGACTTTCATTACACATGAAATTTCCATAGAACTTCCAAAGTAGACATGGTTGGAGGTGACTGTAACAATTCATTCACAACACTATAGTTGTTAGAAACTCTACCATTTGGGTTATATGTTGTGTGACATATAAAAGGAATTTGGGTACCTTTGGGTTAGGTTCATTGTTGGGTTGTTGGATACATAGATTCCCTTATGGTAAAGTTGGATCTTTGTATTTTCTATAAATGAAAGGTTTTATTGGCATACCATATTGATTATGACAAATTTGGAGATTAACGTGTGTGGATTTCATGAAGGTGTGTTGAAAATAATGATATATAGGATTGACTGACATAGATGGTTTATTTGATTGAGGGACCGTCAGATAAGATAATACTAGTCCTTATGTCACAAAGGGATTTTGCAACATCATATATTGGATGGTGGGAAGAGGTATTAGATGAGTATTGTTTGACCTTGAGGGATGTTATCAACCTCATGCTTATTAGCCTCATCCCATATATAATGGACTCAAGTAAGGTGTGGAAAATGATGGGTGTAATGCCCATAAAATCCACAAAAATAACACATATGGTTAGTCTGTAGTTGAGTATTCCTAGTTTGGTTGAAATATTTATTAGGATATTGATTAGTGGGGTTAGAATTACCACTAATAATTGTAAAGGGATTGGGGAGTTTTCCATCAACCTTGGGGTTTTGGTTTATACCTTTATTATTATTTTTATTAGTCATAGGATGTGTGTTTGGATTATTGGGAGCATATTGGTGATTTGGAATGTTTTGTTAAGCATAAAAATACCCTTATGAAACATAGGAAGGTTGAGGTCAGGGCATATGATGCTATTGTGCTGGTAGAGGGATAGGAAAATTATATCATGTGTTATGGGATAGTGGAGCCACATATGTGGTAGAAGGTATGTTGCATGAAATTCCATTGCACGAGGAGACATCAACATGGGATAAATTATGAGTAACTAAATTGAAGGTACTCATTCGTACATGTGAATTCAAGTGGAAGAATTCATAGGAAAAGTAAGGCATGAATGGTTGCCCAAGATTGGGGTGCTCACCACCATAGGTATGTCCATGTGTATTAGTGCCATTGGGAGGTGAAATTCAGTTGCATGGATGGGAGGTAGATGCCATGACACCAATCACTCCTTTTATAGAGTGATATTCCCTCAATTGATCTCTACATGAGGAGTCACCTTAGGGAGAATTTGGGATGATGGAGTACAAATAACTCAACTAAGTGTAGATCAGATCATATTGTTGGTATTTCATGATGGATTCCTCTTTGGTTTATAGTAATTTATAAGTGACATCCTTTCCTATGATAGGTATGACTTATTTTAAGAACCATTATAGAAAGAGGTATTCATCTAGATTGATCTTACATAGGATTTTTTTTTGTTCCACTCATGGATTTGATTGATGATGTACATGTATATATATTTTGAGGGAATGGCAGAAAAAATTCAAACCCCTTTTCATATCATATGGGTAGTTTAAATCATGTGAGAAAAATAGATTCTAACAACATGAAATTTGGGTGCATCTGTTAAGGTTGTTATATATAGCACATTGTTGCAACCCTTGTGAGGATACATTGGAATAACCATAGTCAAATGGAATCATGTGCAATTCTATTTAAGGAGAACCATAAAGGCATGATATGGTTGGTTGGGTCTTCTTCAAATTTCGCTTCAAACTTTGGTATATTTGAAGGTAATTTAGTGGGAACAGGAGGCCATGAAGCATCATGTCGAGCATGGTCATTTGTTAGTTGAGTCAAAATGGGGAGATTTAGATTAACCATAAAATGAAGTTTCAAAATATGAGATGCATACACATTTTCATTAGTATTGGAATTAGGGTTTGGAAGATTACTTTAGTTAGATCTAGACATGTTGCTTGTTGGACTTATCAATGGGTTAAGGATTTAGGTGAAGGTGGTGATTCATGTAGTGAGAATCCTCAATATGATTATTCCAATGGGGAAATAGGTGGAAAGGGATGTATATTCCATTATATTGTCATAGATGAATGGGGACTAATAACATGACTAGGTATCTTAAGGGTGGGACAAACATCAAAGCCGTCGAGAACATCCAATATGTATGCGAGACCTAATCTTGAGTATGGATTAGAAAGTTTCTAACTCAAGAAAATATTGAATATAACCTAATGAGAGGGTTTCAATTTAATTATCGCTAATTCTAATATATACTTAATTGATTTCAAGTGCAAGGTGGGTGCATGAGGTGATTCAAATAAGTAAATAAATATTGTAAAAAATAAACACCCCAGAAAGTAAAAGGACTCACTAGGTCTAAATAGAGAGATATTTAAAATAATGTGAAAATAAATAAGAAATCTATAAACTATTCATCAACAAGTGGTATTGAAAGGTATATTATATGGTAAAAGTAGAAATCTAGAAAAGGGACTTCCAAACACTCCAATTGATGGGATTCCAAGTCCGCCAATGAAGTGAGAGAAGGTGGAATGAGACAGTTATATTGAGAACAAGTGCAATAAACTGAAAAATGGTTGCCTTATGTTCCCTCCCTCCTATTAGAAACACTTAGGTAAGTACCTAAAAAAATGGGCCACTAAGCTACCTCTTTACAATTAGTACATGCAACATGTTTAATTTCCTTCAAGCTGAAATCAAATGGTCAAGGAATATTTTGTATAAAAGCGTTAGGAGTCTCGATCACACTTCTAGGATCAACCTTGGTATTATCCACTCTAAATATCTCACATGTTTCCAAATGGGTTTAAGCCACACATGATAGAAAGTATTTTAATTTCCTCAAATTCCACAACTATGATTCAAATGTGAATTATTGTCACAAGTTATTTGGATACCTATTCCCACAATACTTCTTGGAAAAAGTTGTCATTGATGTCAAATAAGGTGTTATTGATGTCAAAAGTGTGAAGAGATATGTGGTTTAAAGGTGATAATGATGATGTGGTTGTAGTAGAGATAAATTGTTTGGGAATGTATAATGAAGCCTTGAATCCCCTAAAGAAGAACCTAAGGAATCCCTTGATCACAAGTGTATATCCAAAGCAGTCCTCTTATGGAATAACAATTGCACATGGCCCTCATGGGAAGAAACTTTGAGATATACATAAGTGGTACAAATCCCCTATAGAATCCCCTAATGATTTTGATAATGTGGAGCGTAAATGATTCCCTAAATTATTCTACAGAAGTGTGAAGAATTTCCTAAATAAATGATGTTGGGTCACATGACCATGATGATGGTTCACATGACCATGTGGGAAGGGTCACATAACCCACATTGGAGAAGGCCCTGGAGAGTCCCTAAGGTTGGTGCAAAGAATATTAGGATGAAGTATGAAACATATCCCAAAATCATGATGATGGGTCCACATAACCCTGGATGTAGTGATGTTGGGTCCACATGACCATGAGGATTAGTTCATCTGACCATGAGAAGTAGCCTTCTAAGTGATAAGGATTGGTCCACAAGGTAATGTTAAAATACAAGATGAAGAAACCCATAAGAAATGGTGTTTGGTCCACTTTCCCATGAGCTTGGGGTTACATGACCCATGGTGGATAAGGACCTAAAGAGTCCCCAAAGTTTGTCCGAAGAAATTTGGTGTGAAGCTTGAAGTACCCCCAAAATAATAATGTTTTGTCCACATGCCCCAAAAATTTGTGGTACTTTGGCCCATTATACCACTTGAAGTGGAAAGGATCCACGCAAGAAATAATGACATATCCACCATGTATGATGATGTGGTGGTCAATCCCTAGGGATCCCTTTGGAGAAGATATGGAGTGATATTGAAGTTTTGGGATGAAGTGTCATGATGGATCCTTGGGGTGGGGTACTAATCCTTGAAACCCCCTTAAAACATGGAGATCCATGAATTAATTAGAATGAGTTTAAGGAGACACTAAAATAAGATACTAGATCATGATGAAGCATATAAATATAAGTCCAAACATTTCATTTTATCATCAATCAAATCTCTCTTTCTATTGCATATATTTGGAGAAAAAATGAAAAACTTTTTGGAGGAGAAATTTTTGGGCATATTTGAGGATTAAGGAGATTCATGGAAAATGACATAACTTTCTCATACAAAATCAGAATTACAAAATTATTGTATTGTTGGAAATATAGTGGTGAGGGATATGAGACAAATCTATTTAGATATTCTTCTGGTTTTTATATTGTTTCTTCATATTGTGATCTTGACAAAGGTATAGTTCATGGTTGTGGATTTCTCTTATGATGAAACATGTCTTTCATGGATAGAGCTCATCTTGGATATCGGTATGTGAGTCGCTCTCTTGATATATCTATTTCAAGCCATTATATAAGATATGGGGTATATGATGATTGTCATATTGGCATAAATCTGTCATGGTTCTTGTACATGGGTCTCTCTTGTGATAGTCATGCTCATGAAATAGAGTCCATCTTGTTTATGAAGTATGTACATGTTCTTGTTCTTACATCTTGCAATACTTCATGGTGATATTGGCATAGATGTTGGTGCATAATTTATGAAGATCATAGCATAGATCTTGGTGATTTGTTTGTTTAGATTATGGCCATTATCTGGACATATTGTATGATGGTTTGACATGGATCATAGTGATTATCTTGGCATAGTCCATGGTTATGTTCTGGCATATCACTCATCTCTTGGAATGTTCAATGTTTTGGAAATGTATATGATGTAAAAGTTGAGGATCGAAATGAAATATATGGATCATTGTTTCTATATATATACTTGAGGCATGTACATGTTGATATAGTGTGACAGATATTGAGACAATGTGACAATGATTGTGGCATTGTGACAGAGGAAATGATTGTGGCATTTAGATAGAGATCCAATGATTGGAGTATTGTGATATAGATAGTGATTGTGACAGGTTGAAAGAGGTAGTGATATAGTGATACATGATGAAAGAGACGATGATATAGGAATAAGGACAATGATATAGGAACATGGACATTAATACATGTACAAGTTGTCAGAGGCAGTGATACATTGATCATTACAAATTATTTCTTCTATTCATATTAGGGTGGCAGGATGGGGAAAATATAAGACATTGTAGTCTCCTTTAGGTTGTTTCCTAAGAATTGTGAGTTGGTTCTCACTAAGGATTGGATTCCTCTCTACAGGTTGGAGCTTGCAAGATTAGGGGGTTGTATCCTCCTTTTAGTTGGAGCTTATAAACTAGGGGGTTGGATCCTCCTTCTATTTGGTGCTAGAAAACACATTGAATATAATATCCATGCTATAAACAACATATTTTTTGGTTTTCTCCCCAATACTTGGGTTTACACATAAAAATATTGTGTATTTTGTATGATTATTATGTGATGATGATATGCTTATGAAATGTAAATGTTGATAATGTATTAATAAATGTTGTACTTTGCAAGCTTCTAATAATCAAGTTTTGAAAATTAAAAAAAGGTACATAAACTAATTCACCCCTCCTCTCAGTGTGTTTAGTGTGTCCAATAATTGTATCAGAGTAGGTTCCTTTAGGTATAGTCTAACAAATGGAAGGAAGATCTATGGATATCATGGATGAAAATGAAAGTATTTAATCTGTAGATTGGGTTCCTCTATTCTGTGGATCAAAATTTGATCATTGGATTGTAAGTATGAGACTCTATTTACAGGGACAAGATTTGAGTTTCTAGAAATCTGTTGTGAATGGTTACATTGCTTAAAAAATACCACAAAAAACAACATACAAGAAGGATTTAAGGAAGAATAATGCAATGGAAATGGAAATCATCTTGCATGGACTATAAGATCCTATGAAATACAAAGTTGGAAAGCGTACATCAACTAAAGAACTCTAGGACGAGCTATAAAACCTCTACACAAAGCGATCTCTCCATTAGGAACATGAAGACAATCAAAATGAAAGGTAAAATACATAAAATGAAGAACATCTTAAATTAGATGATGAAATTTTTGAAAGCAATGCTTCTGAAGATAAAGAAGATTCATAAATTGAAGGGGTTGTAGATATTGAAGTAGAACTAATTAGTACCCTATATGAGTTGAAGGAAGAAAGAAATAAGGACAAGATGATAATTGAATAAATTTAGAAGTATCAACAAGAGAATATAGTGCTAGAAAGTAAACTAAAAGAGAAGGAGGAAGCATGTAAAAGAAAGGAAAATTCATGTCAAGAAAAATAAGTGGAAATTGGATCGTTAAAGAAAGAATTTGAAAATTTAAGTTTGGAAGAGGAGAAGAGGTTACTAAAAGGTCAACTACAAAAATATCATGTGTACGATCATAATTCGAAAGGACAGATGGAAGATAGTATTGAAGAAACTGAGAAGACCATTTTTTGTGTAAGAAGTCAAATAGAAGAGGCCAATAAAATTGAAGCAAATCTAACAAATCAACTTCAAGAGAAGAAATAGATTTGTAAAAGGAAATAACTTGATATCCTTTCACTAAAATGAGATTTGGACAATATAGTTTCCTAGTTGAAAACAAATTCAAGGTATGAGAAGAGAATTGATGAAAGTGAAAGCTCCAAGATACCAAATAAGGAAAGTGAAGAAAATGATAAGAGTTATGCAGATATTTTGAGAATATACCGCCAAGGAAAATACTACAAAGAAGGAAGTCAAAATTCAAGGAAGAATGGATACAAATATGCTGCATCACAAAGAAGAAATTTTTCTCTTAGGTACCAAAGTTTCCTTTATGGTTATTGTTTTTCATGTAACACTTTTGGACATAGGGATGGAGATTGCAAAACTTATGGATATACAGCTTAGGAAAGAAATGGAGGTGTCCACGTGAAATACAATGTTGAATGCTACAAGTGCAACAACTATGGACACATAGCTCATGATTGTAGAATCATGATAAAGTATTCCATAAAAGAGAATATTGATATCAAATATAAGAAAGTCTGGAAGAAGAAGCCAGAAGGAAAGAAGGAAGAAGCTTGTGGATTGGTCCTCCATATAAAGGATGAAAGTTCATATCTCAAGATAGGAAACCAAAGCAATTATATTATCTTAAAGATGGAAAATATATTGAATGAAAGTATAACAAGTCGGAAGATCAAAGATAGAAAAGAATTGGTGTTACATGTTGAATAAGTGAAGGAAAAACAAGTCAATACAGAAGACTCTTAGGACATAGCTACAACAGTTGCAGAGTCAAGTGATAACGACATATCAACAAGAAAAAATAAAGGTGTCAATACTATAGATAATGATCCCATAACAGAGTAGTACCTATTTGTCTAAACAATTTGGCATAAAGGCTCCCAATATTATGGATAATGTTCAGGGAAAGTGTAAGTAACATGAAAGGAAGATCGATGAAAAGTCATCAAAACAATGGTTTGATAAATTATTCAAGAACACAGGGGGAGATACTTCATGAAGCTTCAAGCAATGGCCAATTATAAGGGGGAGTCAACACGGTCAAAGGGGGGACACTGCTAACAAAGAAAGATATTTTTCAAAAGGCATTAATAGTCAAGTAAAGTTATCTTTTGCAAGGGAGAAAATGATTAGCAAATCAAAGTCAAATAAGAGAAGCATATTGATAGGGGGATCCAACATAATCCCTGGGGAAGTAGGTGAACAAAGTTGATTCACCCCTTTTGTCAATTATGTCAAAGGGGGAGAGAGACCTGAATTTGTTTCCATCAATTCCAAAGGGTGGGATTGTTGGAAAAAGTTGTTATTGATGTCAAACATGGTACCATTAACTTCAAAAGGGTGAAGAGATATGTGATGTCAAGGAGATAATGATGATGTGGTTGTATTAGAAATAAATTGTTTTAGAATGTATAATGAAACCTTGAATCCTCTAAAGAAGAACCTAAGGAATCCCTTGATCATAAGTGTATATAAATCCAAAGCAGTCCCCTTATGGAATAGCAATTGCATATGGACCTCACGAGAAGACACTTTGAGTTATACATAAGCGGTACAAATTTCTTAGAGAATCCCCTAATGATCATGATGATGTGGAGCATAAAGGAGTCCCTAAAGTATCCTACAGAAGTGTGAATAATTTCCTAAATAAATGATGTTGGGTTACATGACCATGATGATGGTCCATATGACCATCTGGGTGGGGTCACATAACCCATGTTGGAGAAGGCACTAGAGATCCCCTATGTTTGGTGCAAAGAATTTTGGGATGGAATATGAAAGATATCCAAAAATCATGATGATGGGTCCACATAACCCCGAAAGTAGTGCTGTTGGGTCCACATGACCATGAGGATTGGTCCATATGACCATGAGAAGTAGCCTTCTAAGTAATAAGGATTGGTACATAAGACAATGTTGAGATAAAAGATGAATAAACCCATAAATAATGGTGTTTGGTAGACTTTACCATGAGTTTGGGGTTACATGACCCATGGCAGAGAAGGCCCTAAATATTCCCTAAAGTTTGTCCGAAGCAAGTTGGTATGAAGCTTAAAGTACCCCAGAAATAATAATGTTTGTTCCACATTCCCAAAAAATTGTGGTACTTTGTCCCATTAGACCATTTGAAATGGAAATGATCCCCACAAGAAATAATGCCATATCCACCATGTATGATGATGTGGTCAATCCGTGGGCCCCTATTTGGAGAAGATATGGAGTGATATTGAATTTTTGGCATGAAGTTTCATGATGGATCCTTGAGGTGGGGTACTAACCCTTGATACCCCCTTAAAACATGGAGATCCATAAATTAAGGATGTGTTTTAAGGAGATACTAGAAGAAACTACTAGATCATGATAAAGTGTATAAATAGAAGTCCAAACATTTGGTTTTATCATCAATCAAGTCTCTCTTTTTATTGCGTATATTTGGAGAAAAAATGCAAAACTTTTTGGAGGAGAAATATCTAGGCATCTTTGAGGATTGAGTAGATTCATGAAAAAAAGCATAACTTTCTCATATGGTATCAGAATTCTAAAATTATTGGCTTGTTGGAAATCTAGTGGCGAGGGATATGTGATGAATCTATCTAGAGATTATTTTGGTTTATAGATTTTTTTTTCATCTTGTGATATTGGAAAAGGTATGGTTCATGCTTGTGGGTTTCTCTTGTGATGGCACATGTCTTTCATGGATAGAGCTCATCTTGGATCTTGGTATGTGAGCCTCTCTCTTCGTATATCTCTTTGAAGTCATTATATATGCTATGGGGGATATGATGATGGTCATCTTGGCATAGATCTGGTATAATTCTTGTACATGGGTCTCTCTTGTGATGGGCATGCCTCTCATGGACTAGGGTCCATCTTGTTGTATGAATTTTGTACATGTTCTTGTGTTTATATCTTGACATCCTTGATGGTGATATTGGCATAGATGTTGGTGCACAATTTATGATGATCATGGCATATATCTTGGTGATTATTTGGGCATATTATATGATGGTATTGGCATAGATCATAATGATTATATTGGCATAGTCCATGGTTATGTTGTGGCATATCATTCATCTGTTGGAATGTTCAATGTTTTGGAAATGCATATGATGTAAAAGTTGAGAATCCAAATGAAATCGATGAATGATTTTTTCTGGGCATATACTTGAGGCATGTACAAGTTGATATAGTGTGACAAATATTAAGATAGTGCGACAATGATTGTGGCATTGTGACATTGACAGTTGCATTATGACAAAGGTAGTGATTATGGAATTTAGATAGAGATACAATGATTAAGGCATTTTGATAGAGATAGTGATTGTGACATGTTGAAAAAGGTAGTGATATAGTGATATAGGTTGAAAGAGACAGTGATACAGGAACATGTACAATGATACAACTACAAGGATAAAGATACAAGTACATGTTGTTAGAGACAGTTATACATTGAACATTACATACTATTTATTCTATTCATATCAGAGCGACATGACAAGGTAAGGATAGGAGATTATAGTCTCCTTCATGTTGGTTCCTGAGAATTCTAAGTTGGTACTCATTGAGGATTGGAGTCCTCTCTATAGGTTGGAGCCTATGACATTAGGGGGAAGTAGCCTCCTTTTAGTTGGATCTTACAAACTAGGGGGTTGGAGACTCCTTCTACTTGGTGCTAGAAAATCAGGGAGTTGGAGCTTCCTTCTAGTTAGTGTTGGTAAACACATTGAATGTAATCTCTATATTATAAATAACATATTTTGTGGTCCCCCCCAATAATTGGGTTTCCACGTAAAAATATATTGTATTGTGTATGTTTCTTATGTGATGATGATGTGATGATAACATGCTTATGAGATTTAAAAGTTGATAATGTAGTAATGAATGTTGTACTTTGTTAGTTGCTGATAATCAAGGTTTGAAAAGTAATAAAAGGTACACACACTTATTCACCCCCCTTCTCAGTGTGTTTTGTGTGTCCAACAATACTAACCTAACTAAAATATAATTTTGAGTTCTCAACTGAGGATTTTAGTTAGTTAGCTTAAGTGTTTATTTTCAAGGCTCAACTCAATGACATAAACCAAATATTGTTTGTTTTAATGTCTAAAGTGGTGTGTACAACTATAAGATTGCTCTGAAAAGTAAATGCTAGAAACATAAAGTAGAATAAAAGAAAGGAATTACAATGCTCAATACTCAAGAACTATGAACGTTTTTTCTTAACAAAAAATAATCACTTTTCTAACCATGTAAATAAGCACTTTCAAGATTCTTCTAAAAAACAATTTGAAAGGGAACTAGAAATGAACTATTGCAACCAGAAAATGAGATGTAAGAAGTACTAATAGTTAATACTAAGAGTCAAATGGTTTCTTTTCTCAACTAAATTATTTCTAATAACTGAGAGGGTGCGACCTACTTATTATTGCAAAAAACGTTGAAACCCTTAACTAATCTAAAATGGAATTTAAGTAAATAAAATAACTAACTCAACTAAATTTTGGAATATGTAGTTGAAACATAGGGAGCCTAAAAAATTTCCTAACTTGAACCCTAAAGGCAACAAGTATTAATTTTGTTCAACTCTTTCCTTACCTACAATGTCCAAATTAGGTAAAAATTTAGTTAATACATCCAAGAGTGAAAAACAAACAAAAACTCAATTTGAAAATCCAAAATATACCAATTTCCAAAATTGGGTCGCAAGGAAAAATTGAGAAACAACTCAATTCGCAGAAAAAGTGAGTTTTTCAGTGAATTTGTGGTTTTCTTGAGAAACTTTGTGATATTTGAACACACTTTTTTCTGAGAAAAAGTGTCGAGTGAACATAAAGGAAAAAATTATGAATAAGGTTTTTTTCCTAGGTCAACTATCTATACAAGGATACAACAAATGTAAAACATAAATTCAAGCAAGGAAATGAGACTACCATGTAAAGGGGCTTAAACTATGGCATACACTATTAAGGATGAACTATAGGTTTCACACCTAGTGGAGTTTCCAAATATGGTGTTGGTGGTTCGTTTCCAATTCATACCAAAAGCATGTACTCAATGATTTTGCTGCTTGAGTACAGATCAAATGATAGGAAGGAAAATGAAAAGAATTGACAACATTCTATGTTACTTCATGTAATGAAGAAATAACAAAAATAGAAAAAAAATATGAAGCATAGAATATATAATGAAATTTGTATTAATGAAAATAATAGAATTAATAAAAGTACAACACCTTGGTGTTAATTGTAGAGTATGAGGTCTCTGCAACCAACCCAAGGGAGGGTTATTCTCCTCTAGTTCTTCATTCCAAGCCTAAATGATGTAGTATGGAATCCAATGATGGAAAGGAAAGGAAAAAATGAGAAATATCTCTCTATGGATGCAATCCAAGAATGTAACCTTACTTGTGGTGAGTGATGTGAGGAATGAACATTAGGGATTTACTTATAGGAAATGATGTGGGAATCTCTTAGAACTAACTCCAATGTGAACAATCCCTTTTCGTTGACTAAGTAGTGGGATAGTAATAGGTATTAGAGACTAGATCAAGGGATATGTTTAGTAATACTAGTTTGGTGATGTCCACTTCAACCACTGGACCTTTTTCGAATGTGAACAATATTGATGAGTAAGAAAATTCTTCTTTTGGGGCTACTTCATGGTTTTTGAGGATTTTAGTGCAATGACATATGCACATTTTTAAGGAAATCCTACATAATAACTTTTTATGGTTAAATTTCATGTTTAACTCATATTTTGGTCATCATGCTTAGGACATATGGTGATGGAGATGATGGAAATGGAGCTAATGCTATTGAAAGTGATGATGCTCATTACAAAGTGGGTGAGAAAAAATAGGTTGTTAACAATCATTTTAGATAACTTAGGGAGTGTTTCCCTATATTCTCATTAAGCTTAGATCCTCGAGGGATTTTTTTCACCCATTGTTTCCAAATCATTGCTTTCAATGGGTAAATCCATCACTCACGTGTAACATTTTTCATTGGAATTCTTATTTGTTATAAGAATGCCATCTTTTAATGGTGAAAGGAACATGAAAACTCAATACTTCTCTCCTAGTTAGTCATTTTTACTTATTAGGCCATTTCAAGGATCCATTTCAACAATTTCATCTTTCATAACAGGTTACACAATAATAACATAGGATGTAATGAATAAATCAATCAATTTATCCAACTAAGGATTAAGGCACACTCATTGGCTTTACCTTGTGGATTGAAAAGGGACGGCATGATGTTGGTCCTCTCCATATAGATAATGTTACACTAAAGAATGATTTAACATGAAAAAAGTTATTTTACCTGTTAGAGACGAAACTCATTACTCTTTGGATATTTGAACTTTAGGTTTACCAAACATTGATTTGGATTGTTGTTTCCTTCATTTCCCATCTCATCCAAGCATATAAAACCATTCCTTTGCATGTATAAATCTCATAATACTTCTTAGAGGGAAAGAACTAGAGTAATTTCATCCTTGGAATTATATGAATTATTCCCTTGGTCTTTGATATCTTCATTTACTATAGAAGTTTAATGATTTTTTTATTCACCATATCTATTAATAGTTTTTCATTTTTTGGATTTGAGGTCCATAACTATTATGGTTAACGCTGGAAACCTTTGTACTTATATCTCTATATTTAATGTTAATGTTTTGCTCATGCATATTTCAGTTTCAAGTAGAAGCGATTAATGAATCATGGCTTCAATGAATTTAAAAAATTACTTTGTGGGGTTCTGAGTAACAACTTATTTATGTTTGTAATTGGATTTATGATCAAATTACAACAATAGAATGGAGACTCATTAAAATATCATACACATCATGTCTTTAGGCCATTATTCACATATTAATTTTTTTAAACATTTTCTCCATGGACTAAACATACAATAATAAAAGTAAAAGATCAACTGACAAGTCGTTTGATCCAACTCTATGTCTTGACTAGAACCTCCTTTATCTTGTTTTCTTAAATAGTTGACAAAAGATTGATCATGCATTATGGTGAAAGACCAATTGACATTCATTTGAGAAAGCTCTTTGTTTTTACTAGATTCAATGGAAAATTTACATGTAATTTTTTTTATAAACATGCATAAGGTCGTTTTTTTTCAAATTCTTTCACATGTAATTTTTTTATAAACTTACATAAGGTCAAAAAAAAATTTCAAAAGTTTTGCTCTTCAATTAGGGTGACTCAATGCATTATCAAATTTTTATTTTCCTCTAAGAATCATTCTTTACATTCCCTATTTTTCTTGTTTTGATTAATCTAAGCATCGTTTTTAAAGGCAATTAGGGTGCCTCACTGCATTATCAAATTTTGATTTGCCTCTAAGCATCATTCTTTACATTCCCTATTTTTGTTTTGATTAATCTAAGCATTATTTTTTAACTCCCTTATTTTTTTTAAATTTTACGTATATAATTAATTATTACTGTTATTTATTAGATAATTTTTAATTATTATTATTATTTATTAGATCATTTTTCATTGCATTTATGGGAAGCTTGCTATTTTTGCATTTATTTATTTAGACATAGTGTTTTATCCAACCATCTCATCTCAAACATCGAATTACGCACTTTATTGCTAATATTAAGAAGTCTGGCCGCCTAAGTACTTTATAAAAGACAAAACTTTAATGCTAGCATAACCTTGTTTGAAAGGATTACTTGGTTGAGTATTCCCATATTCGAAAAACATTGACTAGGGTGATATTCCTCCCATGCTCATATATGATTTAAATTCTATTTAAACATGTTGATCATGGCCTTAAAAATTTAAGATGCATAGGAGGACAAATAATTGGTCTCTTTGATACATAAAGCATTTAGGGGTTTATAGTTTTTCGATTCTTCATATATGGATTTCATAGGCTTGGGTAAATAAGTTCATAGCTCATAATGATTCGTTTCTATTGGTAATAAAATGGTGGATTTAGTCCAAGTATTTTAAGAGAATCAATATGGGAATCTACCTAGAGGAAGATGCAAGGGATATGATTTTGATGATAGGTTGGAGTACCAAATACTAAATATTTGTTGTCATGTTGGGTGTTCATGATTGACATGGATCTAGAACATGGTACCAGGTATACATCATATGTGAACATAGTACCATAATGGGGTATATGTCATATGTCGTAATCTATCTATTTTTGTAACGTTTTAGATATTTAAATTGTAGTAAGTGTTATATTTTTATCATTTAAGCAATATGATATAGGATTTTATCTGAGAGAATAACATGCATAACAATAAACACAAGAGACAAGAGACACAAAGAATTTTCCTTGGGGAAACCATAAAGGAGAAAACCCCGCAACTTCCTCAGAGATAGAATGAGCACCAATGGCAGTAGCAAAATTTGAAAACATAAAGATGATCTCCAACAGCTTGTTCTCTCTCTCTCACTTGAGAGAGCTTCTCCTCTCTCACTCATGCACCCCAATGAGTGAGTGTGTGTGTAATAAATAGAGAGTCTCACTCTCTATTTATATTCTTTTGTTCACTTAATATTTGACTTTGTTATGTAGGCTTGAGTAATCCTAACTCAGTTATGTAGGCTTGAGTAACCACAACAGGGGTACTGATGACCCGACTTACATTAACTCACCTAGGGCTGACTTCTCTATGAGAGTCTAATAACCCTAGTGCCCCACAACCGTGGGGACTTTAACCCTTGAACAATAAGGAGGGTTACCCTCTATGACTTTACATGACTTGTTTACATTATTGAATCTCCCGATAGGAACATCAGGGTATGACATGACTCAATTACATTACAGATTATTCCTGGAATAAACATTGGGGTACAATATATAAAATATACAAGTGAATACATCCTGAAGTTACAAATACATCAACACTTCCTCTTAACTATGAAGGTATTCTCTCGACACAATTCATCTATACAAGTCTTCTTCTCTGGATCAAATCTGGATCAACATCAATGCTGGATCATCACTGGATCATCCTCGAAACTAGATCATCACTGGATCATCATCAAGGTTGGATCATCACTGGATCATCATCGAAACTGGATCATCACTAGATCATCATCAAAACTGGATCATCACTAGATCATCATCAAAACTGGATCATCACTAGATCATCATCAGAGCTGAATCATCACTGGATCATCATCATCACTACTTCCTCTATCTCGATCAAATGGTGCTATCTCTTCATTATTCTCATCATAGGAAGTTCTACAGAGCCAACCCTTTTTTATGCTAGTTGTAGGCCTATCCTCCATGTAGGTCTTCATCTTCTTCAGCACTTATATCTGACCCGATCAGAAAGGCTCACCCAACACTTATATCTGACCATGGGAGGGCCTAGCCTGTCCCCATGTCAGAATGGAATGCCCAACACTCACATCTGACCATGAGAGGAACACATCCACCATCATGTCAGAAAGGCCCAGCCCTTATATCTAAGCATGGGAAGGCCCAGCATGCCCCCATGTCAGAATGGCCCAACCCTTACATCTGACCATGGGAGGGCCCATCCTGCCCCATTCCAGAATGGCCCAGCCCTTACATCTGACCATGGGAGGGCCTAGCCTACCCCCATGTTAGAATGACTCTGCCCTTACATATGACCATGGGAGGCCCCAGCCTTCCCCCATGTCAGAATGGCTCTGTCATTACATATGACCATGGGAGGGCCCATCCTACCCCCATTTTAGAATGGCTCTGCCCTTACCTCTAACCATGGGAGGGCCCAGCCTGGCCCCATGTCAAAATGGCTCTGCCCTTACATCTAACCATGGGAGGGCCCAGCCTACCCCCATGTCAGAATGGAACTTCCCTTACATATGATCATGTGGGATCCAATCCCACAGTCATATCAGAATTACTCTCAGCTCTAGGCTGAGTTTTCCTGGTAACTGACCAGGTGCCTCCATTCTCCCAGAGAATGGCCTTCAACACTTATATCTGATCATGGAAGGAACAAATCCTCTCACCATGTCAGAAGGGCTCACGGACTCATCACTTCCCCTTGGAAGGAACCTTGATCTGGAGAACACCAAGCTTCTCCCTGAAGTAATCAAACTTCACTCTAGCCATTTCTAGCATAGAATCATATCAGGGTTGATTATGTCCAAGGATAACCTACGTGATTTTCCAGGACCGATTACATCTTAGGACAACCTAAAGGACTATTTATGTCTGAGACACCTATGAGCTTCGTCAGGATTTTATGCTTAGACAACCTGCCGCACTGACTATGATATAACTCCCTCTTTCGAGAGATATCGATCTGGATCAATGCTCCTCTTTGCATCATACAAAAATGCAAGTTAGATCAACCAAATCAAATAGTAGTTTTCAAAAGAAACATACTACCTCCGAAATAGCAAGTGGCAACATCTTTTGCCTCAGCTGTACTCAGCACCATGCAGGACTCCATCCTTCCAAACCAAGAGATCACACTTGATCCCATACTGAAGTAGCACCTTTAAGTGCTCTTCCTATCAATGGAACTACCTGCCAAATACAAATCCACATAACCCTCTAGGTTAATCTTCTAATTTGTATCATACTTGAGCCCATAATCAATTGTACCCTTCAGGTACGTCAGAATATGCTTTGCATAAATCAGGTGAACATATCTCAATGTGTTCACAACAAAGAAAATATCTGGTCTCGTATCTGCCAGGTACATCAATGAACCAATCATCTGACGATACATCGTGGCATCAACCGACTCTGATGAAGCAACACTCAATAGATTTAGGTTCGATGCTATAGGTGTGGTCACAGCCTTACAATCCATCATCCTGAACCTCTTTAGGATCTCTACTACATACTTCCCTTGTCACGAGGAGATTCCATCCGCATTCTACCACACCTCCATTCTTAGAAAGTAGTGCATCATATCCAATTCCTTCATCTCAAACTCGACAACAAGTCTCCTTCTTGCAACTTTAATGAGTTCCTATTTTCTGTCAAGAACAAGTCATCGACATATAACAAGAGCATCATTGGTATTCCACCTTCAACCTTGAAGTAAAGGTTGGAATTCACTTTACTCTTAGTAAAGCCTAAATTCATCAGTAATCTGTCTATCCTGTCGTACCATGTTGAACATCATGATCTTCTACGATCACTCCCTATGAGGTGGAGCATCATTCTCCCTCTATCTTTCATACTCTATGCACTGAAACATTCTGTACTGGAGTGACAAGTAGCTTCCTTTGCTACTAATATTCTTTGTATCCATCTAGGGTCACTAGATACCAGGATCCTATATCTTGAACCTTTTCAAAATTTCTTCTCACACCCATCTGTGAGCTTGTCATCTTCTTCAAGCTCCTCATGTATGTATTATCCCATGGGTGTCTTCTAAGCTTGTACAAGGTCTTCTTTAATTTGCACACATGAGTCTACCTGTCATGTGCCTTAACTTCTGGTGGTTGCAAATGTCTCTTCGTAGTCTATGCCTTCTTTCCATGAGAAGCCTCATGCTACAAATCCTGCCTTGTATCCCATGATGTTGTCATCTATTGCATGATGAATATTGTAGATCCATATGGAAGATACTACGAAATTACCTTCAGGTCTCAATGTCACATCCTAGACATCATTCTTCTTGAACTAGTACTCTCCTGCCCTTTCTTATTGGCTACTTCTTCATAGCTGGAAGGCTCTGCATCAATGATGTCACTCAATAGTGTCACATAACTACACTGTGTCTGAGATTTATTCTTTCTTTGAAAGTATCGTCATGGTATTCTTTATCTGTCGTCACTTGTTCTTCGGAATAAGTCTCGTCCTTCTTTTCTTGTAGGTGATTATGTACGCGATCTTTCCTACAAGTCAAATGCATTTGTATGGTTAGAAAAATTTCATAAGGCATATTCATAATGGAAAATTCTTATGCATAAATATATTATCATGCAACTATTTTAGCCAATACAAAATTCATCCATATCTCACGGAAAATTTCTAGATGCCTTCCATCTCTACCAGGACAACATTGAGATTGTGCACTAATCCAATATGTCAGCAAAGAGGTTTCATTCTAGATAAGTAGAAATGGAGAGTTGTATAGAACCATGAGCTACTTACCCATCACATGCATATTAGTAGTATACTATCATTAATGCAAACATTCTATCATGCATAGTACATCAACTGAATATAAACATATGCATAAGAAAACAATATCATGAAATGACAATTGAATACTTATCTTTATTTGTTTCGTGGGTAGAATCCTTCTTTCAGCTTCATCATCTTTTTCATTCATAACAACATTATTTCTTATCCAAATGCTCAAGATGGATAAGAGGCTCTTCAATAATTGAATTCTTCATATTCCTTATCGCTTGAGGTATCTTATTTGAATCATGAAAACTTGATCTTCAGTTGCTCCCATTTCTTCTTCTCTTATTATGAGTTGAGCTTCTTCTGTGTGCGCTCTTCCCAGATTCTGCTGAAAGTAATCACATCCTTCTGAAACACATTCCTTGAATGAATGAATCCCATGATCTTGGGAGTCCATTCAAGGTGGTTATCACAACTTCTGCATTCTCCACTTCTTCTTCTACCGCTTCAAGTTGTTCTTTGATTTGAGAGACCCTTGTAAAGTATGACTGTATGGTCTATGCATTCTGGATCTTCACATTCTTCAACTATTTTCTCAAATTCATCTTTTGATTTATGGTATTCCCTTCAAATATCTTGGTCAAGGAATCAAACATCTCTTTAGGTGTCTTTAGGGAGGACACTTGTGGTATAAGGCGATCTGTGATTGAATCAGCAATGATCTTCTTGGCCTTAACCAAGTTCTTCTTGTGTAAGGATTTTAGCCTCATCTCCCTCTGGAACTGGAACCTTTCCTACTCATGCAGGTGTCCAATTCATTTTCTTCAGAGAGATCATATACTTCCATGCTTGGAAGTTGTCAACTTCACCAATATTATCATCAATTTGATGTGATAGATCATTTTGAAATGAGAACCTCAAATGAAAATAGCAAAAGATTAGATCTTACCGATTTGAGGTGTCCGTCCTCGTTCCAGAGCTGGCTGATCTAGGGTTTGTCAGAGAAACCCTAATTTTCAAAAATTGGAATCTTTCAGATTTGATTGGATAGAAAGATAGAATTCTTCAAGGTGAGCTGTCCAATGTACTCCTTTTTTCTGAAAACAGTGGAGGGAAGCTCTCGGAATAGGAAGCCCTAGTTTTCCAATTTCTTCTACAAAAATTCCTGATACTGTTTTTGTGTTATCTCCAAAATTACCACTCCTATGTGTCTGAAACGTTGCCCTGAGGTAGCCTCACTAGTCCTTGTTCCAACACCACAGTTTTCACAGCATTGGTTTCACCAATTGGGACTTATTAGCATTTTCCCAAGGTGACATGTTTCAGGATTGTTTAGCATAGTGAAGTGGTATGGACTGCCACGTGTCACTATTTCATCTTCGGGGTCTGAAAATTTTCCCATAGAAAGTAAATTCTGTACCCTTTCTGGAACATCTTGATAAATTTCATTTGGACCTTCGTAGCCCGAGATATAGCAATTTTCCCCAGGTGTCCTGTTTGGGGAGGAATCATGGGAGAGGCTAGAACCCTAACTTGGAGGAATCATATCTCCTAGAATATAGCAAATATGAGGCTGAAACTTGGATACAGTGTACATCAGGAATTTTTCTTCAACCTGTGAAAGGTTTGGCCCCTTAGACTTCTTCAATCTTGAGATATAGCGAATATACCAAAACTTGTTAGTTTTAGTATTTAGGGTTTTTTCGGCTCGGGGTCAAATTAGGGTTTGAATTTCCCGGAGTTTTACCCAACCAAAAATATTGACCCAAGTCTCTAAACTTTCATTTTGACGAGGAGATCAATCCTATGCCGGGATCACTAAAAAATTGCTCTTCTGTGAAAAGCCTTAATTTCCCGTATAAAAAACTGAAAATGCTCGGAATCAAATTGTGCTTTGATAGAAAGATGCGCCCTTTAATGGAGAGTTATCCTAACATCCTTTTGCTGATGGATTGTGGAGAGAGACCCAAAAATTAAGAAGCCCTAGCTTCAGTAGCTACATAATGTCTTCTTCTCAGGTTAGCTCTAATACCATGTTATATTTTTATCATTTAAGCAATATTATCTAGGATCTTATCTAAGAGAATAACATGGACAATAATAAACACAAGAGACAAGAGACACAAAGAATTTTCCTCGGGGAAACCATAAAGGAGAAAACCCCATAGCTCCCTCAGAGATAGAATGAGCACCGATGGTAGCAGGAAAACCTGAAAACATAATGATGATCTCCAACAGCTTGTTCTCTCTCACTCACTTGAGAGAGCTTCTCCTCTCTCACTCATGTGCCCCAATGAGTGTGTGTGTGTGTAATAAATAGAGAGTCTCACTCTCTATTTATATTCTTTCGTTCACTTAATATTTGACTCTGTTATGTAGGATTGATTAATCCTAACTCAGTTATGTAGGCTCGAGTAACCACAGCTGGGGTATTGATGACCCGACTTACATTAAATCACCTAGGGCCCAATTCTCTAGGAGAGTCTAATAACCCTAGCGCCCCACAAGTGTGGGGAATTTAACCCTTGAACAATAAGGAGGGTTACCCTCTATGACTTTACATGAATTTTTTACATTATTGAATCTCCCGATAAGAACATCGGGGTACAATATATAAAATATACAAGTGAATACATTCTGAAGTTACAAATACATCAACAGTAAGCATATGTTTAATATTAGTTTTTATGGAAGTTGAAGTATGAAAAAGAGTACTCCACTTTCTATGATAGTGTTGACGCCATTATATCAAATGGTATATCATGAGTAATTCTTACGGTTTAGTTTATCTTCCATTGAAGTGAAAAATATAATTGGAGATTGGTGCATTGAAGAAACAAGCAACTATATAATGATATATGGAGTTAACAAGTCTCCTCATCAAGTACCCAAGCACGTGCTCAACAAGTTGGTTATTAGAAAAATCACATATCAAACTACATTGCATGAGGCATCCACATCTTTTGAAAAGCAATGAAAGAAAGTATGGTCATTTTCATCTATTCACATTGATTCTTATAATTTTATGGATTTCATACATGCTAAAAGTGTAGTTTTGAACCTTCATGCATATCATTTATTTATAGTCACTCAAGATAAATGATTCTCTCCACATGGCGAGGTATTATTTTAGGAACTAAGGGAATGCATGGGGACTTTGTCATCAACATATTGAAGTAGAGGGAATCTTTAGAAGAGGTAAGACCCACATGATGGTAGAGGATAGGAACAACATGGAAATATAAAGGTATCTAACTTGGGCATATTTGAGACCATCTAAGGTCCCAAAAGTAAATTTTAGAAAGGTATTCAAATACCTACATCATTAGTTAGAAACCAATGCAAAGCCAATAAATGAAATTGATTTAAATAATATACAAGAGAGATAAAAACATGTGTAGAAGATAAATCTAATCATGGAAAATGCTTCTATGGAATCCAAGTAGTTACGTATATAGGGGAACTGATGCTAGGTAGGAAAAATGGTTTCCTTGGAGGAGCAGTCAAGTTGTATACAAGAGCATAAACATGCAGTACTAGAGGAAGACACGATGAGGGTGCCATACTTGATTAAGAAAACTAAGTAGTTGGATGATCAACCCAGTTAATTGGATATTTGAGTGTTCAACTTCTAGACTCGAGAAGAAACAAAGCATCAATATGAATCCTTCATATGTTACGTCCAAATTTAAAACTAAGTTGGTGTTGGAATATAATCCGTCGGGATTATACATTATTGTAAATATTAGGAATATGAAGAGACTCTCAGATGTGTGATCCCAAGAGTCATCGTAGATGTATAAATAAAGGCATTCTATGGAGAAAAAAGAAGAATCGGGAGTTATTCATTTCAACAGTGGTATTAGAGCCACCTGCCATAACTCTCGCTGCTGCGTTCCAGTCTTGGTATGCTGCCTGCATGCCAGTCCATTGCCAAACTGCTGGCCCATTAATGTGTTTGCCCTTTTCTCATCCTGTTCTTCTTGGAGTTGAACGTTTGTCTGATATCACTCCGTCATTCATGCAACATGCACTCAAAATTATTCTACCTATCTACTAGTCACTCGTCCGCTCTCCTACTAGCATGCGTGCATTCATTGTATGCATTACAGTTCCAGAACTGCGTTGAGGAATGGTTTGTGTTTAAGTTATGAAACGGTCCCTTGGATATAGTATACGTTATCTACTCCCTCAATTTCATGCCTGGTTGTGATTGCACTTTGCCAGAATATTCGAATTATTGCCCAGACATTTTCTATATGTGTAACTCTTATTTTGCATCACTGTCTCATTTATCACAGGGCTTGGTCTCACTCTGCAAGTGAGTATAGCATTCTCATTTCCACTCCCACTTTGTTGTTGCGATTATCCTTTCACCATTTCCACCCATCGTGCATCCACTCAGACGCTTTATCTTGTCCGTGTATAGACTCCCTCTACCCGCCATCCACGATGCCAAATAGAAATCTCAAACAGTTGCTTTTGACAGTCACATCTTAAATCTTGTTGTTTGGTGTGACTGAATTCTTTCTTTATGGTAGTGTCGAGACCTTCTCCACCTGCGGTCGATTTCCTTTTGTGTTGTGGTCTGTAAACTATCCTAGAGGGTCATAAACCATTCATTCTTACATTTGCGTGGAGTTGTAATATACCAAGGCTAAGTAATTTGGAGAGGAACCATTATGGCAACGTATTGCAAAGATGAACCAGACACTTGCTGCTTGAAGACGATGAGGATTTGAGGAAGTATTTGAAAAGGCTGATATTTTGTTGAAGACTGACAGTGTATATTTAGAGCCTTTTTCAAGAGCATGGAGGTAAAACTTTGGTGTTGTATTACTTGTGACCGTTGGGAATACAAAAAAACCCTAAATTTACCCTAGGTATTTGCGTGAAGTTTGAAGTGAAATATTTTCATGTATATGCATCTTATATGAGTTCGTGTTTGCTGCTGAGACGAGTCCATGAATAATTAATTGTTGATGTATTGAAGTTGTGTTGTTTCCGTTGCAACTGCTTTGAAGATTAAAGATCATTAGTGAAGAGATATTGTTCTCTTCAACTGCGTGAAGTGTGACTGTGTTGATTGAAGTTGTGATATGTTGATGTAATCCCTTTGAATGCCAGTGACTGAATACTGATGGTGAATATTCACATAGTTTCTATAGTGTCTAGAGGTAAAATCTTGGTGTTGTATTTACTTATGACCGTTGGAAGTTCATAAAACCTAACGCGTGGAGTTTTCTGGGAAAGTCTGCAAATATTTTCATATGTAGGATATGGGTGCTACGTATTGAAGAGGACCGTGACTTTTGTATTGAATCTTTGATTTTGAATGTATATGTATGGGACTGTTGAGTTTTCTCCTTTCGATTTGAGGTCGTGATTTGAGCTTGAAACTTTGACCAGTACATGAGAAGATTGTTGGTGTTTTTTATGAATTCCTTCCATTATTGTAAAGCTTGAGGAAGGTGGCAAAGACTTAGACATGCACCTTTACTCTTTCTTCTTTTTCTCCTATTGCTTTAGTTGCAAGATTCAATCACAGAAGATGCAATCTACAACATCTGTAGTTGGTGCCACTCTCACTGGCAAAGTCACTTATCCATAATGGTGGAGGAAGAAGACAGGCAGAGGAAGAAGAAACTTTAGAGGTAGAGGAGGCAGAAACAACTCCAGCAAAATATCAGATTTGAAATGCAAGCGTTGTGGAAAGATTGGACACACAACAGATCAGTGTTGGGCTTTGTGGGACTCCATCAAAGACAGACATAACCAGAAGAAAGATGAGAATAAGAACCAAGATGCTAGTAAATCTTTAGATTCTGCTCATTGTATTGTTGCGCATTGTAATCTTGGTATTAATGAAATGAATTCACTTTCATATTACACAGATTGTTGGCTACTTGATACTGGTGCAACATCACACATTAATTTTAGAAAAGACTGTTTTGAAGAAATTAATGAAACAATAAATGGCATAGTTTACTTTGCAGATAAGTCAAGTCTTAAACCAAAGGGAATGGGCACCATTCGGCTGAAGATGCCTGGATTCCCTGATTTCTTGTTGAAGAATGTTCTTTATCTTCTAGAGTTCCAGAGAAGCTTGTTGTCCTTGGTGCAGATTCGACAGCAAGGCCATTCCATCCACATGTTTGATGGAATCGTAGAAATAAGAAATTCCTCTGACAACCAAGTCATCATGACTGGATACGAAGATGGGAAGCTGCTGAAGCTAAAGGGTTCATCTGCAAGGGTTTATAACTATGCCTACCTCTCTCAACATGGAGAAGGTAATTTGTCATCAAGTTTAATGTGGCCTGCAAGATTTGGTCATCTGGATTATAACAGTCTTCATTTGTTGAGAAAGAATGGTGTATTTGGTTTGCCCACCATTCCCAAAGAGAAGAGAAAATGTGATGCATGTATATTAGGGAAACACAGTAAGATTCCATTCCATGAATCTAATTTCAGAGCAAGTAGGAAATTAGAATTAGTGCATTCTGATTTATGTGGCCCAATGCCAACTCCTTTTGCCAATGGGAATAAGTATTTTATGACCTTTGTTGATGACTACTCAAGAATGTGCTGGATTTACTCATTAAAGACAAAATCAGAAGCATTTCAAACATTCAAGGACTTTCATGCATTGATAGAAAAACAAGCACAATCTAAAATTGGTACACTTCGTACTGACAATGGGAAAGAATACACTTGAAATGCTTTGCCAACATGGAATTGCACATCAGACTACAATTCCCTACAATCCTCAACAAAATGGTGTAGCAGAAAGAATGAACAGAACCATAATGAATATGGTACGCTCAATGATGTTTTTTAAGAATGTAAAACTAATGTTTTGGGGTGATGCAGTGAAATGTGCGGCCTATTTGAGAAACAGAAGTACCTCAAATGCTCTTGATAATA
>LPNX010029127.1:313805-581939 GCA_001517045.1 Pseudotsuga menziesii | reverse complement strand
TGAAGCACCACCAGCTGATCAACCAGGACCATCACGAAAGATTCCTAAATGGGCCACAAAGACACTTGAAAGTTTCCATCCAGATGAAGTTGGAAAGACGGGAATGAGAAGTTCAAAAAGACATGAAAATGGAGGAGAAGCAGATAATTCAAGTGATGACATGGATGTATCATTTGATTGTGAATTTAATTTATCTGCTAAATTTGAACCAAATTCCTTTGAAGAAGCTTCTACTCGAGTTGAGTGGAAAGAAGCTATGCAGAATAAGTATGATGCACTCATGAAGAATGGAACTTGGAAGTTGGTTGACCCTCCAGTTGGAACCAAACCAATTGGCTACAAGTGGGTGTACAAGAACAAATACAGATCAGATGGCTCACTTGACAAACACAAAGCGAGGCTTGTAGCAAAAGGCTATGCACAGAAGGAAGGAATTGACTATGAAGAAACGTTTTCTCCTACAACAAAATGGGCTACCATCCGTACCTTACTCTCTTTACCTGCTCAGAATGGATGGAAAGTTCATCAAATGGATGTGAAGACTGCTTTCTTGAATGGAGACTTGAAAGAGAATGTCTTCATGTCTCAGCCAGAAGGCTTTGTTGTGAAAGGAAAAGAACAAAAGGTATGCAAGCTTGTCAAATCCTTGTATGGCCTAAAACAAGCTCCTTGCACATGGTATGAAAAATTAATCGAGCATCTTTTGAAGTTAAATTTCGAACATTTTGATCTTGATGATGCAACATTGTTTATAAAGAAAGTTGGAAGATCTATTGTGTATCTTGTGGTGTACGTAGATGATCTTTTGATGACAGGGAACAATGAGAGCTATATAGCATCCATAAAGAAAGATTTGAAAAAGATCTTTGAAATGACAGATATGGGACATCTCCACTATTACTTAGGAATTGAAGTCACTCATCATCCTAAGTACATATTCCTATCTCAGAAAAAATATGTTGGAGAACTACTAGACAAATTTTGCATGATAGAATGCAACCCTATCTCTACTCCAATGGAACAGAAAATGAAGCTCACATCAAGCGAAGGAAAATAATTTGAGGATGTGACCAAGTATCGACAACTTGTAGGAAGAATTATCTACCTTACAACAACTAGACCAGATATTTCTTATGTTGTTGGCATACTTTCAAGGTTCATGCATTAACCTTGTGAAGGACACTGGTCAGCTGCAAAAAGAGTTTTAAGATACTTGAAGGGGACTCAAGATGTTGGACTCAAGTACTCTAAGGTGGATGACTTCAAACTTATTGGGTATTCAGATTCAAATTTTGATGGCGATAAGGAGACAGGAGTATCAACTTCTGGATACACTATGAGTCTTGGATCAGCAGTTGTCTCATGGAGATCATGCAAACAGTCAGTTTCGGCAGATTCAACAACAGAAGCAAAATATGTGGTTGCAGCTGAAGCAACGAAGAAATAGTATGGCTCAGGAATATACTTGAAGATTTGCAAGAAAAACAAGAGAAATCCACTCCATTATTGATCGACAATACTTCTGCAATCAAGCTGGCTAAGAATCCTAGATTCCATGATCGAACCAAACACATCAACACAAAGTATCATTTGATTCGACATCATGTAGAGGCCAAGACAGTCCATCTTCGACATTGTTCCACAAATGATCAAGTTGCAGACATCTTCACCAAAGTGCTTGGACGAGAAAAGTTTGAAAGATTCAGAAACATGCTTGGACTTAGTAACACCCCTTCGGATTAAGAGGGGGATTGTTGGAATATAATCGGTCGGGATTATACGTTATTGTAAATATTAGGAATATGAAGAGACTCTCGGATGTGTGATCCCAAGAGTCATCGTAGATGTATAAATAAAGGCATTCTATGGAGAAATAAGAAGAATCAGGAGTTATTCATTTCAACAGTTGGCATACAAAACAAATAGAACTACAAATACAAAGATAAATGTACACAATACCAAAGAAATTGTTCTCAATTGCAAACAAGTGTATCCACTTGATATTAACACATCCCATATTACATTTTTTGAGATGATTAATGCAAATATGTGAATCCACTAGATATAGACACATCCCATATTACATTTGTTGAGTTGACCAATGCAAAGTTGTAAGAATTTGTTCTCACACAGGACTATCTAGCTACCAACAACCACCCTCCATGGATAATAACACCTAGAACCATTTTATTAAAGTAGACTTGAACAAGTTTGATGGTTCTAACCCATTAGGATGGGTCACTCAAATGGAACATTACTTTTCCCTTCATGGCATTACTAAGGACATGATGAAACTCAAGGGGGGGTTCTTGTATTTGGATCAAGAATGATGGAAATGGTGAGAGTGGCATAAAAGGGCCCATGGGAGAAACAATGCTTAGAGTATATTCATTAAATATCTCCATGATCATTACAAGTGAGTTCCTCACTATTTGGGGTGTCTTGCCAAGTTATTCCAAACTAGATCAATTGTATATTTTATCTCATCCTTTGAGAAATTATCCATCCATAAAGATAACTTAACAAACTCTTTGTATAAAGAATGTTTCATTAGTTTCCATAAGGAGGTGATTAAAGCACAAGTCAGAATGCAACATCCTACTACCTAGTTGAAGGCATCCCATAGGGCTCTCAAACTAGAGACAACGATTAATACAATATACAACATTTAGGTGTGATTTTTTACATTTCATTTTTTTATGATGATGGTGGAAATGCATTGATTTGTCTCAAGTGTGTTTAAATTATAGACATAATGACACAAATTTTAACTTCACCCCAACAGATGTTGTAGCTTCAATGATTTCTTGATTACATTAGACTTGGGACATGAATACATCAGTCTTAAGAAAACACTACATTGGAATATTGGCGTTGAGGTAGATAACTAAACTATGCATGCTAGTGTTCATCTTTTGACATGGTCAATGCCACTTACAATGACATAGACAACATTCATCTGGTAAGTTTGGCCTCTAGTTTGCATACAATAATTAGCCTATTACATAGTCTATATAAGGTGACAATTATGTTATTTATGTCTATGAGAGCATTATTCATAGTTTCAAAAAAATATCAGTGTTACAACATTTTGTAGTTAACAATGCTAATGTCAAAAGAGGAAAGTTCGAGGATCGTTGTTAGGGTAAGAGAGAAGCTTGGTGATGGTAAATGTTGGTGCCCTTGCAAAAAGTTTAAGGGAATGACTAGAAGAATTTTAAGGTCCACAATGAAAAACATTGTTTGGAATATGGAAACTTTGAAGGGGGTCTGAATTTCATCCAAAGGTAAGTACTACTAGAGGATGTTCTAATCCATTACACATTTAATTTCTACTATCTGAAAGTTTTAATAATTTATTGTTTTAATATTTGACTATTTGTATAGTATAAAGACAAAACGTCCCAGGATTGGACTAGATGATGAGGATGTGACAAATTGCATGAGAAATATTGGTGATCAACATGTTCATTGAGATCATCAATATGGATCTCATGAACATAATGGAAATCATGGATTTAATCCTATGGTCAAGGAAAATGATGGCATTGATATAATTCATAATGATGAGATAAATAGATTGATCAATGACACCTTTCATCCTAATTTGTCAATGAATGATAATTTTGATGAACATGTTCTCGATGCGACTCTCATTGAAAAGGATAAAACCTTTATATCGAGTCTCGAGGACAAATATTTTCTCTAGGAATTTATTATTAGTGAAATTTAAAGTGTTGAATGGATTTTCAAATACTTTCCCCACACAAATCCTAAGGTATGTAATACATAAATATCATTTTTCTATTTTCTTTTAGTGTTAATTAGCTATATTGTATAAAGGTGGATGCAATATTCATGAATTATAATAATTACCTTAAATTTATTTGAATGTTGTATACTTTTAAGCTACCATCATCAAATAATTTACTGCACACATACTAAGAATTGACTCTCGTTATGAAATATTTAGAAATGGAGTATGAATCCATTGATGTATGTCCTAATGACCATATTATATGTTATGGAAAAAATGAAAAAAAGTTAGAATGTCCTCGATGTGGAATTAGTATATATCAAAGTGATCAAGTAACAAATAAGTTCCCCCACAAGGTTTGTTGTCATATTCCCATAATTCCACATTTCCAATGACTATTCAAGTGCAAAAACATGGCACAATTTTTGGATTACCATACATGAAATTGGGTGAAGGTGGTGTTATGTGAATTCCTGGAGATGGTACCACATTTAGGGATTAATTTTTAGAAAACAACCTTGTAATGTTAGGATTTCATTGGAAATTGATGGTGTCAATCCCTTTGGAGAGATGAGGTCCATTTACAAGTGTGGCGTATTTTTGTTATAAGCAATATCCTTCCTCCTTTGATGTCGATAAAGAGTGAGTACACAATGTTGGCAATGATTGTTCTAGGTATTTGTTCAAAATAATGTTTTCAATTACATATCATTTCAATTTACTTTAGTTTATATATATGTGTGTCTGTGTGTGTGTGTTCAATGTAATAAATATATGTATTTTTAAACAATTAGGTAAGTACCAAGCTAAATATATGGATGTATTTATTGAGCCTCTTATTATCGAAATTTTAGAGTTATGGGTTGGAATCACTATGTATGACATCTCCAAACCAATAGGGAAAATACAATTTCAATTCTATGGAATACTTACATGGACAATTCATGATGCTTCAAGGCTAACACATTTTGTGGTAATTACTATTAAAATGCTCCACTCGAACAATATTTGTTTTTATAAATGATTCATGCATTTTTTTGAATAATTGCTTTGTATAATCTAGTATTGGCATAATTCCACATCTTGTAGGTCTTCAAACAAAGCGTGAATTTTCATATCTAACATGTGTTCCCACATTGATATCCCGACGGTCTAGAAGTTTAGGAACGGAGGTATTTGATGAGTACATTTACTTCCTCTATATGAACCATTGGTATTGTACTACCTAGAAATATATTTTTAAAGGTAAGGAGGAGACTAGCATAAAACATCCAAGAAGTATACCTTAACTATGGAAATTACAACACAAAAAGAATCATTATCGAGGTAAGCAATTGGATTTCATATCACATGTAGTACTAATAATATTATACAACTTGTAATATTTATTTTCAATTGTTTCTATGGTATCTAATATTTTTTTTTCATTTATGTTGAACATAAAGGTCATCAACCCATTAGTGACTTCCTTGCATTATGAATGAAAATATACTCCATCTAATTCAATAGATTTCCCCACTATGAGCACCTACAAGTTGCCCATTTGTTTGATATAATGCATACAAGGAAGAATGTTATAGAAACCTTGTGGAGAATCCTAGATGGAAGGAGTAACAACGATAAAATCACTAACATTTTTAGCGACATTCATGAATCTTATCATGTAATGGGGAATTCTATTCATTATTCCAAAGATGGAGTATAACTAGACACCATTCCATGGTCATTTACATAGCAAGAAAGCAATGTTGTAAAAGATGCCATTTAGAAAATTAAAATTTTGAATTAAGATCCATATGATTTTTATTTTGATTATGATGAAGAACAAGAAGATTAATGAATATGTATGAATTGTCTTAGATATTGTACAAAAAAATTTGAGATCATATATAACATGGTGGATGGTTGTTAATATTCAAAACTTTCCACTCAAACATTATGTTTTTGTGAGAAAGAGGACATGGTGTACTAGAATTTGTGTGGATCTTGCATGCATGAGTAGGAAGGCTTGTCATTTTGTAAATTTTTATATCAGTATTACACATATGACACACAATTTTATCATAACTCAATCAAAATAAGTAATTATGTTTATTTTCCCAATCGTATAGTTATGTGTATATAAGGTGCATGAGTTTGTGAATTAAGTGTCTCTTAGTTACTTCCCTTCAGTAAATTCTGTAAGATGAAGTTTCCATGTTCACCATGCATTAATATTCCTTTAATTTTTCATATTATTCCCAATCACATGAAACACTCTCTTTAAAAACAAAGTGTCACAACAACTTGTAAAACATGACCTACCCGAAAAGGTAAAAAACTATATTTTATGATTGAGAGGTTTAAAGAACTCAAAAATTAATGCACACAACTCAAAAATTAAAGAAATATTATTTAAATGCAGATGCACATGACAACACAAGAATATAAAGAGATGATTCCTAATATATTATTGACTAACATCTAATTAAGTACATGTAACTTAATGTTTGGTTGCACCACAAGAATCCAGGAAACCATTGATGTGTGGGGTTGCACCTTCCTTGATTGGGTGTGTGTTCCTTGGATAAGTGCATTATTCAACAACATCCAAGGATATCCAAGAATAATATCCACATCATCCATATATAAAGCATGAAAATAAGAATGCAAAATATATTTATCCACAGTAATATTCAAATCCTTAAAAAAATGAATATCCTCATGATCACCCTCAACCTATGTGCTCTATATATGATTTGTAGGAACCTACAATATTTCAGCCAAGGAAACATTGCGGATATTATTCTTTCTACTTGTGTTTATATAAAAAATAACCTTCTAATGTGCCTAAATAGATCCATGAGCCTATGACAAGATGTTTTCACATGAAGGTGAAGGTGCCTTGTTTAGATTCATTAGGGCACAAAGGGAATGATTATATATTTTGAATAAAGACTTTAACATATCAATGATTCAATATTTTTTCCTTTTCATCCCTAGTAGAAGCTAGGAGGATTTAAGGAGGAATTCATTTCATAGAACACCTCGATAGATATTATGATGTATTAGTTAAATGGTTTATGCCTTCTAAATGGTACATAAATAATGTGGAAATACTTTAGTTCATATTTTCTTGTCTAAAAATATCAACCTATGTTGATTAGTTGGAAATTTCCTTCGTTTAATATTTTCACCTTCATAGTTAGTTTGAATAGCGTTTTTTATAGATTTACTAAAAAGGGGTTTCATGAATATATAATGTTATCCTTGCATAACCTGAGACTTTGTTTTAGATTTTGTTGTAATATGGTAAGTGGACTATATCTAATGCATTTTTTTCAAATAATTGACATAAATTTGTCCTAATATCAAAGAAAATACCATACTCAAATCAACATGGTTTGATCATGTCATGCTACTTGGTGACCTCCCAAGACTCAAAGTTGTATTGATAATCATATTTTAGATGCAAGTTTTCCACGTGTGTACTCGTTTTCTCAAACTTTTCACATGTATCCTCTAATGGTCGACACCCATGTTCTTTAAGTTTCTTTCAAGGTTGTGATTTTGTGTTGTCCCAAATTTTTAAATTTGATTTTACAATGAAAATAATTAATTTGGCCTAAAAGTTATTTATTAATTATTAATGTGGTGGCTTGGGTCATTAATTTGTAATGTATGAAGCAAGTGTTACTTATTAATGCAATACTGATTTAGTTTGGATCAAGAGGGTGCATCTGAAGGTGAATGGTGCCATATGAGTTTTAAATCCCAATGAATCTGGGCTAAAATAGGAAAAAGCAGGAAAAGCAGTAGAAAAGCAATCGAAAAAGTAGAAAAACATAAATCCCAAGGAAAGCAACAGGAATCTAGGAAATATTTTCCTAATTTCGAATGAGAAAGGGGGGATAACTTCTATGTTGATTGTACAACATCAGGAGTCATTATCCAAGACTTGTGTGGTATCAAGTCAATACATTGTGTTGTATCAAGTATGTATCCTCATATGATTGAGGTGGTGATGTTGTATTGTATATCTTTTGAGTAATATCAAGCTAAGTCTCGTGAGTAATATCAAGACTAGTCTTTTGTTGTATCAAGAATTTGGACTTGTGTTATATCAAGTCAATGATTCTCATAAACGGTACCCTATGAGAATAGATATCCAATTGTGGAAATGATATTGTGTTGTATCAAGATTGAATTCTTGTGTTGTATCAAGACTGTCGAACTCCATTTGTTGAGGTGGTTATAGTATGTGATATATTGCTAGCCATGGTCACTAAGTGTTATAAGTCTCCTTTAGGTCTTAGATACCCTAGAGTGAATTACTTTAGCATATGATTATATGGCCCGGGGTAATATATATGATCATTAGTATGCATGGAATAATTATTCTTAGTATGATATGATAAGATGGATAAGTAGTACACATATGGACCATGTATTGAGTAATTAATGATAATGAGATAAAGCATAGAGAAAGAGAATTCGAATTGCCCATGCAAATGTATGAGTGAACTCAAGTTATAAAGCTTCAGTAAAATATGAATGCCTCAATCAATTCCTTGGTCAAAGAATCAGTTGAACTATTAATGAAGATAATCAATTAAGTAAAGAAGAGCTCAATGTTCATCAATTAGCATGCATCAGTTAACTAAAGAGACCCATGAAAAAGTTAATAATAAAAAATGTGCATGGATGGAACTAAAAGTGAAGCATTGATGACACTTAAGTTACCTTGTTAACTAAGTGATCAACATTCAGTTAAAGATTGAGCTCAATTCAGTTTACTTTCAATTCAAGTCAGTTAACATTCAGTTCAAGTAAGTTAACATTCAATTGAAGTTAGTTAAGTTAACATTCAGTTCAAGTCAATTAACATTTAGTTCAAGTAAGTTAACATTCAGTTGAATTCAGTTATGATTCAGTTCAAGTCAGTTCACTTTTAGTTAAAGAAAGTGAACATTCAGTTAAAGATGAGTGAGGAAAGGAAGAGTGATAATGTTTGCATGGAGGGAGTTCTAGTTAGCTCCTCCTTGTGAATGTACTATGTGGTTCTCTCAATGTGTTTACTAATCCTCCTATGTGCTACCTTCTGCGTGCTATGGTTTTGTATTGTTATTAATATGATAGGAACATGGAAAGTTCAATGTAGTTGCATACAGTTGTTTTTGCAGGGATACATTGGATCTCTCTTCTCTAATGTTGCAGTGATATCTCTCTTATTGGTAAGTATGCTTATGTGTTGTAAACCATTCTCTACAAATATATCTATCATATTCAAATAATTGTTGGGTTTTTCATCCTCTGTGTTTGGAGGGTTTTTCCAGGGTATATCTTGTCTCTCATGGTCGATTGATTTATATGGATGATTTATGGAGTTGATTTATATGGCTGATTTATGAAGATGATTTATGTGGCTGATTTATTTACGAGATTCATATGTTGTTGATATAAATATTCATATGTGGTTGATTTATGAAATTCATGAGTGTTGAAATTATTTGATAAAAGTTTTAAATTTCAAGAATGTTGGATTTTTCTTAAACAAAAACATGGTATCAGAGCATAGGGCGTTAAGGAGCTTATTTTTTCCTGGGAAAACTAAAACCTACGTAGCTCTTGAAGTGTTGAGAAAAAAATTGCATCCATGACAGCGATCTCTATTCAACCAGAAGACCATATCGAGGGAACTTCCAACTTCAAGACATGGAAGGAAATGGTATTGGACATATTAGAGGATAGGTACATATTGATAATGATTGAGGTGCCTTCATCCAATGCAAGGCAAATCCAAGAGCAAGTCAGTATGCATCATTCCCGTCACTTTCCAGGAGACAAATTTCGTGGAGCATTTATGATCAATCTATGAAGAATCAATGAAAACCATTGAAAATGCACTTCCAAATGGGTTTATTTATCTACATATCAAGTGGATTTAAAAAATTCACAACCATTTGGGAGATACGATCAGGTATTTGAAGATGAAGTTTTCAGAATTTGTGTTATGGACGTCTTTCCAATCTAGATGAATTATTTGAATGATCTAGATATTTTTGGATTGTATATTATTCTTCTTGAATGGATCTTGTATGTAATGAGATCCTCTTAGAGTTAAGAACTCATCCGAAGAAGATGATGACGACTATCGGAAGAAGTTTTTCCTGAAGACGAGCATTTTATCTAGGTTGCATGGGATCCAAATTGCCCATGCAGAGATTCACTACCTTCTGCATGCACTGAAATTTGGAAGGATATCAAGACCAAGGGACTCCAGTAATCTCCACAAAGAAGCAGATATCAAGAGGGAGCACGCAAAACACTAAAAGATAAGTACTTGTATTTTGTTTATTGTATGCTCTTTAGATCTATACGCTTTTGAATGTGTTTCATTACAATCATATAGAGATCTGTATCCATGGGATTAGGAATTGTATTATGATTTAAACATATTGATCATATATATTGATTGTCTTTCTTTTGTTGGAAAAAAAAACAAAACTCATGAAGTATACATGCATGATTGTTTGATTATCATATGCTTTTATAAAATCAGATTTAAAGCTTTATGAATGTATTCTTGGGATTAGGAATGATGTTATAATATAACATGATTAAAATCACATGCTACAATCCTTCTATATAATGGTAAATAGTACAACTCATGTTATGTTTAAATTAAGAAAAGTATAGGGTTTCATGATTGTTCATGAGATATGAATATAAATCATGTATGTTTTCTTCATGAGTTATGAATACGGGGATATATAATTTATTTATGAAATATGAATGAGGTTATGTCAAAACATTGATTTAGTCTATGTACATAACTATGTGAACCATTTGTTAGTATGTTGAAAGTTTTAATGTGATTAAATTTATTGGTTATGTAATGTGATTAATTATTTGAATAATTTTTCTTGTAGGGGAAAACATATGATCCTAAAAAAGAGCAAATCGAGAGATTCTTATCTTTCTTAGGAAGAAGTCATAATAGAAGCCCTAATATTGTTATGAGAGAGGTCAAGACTCCTGAAGGTAATTCATTTATCCTAGTTATATTCATATATGTGTTAGACATAGAGGAGTATGAGTCTTTGTGATGGAGGACTCAAGTTGTGATTCTCACATCGTAGATGTTGAGAGGGAGAAGATAGATTTCCTAGCTCCTGGAAAACAAATGGATTTGGTTAATTAAACTCTTACTATGTAGAAACCTTAATGGTGCTCATATTCAAAAGGAATATATATGTAAGAATATTGGATGATTCTTAAGTTTAGAGGCGTAACCGTCATTAAAAAATATTTTCTTTTGTGGAGAAAAAATTTAGTAGAGCTCCTGAAAGGATTCAAGAACAATGGATTATAAATCCATGATCGCACACATAAAGATAAACTTGAATCTCGTTCAGATTTGTAGGATCTAATAGATGTTAGATATATCTATACAGATACTAGGATCAGTTATATGCTTTACAGTCAGTACATAGACATGTACAAAAAAACATGTGTACAACAAAGCATGTGTTTTGTTACCTACTTGATACAAGTGTATGTAGATTCGGACATGCATCTGTCAATGAAAGTAAGTTTCATAGACATATGGATTCTGACTAGTACAATGATCAAGAAAGATCACATCAAAGATGTTGCTCAAATAGAGGATATTGTAAAGTAGTAAAACTTTACAAAGTTCCTAGTTAGTTATATCCAAGACATGGTGCAGAAAGGAGTTGTGTAACTCCTATACATATCCATAGATGAGAAAAATTGCTAGCATATTTAATAATCCTCTGTCCAAAACAAGCTTGGTATAGTATAAAAGACTCCTCTAGTTGAAGAGGGAGTATTGATGTATCTTCATAGGAAGAAACCATTAAGATTCCTTAAACTAGTTAGTCATGGTACATGACTTAGGAAGCCAAGGGATGTGATACCTTGTGGAGAGAATCCACATGAGCATAAACATGGTCAAAGTCTCACAAACTATTGATACTCAAGAAGAGTTATAGTCTGGATTATCAGAGAATAGTTAAACCTATTAGAGAGGTAGTTGGGGTGTTGTAGTATAAAACGAAGAATCACTGAGAAAGTGATCAAGCCTTGAAGAACATCACAAAGAATGGAACGCTCATAGAGAACTTCTCCAGATAGAAGAAGATTATTGAAGTTAACAAATATTGAATATTGAAAGAAAAGACGAGACTTTCTTTCTACATGATTTTACACATTTGATGTATAATGTTGTATATGATGGATATGAAATCCATTATTTCGAGTTTAGAGAAACTGCATTCTGGATTGGATCTAGATGATGCTACTATGTATAAGTGGTTGGTTGGTCTCTGAGTAGACTTGTTGTATTTATGCTTACTAACTAAGCATATGTTTGAGTACCTTTGAGGTACATTAGAATAGGCTCTTTATTGTATTTGATACATGGTAGACCTATTATGTTATCCAACTATTATTTTATCCTGAGATAAGCTATGTATATTGCGGTTAGTACTACAGAAGCCAAGTATTGTGGCTAGTAGTACGAAATCAAGGTGTATCTCATTAGTACTAAGAAAAGTGTATTGCAGATAGTACTACCCGTTGAGGAGTAGTGCATCTTGGGAAGCTACCTACTAGGGTGAACGAGTTAATCCTACATTTATTAGGTGTTAATAGTCAAGCTTTATGAAAAAACCTATGTGTTATGAGTGAACACATTGAGATGAAGTTTTACTTCATTGAATTCATGGGCTTGTAAATAAAATATTTCAGTACATAGATACTGACGAGTAGATTGCAAATTTTTGGACAAGCCACTGTCAGTGACGAAGTTGAGATACTTCCGAGATAATATTGGTATGGAAGGAAATTCCTAGTGAAGCAGAGAATGTCTCCTTTGCTGATAGGGAGGATTGGTTGTAAAAAATCAAGAGTCATTCTCCAAGACTTTTTTGGTATCTAGCCAAGACATTGTGTTGTATCAAGTCCTAAGTATCCTCATATGATTGAGGTGGTGATGTTGTATTGTAGATCTTGTGAGTAATATCAAGACTGTGGAATTGTGTTGTATCAAGTCTAGACTTTTGTTATATCAAGTCAATGATTCTCAGAGACAGTACCTTATGAGAATGGATCTCCAATTGTGGAGATAATCTTGTGTTGCATTAAGATTGAATTTTTGTGTTGTATCAAGACCACAGAGCTCCATTTGTTGAGGTGGTTATACTATGTGATATATTGCTAGTCATGGTCACTTAGTGCTATAAGTCTCCTTTAGGGATTAGCTACCCATAGAGTGAATTAATTTATCATATGACTATATGGACCAAGGTAATATATATGATCATCAGTATGTATAGAATAATTATTCAAAGTATGATATGATAAGATGAGTAAATAATACACATATGGACCATGCATTAATTATTTAATGATAATGTGATAAAGCATAGAGAAAGAGAATTTGAATTTCCCATGCAAGTGTCTGAGTGAACTCAAGTTATAAAGCTTTAGTAAAATATCAATGCCTCATTCAAAGCATCAGTTGAAATATTAATGAATGTAATCAGTTAAGTAAATAAGAGCTTAATGTTCATTAATTAGCATGCACCAATTAACTAAAGAGATCCATGCAAAAGTTAATAATAGAAATTGTGAACGGATGGCACTAAGAGTGAAGCACTCGTGACACTTAAGTTAGAATGTTAACTAAGTGATAAACAATTATTTAAATATTAATTTCAAGTCAGATCACTTCTAGTTCAATCCAGTTAATGTATAGTTCAACTCAATTAACATTTAGTTCAAGTAAGTGATGTTAACACTCGGTTCAAGTCAGTTAACATTCAATTCAATTCAGTTAACATTAAGTTCAAGTAAGTTAACATTCAGTTGAAGTTAGTTAACATTCAATTCAAGTCATTTCACTTTTAGTTGAATACAATGAACATTCAGTTAAAGCTAATTGAGGAAAGGAAGGGCAATAATGTTTGCATGGAGGGAGTTCTAGTTAGCTCCTCCTTGTGAATGCACTATTTGGTTCTCTCAATGTGTTTATTGATCCTCCTATGCACTACCTTATGCATGCTATGGTTTTTTCTTGTTATTAGAATGCTAGGCATATGACAATCTCACACAGTCGAATACAATTGCATACAATTGTTTTTGCGGGGTTACATTGGATCTCTCTTCTCTACTGGTGTGGTGATATCTCTTATCGAGAAATCGGCTTATGTGTTGTAAACCATTCTCTGCAAATATATCTATCATACTCAAAGAATTTTTGGTATTTTCATCCTCCATGTTTGGATGGTTTTCCCAGGGTATATCTTGCCTCTCATGGTTGATTGATTTATATGGTTGATTTATAGAGCTGATTTATATGGATGATTTATGAAGATGATTTATGTGGCTGATTTATTTATGAGATTCATATGTTGTTGATATAAAGATTCATAAGGGGCTGATTTATGAAATTCATAAGTGTTGAAATTATTGGATAAAAGTTTTAAAGTTCAAGCATCTCCGATTTTTCTCAAACATCAACATTATATGCTCTCATGAAAATAATATTCATTATTATTTTATCAATATTTTCATGAGAAAACTCTAGAAGGAGGTAAAAGGTAAATGAAGAGTTATAAAAGAGGTATCAACACCCTAGTTCACATATTTTGGCATCTTTTTGATCCTTGTGATCTAGGAGAGATCTTATGGATTTGCATAGCTTGGGTGATGTGCCCCTTGCAACCGTAACAGAGAGGAGGAGATCATCTAGATCTCAGTTATTTGAGCTTAATTGAATGTGTTGGAGAGAGACCGTTCAGGTTTCTCCATGGTGTTTAACTGATTTGGCTTATTGTAAGTTTTCTTATTGAAGATTGAAAGATTTAATAGTGTTTTTCAGTTGTGGTGTTTTATTTTCCAATGGGTTCAGTTGAGGAGGGATCACTTTCTCTCTTGTACTAGCGTTCCATTCCATATATTAAGTGGTTTGGATATGATAATGTTGAAGGGACAAAAAAGAGGTTATGGATTCTATACTTATGGGAATAAATGGACTATGAGATCTAATCCATTGTGTTTGAATATTCATTTCTGGTGGGAATTTCCCCTTTTCTCATCGAAAAATACTTATGAATGGCTAAGATACAATTATTTTACTATATCTGAGGGTTTTAGTGTTGAAGAGCACACATGTTCTTCTCCATATTTTAATTTCTTGGGTTTCGAGATGAGTAAGAGACATATCTCAATGTAATAAGTATCATTAATGTTATAATCACCTCATAATAAATATTCATAATTTTGTTTCCATGTCGTGTTCATGTTTACCAGTTAAATTTGAATATGTGTGTTGTTATGTTACTTGTGGTTGAGGAGTCATTAAACTGTGTTTATAAATCATTAACAAAAAGTATACGGTGTCGGTTTTTGTGAAGTTATTCTGATTAGAGTGTGTTTGATTCAATCTGAGTCTTTTTGGTCGAATTTGGTAGGGTCTTTGTGTGTTCGTAGAGAGTTGGAAGCCAGTAGCCTTTACTAGTCAAACTTTTGAGCTAGCCTTCCTTACTATGGTGAATTTTGATTTGGTTTTCCTCTATTATGAGTTATGAATATTAGTAGGTGTTTCAGATATGAAGTATATTTACTGGATTTTTTTTAGTTGTTCCCAGTATTGCACCAAAAGAAGAGAAGTTTCCACGTGATTCCTGGGGTCATTACCTCTAGTCATTTTGGCCTTTCCCAGGTGTGATGCACTTTGAAATGTGAAAAATGTCGAAAAAAATATTGAGTATTCTTTGTAAGTGTACTATCACTATTCCATATATGTGTTTGAATTTGAATCAAGTCATCCCTGATTCCATATTGATTCAAACACAAGTCATCCTCAAGTCAAGACAACTAGTCTTGTTTCCAATGTTACAAAGGTGTTGTTTAGGAGGTTGCATGCAAACTGTTTGAAGAAATTAATGAACTAGAACTCCATAACTATCCTTCCAAAACTTATATCAAACCTAGTTAAACATATTACAGTGGTATGTAGTCGTTCCTTATGGGATGCACCATATTGTTCATTATTTAGTGAGAAATTGGAAATCAATTTGACCACTATTGTAAAGTTGCAATTATTGTGCCCATTTTTCCCATTGGGTACATTACATTATTTAAGATGTGTATAAATTCCTATGAAAACAACCTTTAGATTATTTAACACAAGGTGTGGAGATAAGACTTATGCATATGTCGCTAAAGTTGGATCCCTAGAGGAGCTTCCATCTATTGGAAAAAGTCATTCAAATACCACCTTCAACAATTCCAAACATGTGCTTAATGATTTGAAATTTATAGGAATGGATGCTTCTCCTCCAGAAGGAATTATTCTTATTTTCAAATACCATTAATGCATGCGAACTATCATAATAATTTGATGATTCTATCAAATATTGGACATAAGCAACATTACCATTTTTTTCAAATAGAAGGGGGAGGCACATAATCCATTTCCACATCAAAACATTAAAAGGGATATTTCATGGACACCTAATTTTATATAGTTGGTCTCAATCACTTAAACATTGTTTTAGAGTTTCCTCTAAACATTTTTACTTTTATGATTTCCATCCTTTAGGTTTATTTATTTTAACCTAAAATTCTTTGAAAGAGACCAAGGTTATTGGACACAAACCTTACAAATAAAATCTTTTGTCAATTGGATTTTAAAATTTTTTTACCTAGTTCATAGCTCCATTAAAAACTATCTAGTAGCAATTATATCTTATCCAATGGAATGAAACTCAAGTCAAACCAAAATAGGAATTTGGGCATAGGTAATGATATTGTATTATTTTAATTCATGTTTTCTTGTCTAAGAAGATCAACCTATGTTGGTTAGATGGAAATTTCCCTCCTTTCTTTAGATTTAGGCCTTCATAGTTTGAATAGTGCTTTTGATAGATTTCATAAAAAGGGTTTTCATGAATATATGATGTTACCCTTGCATCAACCAAGACTTTATTGTTGATTTTTTTAAATAGATCATAAGTGGACTATATTTAATGCATTTTTTTGAATAATGACATAAATTTGTCCTAAGATGAGAAAAAAATATTGCACTATAATCAACATGGTTTTATCATGTCATACTACTTGGTGACCTCCCAGGACTCAAACTTGCATTGATAATAATGTTTGAGAGCCATGTTTCCCATGTGTGTAATCATTTCCTCATAATTTTCACATTTAACCTCTAATGGTTGATACCTGTGTTCTTTAAATTTCTTTAAAAGTTGTGATTTTGTTAGAAGGATATACATTCCAATAGAAACAACCTTCAGAGTGGTATGCACATGGTGTGGAGATAAAACTTATGCATATGTCGTTGAAATTGGATTTCTCGAAGAGCTCCTTTCTATTGCAAAAAGTCATTCAAATAACCTTTTGAATAATTCCAAACCTGTTCTTGCTGATATGAAAGCTATAGTATTGGATACCTATCCTTTAGAAAGAATTATATTTATTGTAAATCACATCTAATCAAGGTAATTTTTCCAGGAGAAATTTTACCAATTGGTTATTTTTTGGGCTTTAAAAAAGTTTCTAATTAGTCATTTTCACTCTCAAATATCACCTATACTTGCATAAAATATGCTTTTATTATAATATTTGCTAAAAAATTTAAGTTTTGGTATTAAATTATATGTTTCATATTTAATATTTGCCTACCCATATATATATATGATTTTTTAAATTCAAAATAATCTCATAGAATACTATACATATGTATATTATTCGAATCCTTAAAAATGCCCTGCCACTAATGCATGCAAAGTGTCATACTAATTTGAATATTATGTCAAATATTGGACATAACTTAGCAACATTGTCAATTTTTCGCTGATAAAAGGGGGAGACACATAGTCCATTTCCACATGAAAACCTTAAAAGTGAGGGTTAATGGAAACTTAAGTTGATGTTGGTGGAATCAATCGTTCAAAAAATGTTTTAGAGATTCCTCTGAATGTTTTTCCTTTTATGATTTCCACCCTTTTGGTTTACACATTTTAACCTAAACTTCTTTTTGAGGGACCAAGGCTATTAGAAAAGAACATTGCAAATTGAATCATTTGTCAATCGGATATTAAAAATCACTTATCTAGTTCATAAATCCATTAAGAATTATCTAGTTGCATATCTATCTTATATAGTGGAGTGAGACTCGAGCCAAACTCAATATCAATTTTTTCATAGGTAATTATTTCCTTTTCAGCTCTACGTATCTCTAACTCAATAAAATTTCCATGTATTTTCAATTAATTCCTAAACTTGAGAAACTCATAATTGGAGAAGGAGATTCAAGAATTTAACCCATGTTGAAGTTGTTTCAATAGTCATGATAGTTGGGTTGAAATTCTAGAACCATCATATAATGAAGAGGTTGTATTTTCCCCATAACCACTGTCCCTATTAGGATATTTAGACACTTAGGAGTTATTGAATACCAACTTGTTATAATATATCCATTAGGAAAAGTGTGTTTATTTAGTATGCATTAGTATGCATTTGTAAATATCTAATCCGAAGGTCACGTTATATTCTAGACATAGAGTGATCTGACGGTTTATCTTCTCTTAGATCATAACTACATCTGATCTATGTCTTAGAACCTGATTGGTCCATGATATATATTTAAAGAGCATGGAGGGTCATTGGCTGGTTGATCGATTATGAGAAGCTCATTTGTAACTTTCTTTCTTTTGCATAATAAAATGCCTCAAGTATCTATTTGGTTGGGGTCATGGAGTGTTTCCCTTTCGAGGGTTTAAACCATGTGAAAAATTCAATGTGTTGATGTGTGATCTATTTGTGTGAGTGGTTGCTCTAGGTGTTTGGTCTTTTGGAAGTACCCTGTGTACCCGAACAGTCCATGTTTCAAAGCATTTCTATGATAGTAAAGAATTATGAAATGATAATAAAGAATCCTTTGATGTATATATTTAAAACATCAAAACGTCGTGAAAATGGCAGTGTGTTGATATGTGATCTATTTGTGTGAGTGGTTTCTCTAGGTGTTTGGTCTTTTGGAAGTACCCTGTGTACCCGAACAATCCATGTTTCAAAACATTTCTATGATATTCAAGAATTATGAAATGATAATAAAGAATCCTTTAATGTATATATTTACCAAATGTTAAGTATCTCTAAGGTATCTCAATTAAAAAAGAGATACCTTTTAATTGATTTATTTTTTGTAACTTTTGAGGTCATACAAGCCCAATATAGATCCCAAATTGTACCATGTCTCTCTTTCCCTCCACACTAGGGTATGGGAAAAGGGCCTTCTTTATCCTCAACTACTTCAACCACATTAGATTTTGCATAAATCAACCATTTGGATTTGAGTAGTTGGCCAACCTTATGTTGTAGGATTTTGGCTTTCAAAGCTACAATGTTAATTGTATCTAAGAGTGGTTTGAAGCTCAAATATAACTACTATAAATTCTTCCAAAAAATGAATTCCAATATATTTAATCAACATCCTACCACTTACAATACGTTTTTTTAAAGGGTTTTCCAACCCATATCCATTCCATGAGCAACCATGAGGCTTGTATCTATCCCTAACCTTGGATTTGATCATATTTCTAGAGGGGCCTATACTAAAAAAGTGACCAAACATAACATACATGTGATATAAAATTATTTGAGCTTGATACATATGGGGTCATGATCAAACTCATTACCTTGTTGTATTCCTTTAGGGCAATTTCCTTTCTTGATTCAGTTCCATGATCCTCCATGCCACTTGTAGTGATCACTACCATGGAGAAAGAGTATGGGCCATAGAATCCTAACCACCCAAGGGGTAGAAATATGGCTAACAATACTCCTCTACCTTCTATTTTCCTTGCTCCACTTCTAGCCTCTCATTCTCTCTTATGACCTCTTTCTATTTATCTCTCTTTTGTTTGTCCTTGAAAAACATTGGGACAGGATTGTTTCTTTCCCTCTCTTTGTTGTTTTTTGTTATTCCATTTCCTTTCTCACAATATTTATGGATTAAACCTTCCTATGTTATTATATTGGATTAGTTAGTATTAACCAAAGCATCCTTGATCCATATCTTTACATTCACCCTTGGTTTATTCTTTCACATTGACACCCCCTTCCCCTTGCTTCCCAACTTCGCTAGTACACTATTGGAATTGTGAAAATTATGAATTATGGTTCAAACTCCATAATTCATGAAAAAATCCTCCTTCCAAGGACTTTCCTCCCATCAGTATATCCTTAGATACATATTTTGATCACAATACATCCCAAGGGTCAAAACCAATACATTATCAATTTTAATTTCCTACATGCCTCCTCCTAACCTCATTATAAATATCTAAAGTGTCTATGTTAGGATTATTTGAAATCCTCTCTTGTCCACTACAGAATAAATGTCAATTTCCTATATTAGGAATATGTTTCCACTTCAATATTTCAACTACCACTTGATACGCTAGTCTACATGAGTTTAGGATCTCCATAGGCCAATCCCTATATTTTAGGAACCCACACTAAGTCATGGGAGTCTCATCATTATTTCACCCTAGTCCATGTTGAGTTATGCTCTGATGGGACACATTTAGTTCATCTCCAGTTACTATAGCACTATCTTTGCATGATTTAGGGAGATTGGGATCCTTTGCTCACTTACCTTGGTCAGTTATCTAATTGTGAGGTGTTTCAGTTGTCCTGAGTTACACTAGTGATCCTCCAGTGGTATTTTTTCCATAATTAGTGGTCTCTGGAGTTATTCCAAGTCATGGAATTGGAATGGTCACTCCTAGACAATTCAAATTCTCTTTAATGTATCATGGATGTATTACATGCATGTTAATTATTATCATATTATTGTTATGTTGTCAAATTTTTTTCCTCTTTTCTAAATAATTTCACCATGATTGTTTGATCATTCTAGCATTGAAATTATTTTTCCTCATTCATTCTTCTTTCACAGTGAAGTTCAATCCATCTTTATGATCCTATATATTTGCTAGTTTTGCATGGTATCAGAGTAGGTTCTCAAGCCATTTCCAACCCTCAAAAATTTCCATTGATGCACCAGAAGAAACTGGGTTCCACATAATTCCCGGTATCTTTTCCTTGCTCCCCTTAGATTGATTAAGAGAAGTATATCCAAGTTTGAAGCACCCTAATAATGTGCACATGTCAAAGTAGAGATTTATTGAACTCTTTTTCCTTTGAATTGAAAGTTTTATGCAGGTAAATTGAACAATTCAGAAGAATTGTGTTGCTCCTTAAGATGCAAAATGGAGAATTCAGTAGCCTTGACACTTAGGATCCTCACACCCTTCAATTAAATGGATTGGAGGGAATATATACATATTTTGTTGCACAAACAATTTCTGCATAGGGTCACAATGGGAAAGGAGGTCGAACCAAGGCAACCTTTATAGAAATCAAAGTATCTGAACAAATTGAATGAAGCCTTTGGTTTCATGTGCGTTCATATCTCCAGGGAGTTACTCTTCCACCTTGATGGATTAGAACACTAAGGGAATTATGGAAGAAGATTGAATCATTGTTTGGAAAGAAGGGCGAGCTAAGAGGCCACATTTTGGAGAATGAACTAATTTCTCTTCAACCCAACAATTTTGAAACCATCCAACAATTCTTCTCCAAGTTCAATTATGTGTTCATGCAGTACAAGAAGTGTGGAATTGACATGAAGGATGAGTAATTTGTGCCCACCTTCCACTCCGGGAGACTGACTACCCCAAACTAGTGAATTCTCTCACTTCATGCATTCACTGAATCCCTCATTCAAGAACAAGACAAGTTGGTCCATATGGGAGCCTTCAAAGCCTCCAAGAATCAAGCTCTTTTGGCTAGGGAGACCAAGAATGTGCAAGCTCAAGGGAGACAAAAGGGAAAGGAAAAAAAGAACATTGATTTCAAATCAAAGGAGGATTTTGATCCTTCATATGGAGCTTCTAGTTCTAAGAAGGACAAATAGAAGAGGGTTGAAAAGGCCAAGTGTTCCTACCGTAAGAAAGGAAACCATTCATAGAAAGGTTGTATGAAGGAAACCATAGATCAAATGTCAAGAATTCTTGGACAACATATTATTTCCCTCATTGAATGCGTAAGGAAGGATGATTGTGTAGGAAATACTAAATATCTTTAGATATTACCTACACTAAAGGATGGATTTTCAAAATCTCAAGCCTTCCTCATTAATTCAGGAGCCTCCAACCACATGGTTTCCTCCAAAGAATCATTCTCTTCATTAAATCTAACTGATGATCCAAGTATTCACATGGGAGATGACACTCAGATCCAAGATAAAGGGAAGGGTACAATAAAATTAGAAAACAGAGTGTTAAAAAATGTCCTATATGTTCCCTCTTTAGCATCAAATATTTTGTCTGTATATCAAATGACTCATACATGCTCACAAAAGCGAGTTGTATTTGAACCTGACTTAGTGGATATCTCAGATATCTATACTAGGAAGCTGATAGAGAAAGGTGTTGCAAACCATGCTTCCAAGGCATATGTGTTCTCACATTTTTTCCATACTTAGATCCAGTGCAATCTCTACAACAAATTAAAAGGGAAAGTAAATTGATTCTACCTAAACCACTTGCATATGATGATGTTGCTTGTGATGATTCATAATTCAAAGCAGATGACCAAGTTGAATAAGATCTTGGTATTGAGGATGAATTTCAAACAAATCCATATCTAGATCCAATCCCTACTCCCAATCTTGGGCCTAAATGTTCTCAAAAATTCATTGAGGATGGTGGGAACATGGTTGGAGATTCATCTAGAAAAAGGAGAACCAGATCTCAATTTCAAGATGAGAACATTACACTATGTCATACAAATCCACTTCTCTTAGTGAGGTGCTATAACCTCCTAGAGAGATGCTACATGATGTTACATTTTTATCATTTAAGCTATCATTACATTAGGATCTTTAACTAAGAGAATAATAGGCACAACAATCAAACACAAGAGACAATGAACACAGTGTTTATCCTTGAGGAAAACCTAAATGGAGAAAACATCACAACTTCCTCAGAGATAGAATCAGCACCACAAGTAAAACCCAAAAACATAAAGATGATCTCCTGACAGCAGTAGTCTCTCTCTTGTCCCGGCAACTTCTCCTTTCATTCATGCGCCCCAATGAGTGAGTGTGTGTATGTTAAATAGAGAGGCTCACTCTCTATATATATTCTTTCGTTCACTTGAAACCCACTCCAACATGTCGGCCTCACTTAACAATTACTTACTAGAGCCGACATCTCTAGGAGTGTCTAATAACCCTAGTTTCCCACAACTTGTGGGGGCTTTGCCTCCTTCTACAAACAAGGAGGGTTATCCTTAACACAATGGTGGGGACTATTGCCCCAAATTACAATGACTCACCTAGGTTTGACTTCTCTAGGATAGTCTAATAACCCTAGGGCCCCACAACTGTGGGGACTTTAACCCTTGACCAATAGGAAGGTTACCCACAATGACTCGACATGACTTATTACATTATATAAAATTCCTAGAATAAACATCGGGGTATGAAATGACTCAATTATATTACAAACACATCCTGGAATAAACATCAGGGTACAATCCATAAGATATATGGATGAATACATTCCAAATTTACAATTACATCAACACTCCCTCTTAACTAGGAAGGTATTCTCTTGACACAATATATCAGCACAAGTCTTCTTCTCTGTATCATCTGGATCATCATCAAGCCATCTTCATCTTCAAGTCATATTCATCTTCAATTCATCTTTATCTCCAGGTCATCTTCATTTTCAAGTCATCTTCATCATCGGATCTGGATCATCACTCGATCTAGATCACCACTGGACATCATCACTGGATCTGGATAATCACTTGATCTGGATCACCACTGGACATCATCATTGGATCTGGATCATCACTTGATATGGATCATCACTGGACATCATCACTGGATCTAGATCATCACTTGATCTAGATCACCACTGGACATCATCACTGGATCTGGACTATCACTTGATCTAGATCATCACTACTAGATCATCATCACTCGATCTGGATCATCACTAGGTCATCATCACGGGTGCTATCTCTTGATTCTTCTTGTCATAGGAATTTCTACGGAGCCATCCCTTTTTCATGCTGGATGTACATTTACAGAGCCAGTCCTTTTTCATACTGGATGTATCATCACAGAGCTAGTCCTTTTTCATACTAGATGTGGCATCTACACAGAGCCAGTCCTTTTTCATACTGGATGAGTCTTCACAGAGCTAGTCCTTTTTCATACTAGATGTGGCATCTACACAGAGCTAGTCCTTTTTCATACTAGATAGTCTTCACAGAGCTAGTCCTTTTTCATACTAGATGTGGCATCTACACAGAGCTAGTCCTTTTTCATACTAGATGAGTCTTCACAGAGCTAGTCCTCTTTCATACTAGATGTGGCATCTATACAGAGTTAGTCCTTTTTCATGCTAGATGAGTCTTCATAGAGCTAGTCCTTTTCATACTAGATGTGGCATCTACACAAAGCTAGTCCTTTTTCATACTAGATGAGTCTTCACAGAGCCATCCCTTTTTCATGTTGGATGTGGCATCCACATACACTTGACAATGGAAGGAACCAATCCTCTCACCATGTCACAGCTCTTACATCTGACCATGGAAGGAACCAATGCTCTCACCCTGTCAGAAGGGCACAACACTTACATCTGAACATGGAAGGAACCAATCCTCTCACCATGTCGGAAGGGCACAACACTTACATCTAATCATGGAAGGAACCAATCCTCTCACCATGTCAAAAATGCACACGAAATCATCACTTCCCTTTGGAGGGAACCTCGATCTGGAGAACAACAAGCTTCTCCCTGAAGTACTCAAACTTCACTCTGGCCATTTCTAGCATAGAATCATATCCGAGCTGATTACATCCAAGGATAACATGTGAGCTTCGTCAGGACCAATTACATTCGAGGACAACCTACAGGACTGCTTACGTCTGAGAAACCTATGAGCTTTGCCAGGATTTATGCTCAGACAACCTGTCTCACCAGTTATGCTAGAACTCCCTCTTTTGAGGGATCTCGATCTGTATCAAAAACTGAAGCTTCACTGCTCCTCTCTGCATCATACCAAAAATGCAAGTCAGATCAATCAAATCAAATAGTAGTTTTCAAAATAAACATACTACCTCCCAAATAGTGAGTGGCAACATCTTTTGCCTCGGCTGTACTCAGTGCCTTGCAAGACCCCATCCTTCCAACCAAGAGATCACACCTGATATCATACTAAAGTAGCACCTCAAAGTGCTCTTCCCATCAATGGCACTACCTACCCAATACAAATCCACATAACCTTCCAGGTTAATCTTCTGATTCGCCTCATACTTGAGCCCATAATCAAATGCATCCTTCAGGTACCTCATTGCATGCTTTGCAACCATCAGGTGAACATGTATCAATGTAGTCACAGCAAATAAAATATCTGGTCTCGTATTTGTAAGGTACATCAAGGAACAAATCATCTAACGATACCCCATGGCATCAACCGAATTTGATGAAGCAACACTCAATAGCTTCAGGTTCGATGCCATAGGTGTGGTCATGTAGTCCATCATCCCAAACCTCTTCAGGATCTCTATTGCATAATTCCCTTGTCCACACCTTCATGCCTAGAGCGTAGTGCATCGACAAATAACAGGAGCATCACTGGTCTTCCGCCTTCAACCTTGAAGCAAAGGTTGGAATCCACTTTACTCTTAGTAAAGCCTAGAGTCATCAGTAATCTATCCATCCTATTGTACCATGTCGAACCTCAAGATCTTCTGTAGTCACTCACTCTGAAGCATCATACTCCCTCTGTCTTGTACTCTATGCACTGAAACATTCTGTATCGGAGTGACAAGTAGCTTCCTATGCCACTAATATTCCATGTATCCATCTAGGATCACAGAATACCAAGATCCTCTATCTTGAACCTTTTCAAAAGTTCTTCTTGCACCCATCTATGGGCTTGTCATCCTTTATTAACCTTGTAGCAAAGGTTCAGATCTTCATCAAGCTCCTCATGTATGTGTTATCCCATGGGTGTCTTCTGAGCTCATACAAGGCCTTCTTTCATTTGCACACATGATTTTTCCTATCATGTGTCTTCACTTGCAGTGGCTACAAATGTCTCTTCGTAGTCCATGCCTCATGCTACGAATATTTCCTTGTATCCCACGATGTTTCCATCTACTGCATGATGGAACTACGAACTTTCCTTCATGTATCGATACTGCATCCTAGACATCATTCTTCTTGAACTGATCTTCCCTTTGTTCTTGGAAGGCTTTGCATCAATGATGTCGCTGCATTCGTCATATTATTTTTTTCATTTTGAAATGCCGTCACTTTTTCTTCGGAACAAGTCTCATCCTTCTTTGCTTGTGGCCGATTATGTATGCGATATTTCCTACAAGTCAAATGCATTTGTATGGTTAGAAACATTTCATAAGGAATATTCATATTGGAAAATTCTTATGCATAAATATAAGATCATGCAACTACTTTAGCCAATACAACATTCATCCATATCTCACGAAAACTTTTCTAGATGCCTTCCATCTCTACCAGGACAACATTGAGATTGTACACTAATCCAATATGTCAGCAAAGAGGTTTCATTCTAGATAAGTAGCAATTGAGAGTTTTTATAGCACCATGAGCTACTTACCCATCACATGCATATTAGTAGTATACTGTCATTAATGCAAACATTCTATCATGCATAATACATTAACTGAATATAAACAAATGCATAACAAAAACAATATCATGAAATGACAATTGAATACTTATCTTTATTTGTTTCATGGGTAGACTCCTTCTTGAGCCTTCAGCTTCATCATCTTCTTCATTCATAATAGCTTCATTTCTTATCCAAATTCTAAGGTGGATAAGAGGTTCTTCAAGAGTTGATTTCTTCATATTCCTCATCAGTTGAGGGATCTTCTTTGGATGGTGAGAGCTTGATCTTCAGTTGCTCCCATCTTCTCTTCTCTTATTATGTGTGCTCTTCCCAGAGTTTGTTGAAAGTAATCACTTCCTTCTAGCACACATTCCTCGCATGAATGAATCCCATGATCCTGGGAGGCCATTCAAGGTGGCTATCACACTTCTGCATTATCCACTTCTTCTTCTACTACTACAAGTTGTTCTTTGATTTGAGATATGACTATATGGTCTCTGCATTTTGGATCTTCATACTCTTCAACTGGTTTCTTAAGGTCATATTTTGATTTATGTTCTTCCCTTAAAATAGCTTGGTCAAGGAATCAAACATCTTCAATGTCTTTAGGGAAGACAGTTGTGGTACAGTGTGATCCGTGATTGAATCAACAATGATCTTCTTGGCCTTGACCAGGTTCTTCTAGTGTAAGGCTTTTAGCCTCATCTCCCTCTGGAACTGGAACCTCTTCTACTCATGTAGGTGTCCAATTCATTTTCTTTAGAGAGATCAAATACTTCCATTCTTGGAAGTTGTCAACTTCACCAAGCTTATCATCAAGTTGATGTGATAGATCACTTTGAAATGAGAACCTCAAATGCAAATAGCAAACGATTAGATCTTACCGATTTGAGGTGTCCGTCCTAGTTTCGGAGGTGGCTGATTAGAGAAACCCTAATTTTCAAAAATTGGAATATTTAAGATCTGATTGGATAGAAAGATACATATATTCAAGTTGAGCTGTCCAATGTACTCCTTTTCTGAAAACAGTGGAGGGAAGCTTCCGGAACAGGAAGCCCTAGTTTTCCAATTTCTTCTGCATAAATTCCTGTTATTGTTTCTTTGGTATCTCTGAAATTAATACTCCTATGTGTCCAAAAATTCGCATTGAGGTATCCTTGCATGTCCCCTATCCAAAACCACAGGTTTCATCAGAATTGGTTTCACCAATTGGGACTTATGAGCATTTTCCCAAGGTGACCTGCTACAGGACTGTTTAGAACAGTGAAGTTGTATGGACTACCATGTGTCACTGGTTCCTCTTCTAAGTATGAAACTCAGACCAAATAAATTAAAGTCCATTCCCTTTATGGAACATCTTCAGTAATTTCATTTGGACCTGTGTAGCCCAATATATAGCAATTATCCCTAGGTGTCTTGTTTAGGGATGAATTGTGGAAGAGGTTGGAACCCTAACTTGGAGGGATCATATCTCTCAGAATATAGTGAATATGAGGCTGAATTTTGGATACAGTGTAAATCTGTATCTTATCTTCGTCCTCTGCAATATTTAGCTCTTGATACTTCACCAATCTTGGGATATAGCGAATATACCAAAACTTAGCAGTTTTAGTATTTAGGGTTTTTTCTAGCCCAGTGTCAAACTAGGGTTTGACTTTCCCGGAGTTTTACCCAACCAAAAATATTGACCTAGGTCTCTAAACTTCGATTTTGATGCGTAGAGAAATCCTATGTTGGGCTCACTCAAAAATTCCCCTTTTGCAAGAAGCCCTAATTTCCCGCACCAAAACTAAAAATGCTCGGAATGGAATTCTGCTTCGCCAGAAAGATGCACCCTTCAATGGAGAGTAAGCCTAGCATAATTTTTCTGATGGATTGTGGATAGAGACCCAAAAAGTAAGAATCCCTAGCTTCTACAGCTGCACAATGTCTTCTTCTCAGGTTAGTTCTGTTACCATGTTACATTTTATCATTTAAGTTATCATTACATTAGGATCTTTAACTGAGAGAATAACAAGCACAACAATCAAACACAAGAGACAATGAACACAATGTTTATCCTCGGGGAAACCATAAATGGAGAAAACCTCGCAAATTCCTCAGAGATATAATCAACACCAAAAGTAAAACCTAAAAACATAAAGTTGATCTCCTGACAGCAGTATTCTCTCTCTTGTCCCAGCAACTTCTCCTCTCACTCATGCGCCCCAATGAGTGAGTGTGTGTGTGTTAAATAGAGAAGCTAACTCTCTATTTATATTCTTTCATTCACTTGAAANGAGCTGACATCTCTAGGAGTGTCTAATAACCCTAGTGCCCCACAACTTGTGGGGACTTTGCCTCCTCCGACCAACAAGGAGGGTTATCCTTAACACAATGGTAGGGACTATTGCCCTGACTTACAATGACTCACCTAGGTTCGACTTCTCTAGGATAGTCTAATAACCCTAGGGCCCCACAACTGTGGGGACTTTAACCCTTAACCAATAGGAGGGTTACCCACAGCGACTTGACATGACTTATTACATTATAGTAAATTCCCAGAATAAACATCGGGGTATGACATGACTCAATTATATTACAGACACATCCTGGAATAAACATCGGGGTACAATACATAAGATATATGGATGAATACATTCCGAAGTTACAATTACATCAACACGTGATGGTGAGGTCTGATTAAAAGTCCTACAAAGTAGCTTTCCATGATTCATGAAGGCAGGTAGCCATGGATAAGGAATATGATTCACTGAAGCATAATGATACATTGGATCATGTCTCTCTTCCTCTAGAAAGAAGAGACAAAAATACCTTTCAACATGGTAAATTGGAAGAAGAAATCTACATGGAACAACCTAAGGGGTACATTGATGATTCTTTCTTGGAATGCAAGATGAGGAAACCATGGTATGGGCTCAAGCGAGCCCCCAAAGCATGGAATTCCAAGTTGAACTCTTCCATACTATCATAGAGGTTCGAAATATGCAAGTCTCCTGCAAAAGAAACAAAATTTATTCTCCTATATGGAATTAGGTTGGAAGAAGGTGGAGAGGTTCACATGCACTATATCAGTGAACTAGTGTACACAAGGACCATCACACTGCATTACTAATCCACATAGGTGGAGACTGTAGAAATTTGTCACAATTTTTGTTCACTCAAGATAAATTTTTCTCTTGGTGTGAAATCTTGATCCAGTTCCTCGTTGTTCATTTTTGAGGGGGGTTTTGTTCGCAATAAGTTTTCCCATTTTCCTTGTTTTATTGAGAAATTACTTTTTTGCATTAGATTGTTTGAGTGACCTTTGGTCTCAATTGCTAGGTCCCAAGTTGTCTAAGTTTTGATTAAGGGGGGGTGCTAGGATTATTTGAAATCATCCCTTGTACGCCATAATCTAAATGTCACTTTCCTAGCTTAGGAATATGTTGCCACTTTATTAGTGCCATGGAGAAGTTATCTATGGCCCACCTACGACTTGATGAGCCATGCTGCATGATTTTAGGAGCTATATATGCCAATCCCAATATTTTAGCAACCCACACTGAGTCATGGGAGTCCCACCATCAGTTCACCCTAGTCTGCATTACTAATCCACATAGGTGGAGACTGTAGAAATTTGTCACAATTTTTTTTACTCAAGAGAAATTTTTCTCTTGGTGTGAAATATTGATCCAGTTCCCTGTTGTTCATTTTTGAGGGGGGTTTTGTTCCCAATAGGTTTTCCCCATTTCCTTGTTTTATTGAGAAATTATTTTTTTGCATTAGATTGTTTGAGTGACCTTTGGTCTCAATTACAGTATATTCAATTTCAAATTAGTGATATAGTCTAGTTGTATATGGATAATGTTTTTAAAGGGATAACAAAATGTCAATATCTTTCAACATGAAATCAATGCAATGTCAATGTGTAACTTATGGAAACCAAACTGGCGATGATATTGATTCTTTCCTCATTAATATTTTTTTTACAGGTGGAATATTAAATTAAATTATTCATTTATTTTAAATGTTGAAATTCCATATTTCTAACCTAACCCCTTTAGTTAGTAAATTAATTTCTTTTGTTTTCAACCATTTACAATTTCTAGCATTGTTATTTTAAGTCGCACAACATTGATGCACACACCATCACACTATAAATCAAACATCACTTGGTTAAATACCCCAAGTGGATCCTTAAAAGAAACCATTAATCAAACACATTAAATTCCCAAACCCGAGGGAAAAAACAATATTGTAGTCAGGTTAGGACTTTGGGGATAGGCATCCAAATAATTCCCCTTAGACATTATACATTTGAGGCAAAGTGGTTGACTTTTAGGGAGATAGATGGTCTAGGATATTTTATCAGTAGGCCCATCCTTTTTGGGTGGTGCATGTCACAAGTGGAACCAGACTCTTTGATTGGGGCGCCTTTCCCTTCAGTGCCAAATATCATTTGGATTGTCGCTTTTAGCTTAAGGTGTAGGAAACCTGCTAGATGTGTCTGTGAATGAGGTATCCTAGTTGCCATTTTATTAGGAATCTTACACAGAGGTGGATCTCATAGGTGGGAGGGCACATGGGGCATTTAACAGTAGGCCTACTAGAGATGCCCCTAACATCTTTCTCTATAACCATCCTTCACTCATTTACTTGGTGGGATTGACACCCTCATCCAATTTAGTATTTGGAAAGCCCTTAATCATGTTTCTACATCTTTGTCAATAGAGGATTTGTCCACCATTTGTTTGAGGAATATTTAAGAAATTTATATTTTTACATCATTTCTTTTTTATAATTCTCCTTTTAGAACTAGTGAGTCTATTTTTTTCTAAGGTGTTCATTTCATTTCCATTGACACTTTGCTTAACTAGAACACTCATTGGCACCCATTGTGCAATTTCTATTTAGATGATGTAGATTTAAATAAGGCTTAGTTTGGTTTATCTTTTAGCGATTAAAAACTAATTGTCATTATCCGAAGATGCACGTAGGCAAGATTTTTTTTTAACCATAGTGTCTATCTAAGATTGGACATCCTTATAGATATTAGAAACATACTTGGTTGAAGGTAAGAATTGGCATATCTCTTCTCATTAAAATATATGATGGAACATAATCACATGAGAAAATTGGCTCATCATAGGGTTGCTCGATACAATTTCTGAGCATGTAAGGATGACCAAACCAAGGAGTTACAAGGACATGAGAAATTTATATGAAAGTAGAATTACTCAAGGACAAAAAACAAAACTAAAACAAAAGGAAGAACATGATGAAAGGATAAATAATTTGTAACTGGAACTTAAGACCTTCGGAGAAGAAAAAGGAGATGTCCTAGGATGGCACAAGACTAAAGAATCAGGGAAATCCCAACAAAATACATATAGTCAAAGAAAATGGAAAAATTCAATTTCTTTTGTACTCTTAACTCATTCTAACATCCTAGAAAAAATTCCCCCAAAAACAAAGGAACCAAGAAATACCTTACATACCCAACTGAAGGAAAACAACAAGGGATCTTTCTAAACTCTTGAATTTGAGCAATATCCATATCATAGTGTATACATGGCATAGAAAAAAAATAACCCCAATTTTCATGCATTACCAAGAAGAAGAATAACATGAAAATTACATGCATTTGGTGCATGGGAACATAAATCAAACAAATTCATTTCACTATCCCAAGATTCATGGTATGTTTGAACAATGGGGTAGGTAACACAATAGTAAACAATGTCTAAGATTACCATAAGATCTTGATAAAACTAGCTGCAAAATTATATATGTTAAGATGCAACTAGACTTGAGAGGCACTAATTGCAACTAGCACGAGGCCAAAAGGATACAATATAAATAAATTTCATATAAAGGACAATATGTAATTTGAATGACAAAAGGAAGATTATAATAAATCCATCTGATAAAACTCAAGACCTATTTGAGTCACTCGGGGCATTGGAAAATTTTTAAAGAAGATAAAGGACTTCCTTGAATGTCTTCTAAACACCAATGAAGGCTACGAAATTAACCCCGAGGAAGTCCATGTAAACAAAATTATCTCTAGCTATTATTAAAAAAGAATTGCAAATACCTACAACATAATTGGAAAATAAAATTTGAAAATAGTAGTCAAATCTATGGGAATAGATTAACCTTATTTATTAATATTCTAGGAAGGATTAGGAAATATACCATTAAAACAAAGAGAAATCATGGGTAGAAAACCATGTGACATGTGAACCCTTAGAAAGATGAAAATATATTAAAAATTGATGCATATGACATCAAGAGATGGGATATATTTGAGGTATTAAATTACCTATAGAAGCATATAAAGTACTAATAAGGGGATCATGCATTTATTCCATGAGGGAAACGATCTACTCTAATAAAAGATCCATCATATCTAGAATGTCCCAAAACAAAACTTATAAAACTACTGACCAAAACAAGGAAGGTAGTATAAGCCTAAACATGTGCCATAAATAGTGATGGACCATTCAAGCCACACTTTGAGATGAAAATCCTATGTATAACGAGACAAAAGGAGGAACATAATATTAATGCACAAAGTGTACTACACATGGAGGACTCAAACAACGCTATGTAAAAATGGGTATAGATCGGTAATCATGAAGCTTATATAAGAAATATCAAGAACATATTTAGAATTAAAGTAGTAGACGAAATAAGGAAATATGAGGATTGGGAGGACCCAACCAATCATATAAATAATTTTGAAAGGAATGTTAAATTCTCATGATACAAATATATAATAAAGTAGTTCACTATCACAATGGGAACAATACATTTCCCGGTGGAGTTTGAAACCATTCTCGTCACATTCGACTCTGACATGGGAACAACTAAGAACACTCTTTCTATGTTGACTAAAAAGATTAAGGGTGATAAATAATGTGATTATTATGGGGGTAGTATACAAGTAACCTTTCAAAAAGATACCTTCCAGGCACACACTTTCAAAGGAAGGTAGGAAACTAGAAATTATCAAAGATTTAGAACCATTGTCAAACCCTTATAGGGTTAAATATGGGCCATACAGGATATTATAAAAAATTGTAAAAAGGCACACTAAAATAATGCACTCATTGGATAAATTATTAAAAATAGACAACATTATAATGGACACTAGAATGCCAACAAGGATTTTAAGAAATCAAAGATAACATAATAAAGGTATTTATTTTTGAGATTCCCCTATTAGAGAAAACCTTTCATGTACTTGTGGATGCATTACGAACAACCATTGGATCTATCCTAACACAAGCAAGAGAAAAAGGGATGGATTAACCCACCCACTATGCTTGCACCGATTCTCAACAATTGAAAAGATTACAATACCATAGAAAGGGAAGCTCTAGGTACGATTCAAGCTGTACAAATTTCAACAATACCTAATAACAAATAAGTTCAATTTTTTATTGATCACCAAACATTAAATTAGTATATTGTGAACAAACACAATTTGATGAGGAGAATAAGAAGATGGTTGATGGTATTCCAAGAATATGAATGATTTCCTTATAAAACCTAAAAATCACATGCATGACCAAAACATTTATCAAGAATATACAATGGAGAGGAAGAAAAACAATGAGGGGGAGGGGGTATACGTATTAGGCTCGGGTCTAGTTTATGTTTGAGTATAGCAGCTACATGGCTGGTCATGTTCTTGTGAGATGCTACAATGTTCACTGTATGCACAACCACCACAAACTTTGCCAAGATGGATACCTAAAATTGTATGCCCAATTTGTAAGTATGAAAATTATTTTACCATTTCATTACTGAAAAAACACAACTAGTTCAATATTGATATTGTCATGGAATGCATGGGGATTCCATGAATCAAATACCCATAAAATAATAAATGAATAATGTGTTCAAGTGCGTGCTTCAAGCTATGTTGAATGTGTACAAGATGGGGGCCAATATGGAGGTATTGATATTGGAGAGCAACCTCGTGGTGGAACTATGATTGTACTATTATTAGATGTAGGAGATACTGAATTTTAAGATTAAATTTGGTACAATTATAACTTTCCTTCTGTTTCAGGGGTATAGGTTGTACTAGATGAGGAAACTAGGAGATAAGATGAGGTGATTGACCAAACCAGGACCTCTCCACCTCAACAAGGTTATAAACATTGACTTAATATTAAATTTTAACTAGTATTAAACTACAGTCATGATTGATAACTATAAATCTTTTCACTTTTTTATAGTGGATGTTGGTTCGAATGTTGTTGAAGTCACTCAACCTATATGAAACATGAGTAATATGTTTCTTTCCAATATTAGGTAGTATGAATCAACAAAGGAACATTATCCACCAAACAAAAATGAGGATTTGCTGCCTCTTATGAATTTTTTTAAGAATAAAAAACCTTGAAGGAATTGATGTACAATCAAATTTATTGATATAATTTATTTTATACTACGATTTTTGTACATCAACTTAATTATTATAATATATTTTGTATTATTTTGGAAGTGTTCTACCTTATGAAATCTATATGTTTAATTATTTTATGTTAATTTAATTTCTTTTGGAATAGATAGATGGGTTATGGGGAATTGAGAGTAATGTGAGGTGGGGGGAGGGGTTAAATGAGATTCCATCTTCACGTGGTTAGCTTTGTTTAGTAGGAAATAAACCATTCTTGAAACCAAGCGAAGCTCAATCAAGTATGTATTTTAGCATCTTCTATTTTTAATTTTATTGATAAGATGCTAAACATGGTTGAATAAACGAGGTATTAGTTAGTTGATTATACATCCTATGTTCCCTTATGCAAATGCTACATTTTGATGTTCTAAAATTTTTTTTCCACCTTATGTGAGGTCACCCTCTCTACAGTTGTTTGGACGATTCAGATATTCAAAAATTGTATATGATGTTTTCTCTATGAGTTTCTTCTACATAATTTCTTTATTTGCAAGCTTATATCTAGCAGATCTTTCTATGTAATAGAGATGCCAAGGGTTTCTATTCTCGTTTGGGATTTGTAGTATTACTGGTGGTGTTTAACTAAGTGTTTCTTTCATTGTATCACTTTCCTTGTGATAATGTCAACACATTTCTTTAGGTAGATGGCATGTTTTCAATATAATATATGTCCTTTTTGCACTAATTTGCAATAACAATTGTTTTTATGGATTGTATTTAAGTAATAAAGGGAATATCACATGTTCACATTCTATATAAGATAAGAAGATCAATATGGGAATGCTCACCAAGGCTCTCTTTACACGCAATTTTTTTATATCATTTTTTTAATATACAAAACTTAAAACAAAATATACTAAATCAAGTAAAAGAAACTAACACCCATATAAAGAAACATGTATTTATTGTAATAAAGGATTAGTTTGCAATATGCAAGTTAATAACATAAATAAATAATGAAAAAGAGACCACTAAATAATAAAGAACTAATATCTCAATACCATAGCTTATTTATGTCATTATATTATACCAAAGAAGGGGAAACCTAGTGAAATAACCTAGAAAGACACAATCAGGCTCATAAGGAGGTTGCTTTGGCAAGGGTGGAGCCTATCATTTCTCAATAAAACAATTGAAAGTCTAGTCCATATGTACTCCCAACATTAATTTTCACCAATCGAAATGAATCAATGTAAGAAATCAAAGTCATGACATCTATCTATGGTTGATACCCCCTTAATTGTTGCCCATCCACCCATATGGTCTTTTTACAATTTTGAGCTATACATATAATCTATTTTTTCAATTCCAAATCACTTGTGTTTTGCTTGGTTCTTCTTGTGTACTTGCAACTTGTTACAATAATATAGTGGTCAATGTTGGACATTTGTTGACTGCACTTTGTAAACATCATGGTTGGGTTTGTTGCTAACAGGTTGTGGTAGTAAATTTCATGGTTGTTATTACAAGTTTTGCACTTGTCCTTTGAAAGATTAGTGTTTAACAAGATCTATATTTTGAATAAAGATACTACCAGTATGGAAAATCCATATTTTATTAGACACTAAGCTTCCTAGGACAAGTGCAAAACTTGCAATAACAACCATGATATTTACTAGCATAACCTATCAACAATAAACCTAATCATGATGTTTACTAAGAGTAGTCAACAAGAGCTAAATATTGATCATGCAGTTCATGTCGGAATTGTTGTTAACCCATTTTTAGCCGACGTAAGCATTTATTCTCAACGATAGGATGCCAAAATGATCGTCGGTATACAAACATTAGATCATTGCTCATATTTATGTTTTGATGGGGGGGTGTATTTTCTATAGGTATGACTCTGCAGGTTCTGTCTGGCGTTGGTAAATCGATGCCAACGTGATGATAATAGTGATTTAGGAGAGTGCATTTTGACGATGATATGTTGGCATTAACGTCGAGGCACTAACGTTGGGTTGTTGGTAGTTACTTTCCTTCAACTAGTAGTTTGCACAACACGTGGTGGTTCGTGTTGTCAAAATCATGTCGATGGTGTGTCGTAATATCGAAAATGGTCCCAAATTTTTTTTTATTGAAGACTTTCCACATAAATAGAGACTCATGTCTCATTTTTGACATTGGAATGAAGAAGTTTTGACACGTGATTTCCTACGTGTAACAATAACTGGTTTTTGACATTCTATGTTCAAAATGGTGTCAATTTAATGTGGGGAAAAGTATCCTTTTGTACTAGTGGCACAAACCAACAAACTATCTTTCATTCCCTGCACTTGCCCTACATAGAGAAGTTCCTCAATATCAATTCCTTTTCCTCCCTTGAAAGTACAGAGGTTGTCTCCAACAAAAATGGTAGGCTAACAAAGTTGTGGACTCTACTATAATTTGATGAAAAGTTTGCTTCATGTCATAAAAGTAAAGAACGTAACTTATTTCAAATTGACATGACAACTCCTATCCATGTTGAAGACATCATTATGGAATATATCCCTATGTTTGAAGCTATTAACCAAACTCCTCCCATGTAAGAAGAGGTGGAACCTGAAGTCTATCAAGAAGAACCAATACTATCTTTTCATGCTTTATCTAGTATTTTAGCCTCGCAAACCTTGAAAATCCTGGCTTACATCAAGCACCACAAAGTGGTAATCTTGGTTGACAATGGTAGTACCCATGACTTTATTCACCAGCGTGTGGCTAAAGAAATCCACTATTATGCCCACCCAGTTCCCAACTTTAAAATTATGATAGCCAATGGCGGGATGATGAAATGTGGAGATCCACACCCTCCATCTCCCATACTCCATTGGCATCGCATCCTCCACCTCCCATACTCCATTTGCATCTCATCCTCCATAAGTTGAGTGGTTCTTCCTTTGATGAATTTCTTCTTCTTTATCCCCTTCTACTTTTTCCCTTGGCTTTTTCTCTCCTTCAAATTCATCTTCTATTTGTAGATAGGATTACCTTTAGGGCCTCTTATTTTCCTTGGTTTTGCTCATGTTCTTCATCTTGTCCTATGATCTCATAATATATGTTTTCTAGTATTTTGGTTATATGTTTAAATTTTAATTGGCATGGTATGTTTAGTTCCTCTTTATTTCCATATGAGCTCTATCTTGGTTGGAGCTATATTGGGGCCTCCTTCCCCTAGGAACACATTATACAACTTGATGCGATCCATATACTCAAAATGAAAACTTTGGTTATTAAATCTCATATTTTTGCATCAAAAACACCAAAAACAACCACCGAATCAAAAAAAGTTGATACCGACAACACCCCTTTTTCTGGGCTTAAATTACAACTTTTTTGAAAATCCATCAAGTGTGAATGCAATCAAAACCCTAAATCAACCACTGAATCAAAAAAGTGGTCCTCCAAAATCATCCTCGTTTTTATTCAAGGTGAAAATTACATCATGTCTTAAAATGTGGCCTTCATAACCTTTGAAATTGTAATGAAAATGCAAAAATCAACGACCGAATATAAAAAGGTGCCAATAGCGTCCCTTTCGTCCATCAAGCTACAATTACAAATATTTTATGACTAAAAACACATTTTTTTTTAAATTAATGTTAAAACAAAAAGCAAAAACCTAATGTTAAAAAACATATATAATTAAAAAATAAATGCTAAGAAAACAAATTATAAAAAAAATTAAATAATAATTTAAAAAAAATCTATATAAAAGTGAAAAAAATAAAATTAAAAAAAAAACAAAAAATAAAAATACAAACATACACATTACAATATCCAAAACAACCCCACATTCATGAAAGTACTATTACCAAACTACAATTAAAAATAGACATTAAATAATTTATTTTTAAATGGTGTATATTTTATGTTTTAAATTATGTATATGTGAAAAGACATGTGGATGTGGAAGATAAAATACCTACATAAAGCTTTGGGATAGACAATAGTGCTAGGGAGGAGCGAAGAAGACGATCGGGATTGATTCATGACCGGGTGACCAGGGTCTGGCTTAGACCAGGAAGTCACGCGGGGGGATTTCGAGTAAGATCACTTGGAAGTGGAGAATGGTGTCGTCTGGAGGGGGAGACGATCCCTCTCCTTCTCGGCCTCATTATGGAGATGCTCAGGATAATACCATAAAACAACTGGATCAGGAGTTATCCTAGGAAGGAGTGAAAGAAATGAAAATAAAGAGGACAAGGGGATGATGCTTACCTCGATCAGTAGAAAATCCATTACTGCAAATCACGTCTGAGAAGCTGTGAGAGGGAGTGGAGCAATGGAAGGAAAACGCCCCAATTGTGAAATTCATTGGCATTTGGAAAAAATAAAGGGATCTTCTTCGATGGATCAAGGGAACATGGAATGTGAAAGATCACTATGACCTTCATCTGGGAGCAAAGGGTTTTTTCACTGTCATTGTTTTCAACCGAGACGATCAAGACCAAATCTTAATGGGGGGGGGGCATATTTCTTTTACTCAGTTGGGTTATTCCGTAGACCATGGAAGGAGATATTTAACCCTAAAACAAAGGATATGAGTATAGCCCTCGTCTGGATCCGACTTTATTTGCTACCCTGTGAGTACTGGGAACTAGAAATTTTAGAGGCTATTGGGAATACCCTAGGGAAATTTGTGAAGGTCTTGGAACAAACAAAGCTCGAAAGATATACCACCTATGCCCATATCTGTGTCTATATGAATCTTTCGCAAGAACTGTCAGAGGAAATCAATCTAACTTGGGAATACAAGGACTGGATCCAACCCCTTGACAATGAGTAGCTTCCATTTAGATGTAGGCAGTTCCATGAGCATGGACACCTGAGCAGGGATTTCCCATCCCTCAAGCATGAGGCTGCACCAACATAGGAGAGGAAGGAAAAGGGAAAGGAGATAGATAGATAAGGGTTTACCCAAGTCCAGCACCGTAAGAGACGAGGTAGAAAACCCACCAACCAAGCCCAATCAAAGCAGTATGAGGAAAAAAAGAAGCTATCGAGGAACATATTTGAGACCCTAAGCAATTTAGAATCTAGGGAGAAAGATCTCACCAAGGATAAACAGAGTTCAAGGTTAGAGGAAACCACTAAACCCCTCTCTAGGTCGGACATGATACATATGGAAGAGCCAGAAGAGAATATGGAGGAAGATCTGCAGGAGGAAGCAGAAGATATGGACCTAGGAGAATTGGATCCAGACGAAATAGAGAAGGAATGTAATAAGAAAGGACACGGGTACGTATCTAGGAGGGAGATACAACTCCTACAACAGTAAATCCTGAAAAACCAAAGATTCTCCTCAATTAGGGATTATTAAGGATTCTCTAAAGGGGAGTAAATGAAAACAACCTGAGGAAGGGGAGAAACGGGGTAGAAAGACAAATAGGTAGAGAATAGCAGAGATTCGCACAAGGATGATAGAGTCAAGACATCACCCAATGATAAAACATCCTTTACAGAAGTAAACAGAAATTTCCAATGACAATTATCACTTGGAATATCCGAGGGGTCAATAACACCAAAAAAGTAAAGACCCTTCAAAATAAGATGAGAAAGGAGAAACTGGATGTGCTATTTCTATAGGAAAAAAAATATAGTTTAGGTAATATGCAAGCAATTAGCAGCAAAATATGGCGGGGAATTCAAGGGATAGCGGCTGGTGTAAGAGGCGCGGTGGGTGGAATTGCTATACTCTGGCATCCTAACTTGCTCCATCTCAATAATTTATGGGCAAATTGTTTTTCTATTAGTGCAGACTTCCAAATTTGTGATTCCAAGGTAAGAGGGACCCTTACCACTGTCTATGGGCCTAGTATTATTACTTAGAAACCCGCTTCCATTTCACTTTTGGACAAGGGAGCACAAGAAATGGAAAACCAATTCTGGATAGTGGCCGACGACTTCAATTTGATCACGTCCCTGTAGGAGAAGAAAGGAGGGCGAAGATCCTTGGAAGCACCCAATATCTCCTTTAAAGACTTGATACATAGGAGACAACTGGTTGATATAGAGACTGGAAATGGCTAGTACACATGGAATAATAGGAGTGGAGGGGAGAATCACGTGGCTTCTCAGTTAGACCGATTCATTCTCTCTGAGGAAATGATTGAGGGAGACAAGGAAGAGACAACCCAAGTCCTCCCCTCCACGGGTTCTGATCATTGCCCTATTAGCTTGGTATGGGACGTAGGGGGGCCACCCATAAGGCACCCATTCCGATTTGAACAATTTTGGCTTGAGCACAAGGATTTCAAAGATTTGGTTGGTAAATGGTGGGAAGATATGGAACCTATCAGGGGTACTCTGATGTACCAATTTCATCAAAAACTACGAAAATTAAAAGCTAAACTCCGCACGTGGAATAAAGAGGAATTTGGGGACATCTTCTAGGATAAGAAGCTTCTTAAGAATAAAATTGAGGAGATTCAATGGGAGGAGATGGACAATGGGTATATGATTGACCTGAGAAATAGATAACAAGTCATCCTGGACCAACTAAATGCTCGGGAACGACAGGAGGAAATATACTAGAAACAAAAAACAAGGAACCAATGGCTGTAGAAAGAAGAGGGAAACAAAAAATTCTTGCACCACAAAGTGGTGCAGAATCGTCAAAGGGAAATGTTATCTAGGTTAAGATATGAGAATGGGCAGTATGTTGAAACTAGGGCATACATGGAAACTAAGCTCGTTCAGTATTATGGAACCATCATGGAGGAAGATCGTAGGGACGGGATAGAAGACATCAGAAATATTACCACACATCCTGAGGTAGGTCTCCGCACACCAAAATAAGTCCCTATTGAAACCTGCGGAACTCTAGGAAGTAGAGGAAGTTGTTAGACAAATGGAAGATGGGAAAGCCCTGGGGCATGATGGCTTCAAAACTAAGTTCTTTCACTACTTCTGGGACATGATCAAGAACGATGTTTGGAGAATTGTTGAGAATTCAAGAAAGGATAAGTGAGTTTTGAGAGCTTTCAACTATACCTTCCTTAGTCTCATCCCCAAGGAGGATGGGGCAGATACCCCCGGCAAGTTCAGACCTATCGCCCTTTGTAACATCATTTACAAAATAATAATGAGTGTTGGCCAATAGATTAAATCCTCTCATCACGAATTTAGTTTCCCATGGACAATCTAGTTTCATGGAAGGAAGGTAGGTTCTGGAGGGAATTATTTTAGTTCATGAGGTCATTCACTTTCTGAAAGTCTAAAAAAAAACATGTATGCTCTTGAAGCTTCATATCTCAAAAGCGTATGATAAATTAAGCTAGAAATTCATGAAAGAAATGCTGGAGGCATATGGATTCCACCAAGAGTGGATCCGGTGGATAATGAATATTACCTCTACAACATTCTTTTCTATTCTGTCAAACGGAACCCCTACCAAAAATTTCCAACCCTTCAGATGTATTATACACGGGGACCCTCTAACCCCCTTTTTGTTTATCCTCGTGGCAGAAGGGTTGAGCAAAGTTCTCAAAGATAAAGTGGAAAAGAGAAAACTTAAAGGGATGAACCTGCACCCTGGTTCAGAAGTCATATCCCACCAGCAATTTGTGGATGATACAATGCTCATGGGGCACTCATCGGTGCAAGAATCCCGTGTTATGGAGAAATTCCTGAATACTTTCTCTAATTCCTATGGGATGGAAATAGACAACTTGAAGTCTCAAGTTTTCTTTTTTAACACGCCAAGGATCAACCAATAGAATATTCTATGCATCCTGGAATTTCAACGAAGCTCCCTTTCGTCCAAATATCTTGGTGCTCCGCTTGTTGAAGGAGTGATCAGGAAAGTCTCTTGGGAAGATTTAATAGGACGAATGAGAAGGAAATTAGACAACTGGGCCTTTAGACCCCTCAATCTGGCTAGCAGAGTTGTGTTAGTAAAAGTTGTTCTTCAAGCCATGCCCATATTTCTCTTCTCTTTCACTGGCAGCCCCAAAATCAATCTTGAAACATATTAGGGCAATCCAGAGGATTTTCCTATGGGGAGGGAATCATGATAGCCATGGATGGGCTTTGGTAAGTTGGGAGACAATTTGCAAACCAAAGACTAGGGAGGGTTGGGCCTGAGAGACCATGAGAAAAACAGTCAAGTTTTAGGAGCAAAGATTTGGTGGAACTAGGTGTCATATAAGGATGAACCATGGGAAAAATTATGGAATCACAAGTATGTGCAAGGAAATCCAAAACAAATCTTTATAAGGTTTAATGAAAATCGTTAGGGATCACACAATTGGAATTATGTGTGCTTGAACAGGGGGATTATCCAAGACCATAGCTTCTGGGAGATTAGGGTAGGACATGATGTCGATTTTTGGAGCGACTCATGGAAACAAATGCCAAATATCATTGTTCAGATTGATGCCAGAGCTAGCCGGATTAGAGCTAAGAAATTGGGTTAACGAAAGTCCACCAATTCTGGAGAGAAGTGCAAAACAATGAAGATTTCTATGAATGGCACCAACAGGAGTGGTGGTGCTAACAATTTCCAGGTGAAGACATCCAAAAAATTTTGGAAGCTATATAGGATAGATGGATACGTATCCAAAGAGGACCCGATAAGCTGAGATGGGGGTATCTTCCGAAAGGAACCTTTAACACTAGGGAAGCCTACCACCTGACTTTTAACCAGGAAGAAACTCTTCAGAGGGATGTTAGGAACAAGATATGGCAATCCAACCGATGGCCCAAAATTGACACCTTTATATGGCTGGTGCTCATAGATGATTCCTGACAGGAGAAAATTTAATGAAAAGAGGCATGCATGGCCCGTTTCTATGCACTCTATGCGAAAATGGGGAAGAAACCATGAACCACCTCTTGGACTCTTGTCCAATGGTGTCTTCCCTATGGGACTCTGGTGCATAAATATTCCACATAACTAATAGCATGAGAGGCCAACCTCACCAAACAATAAAAGTATGGGACAAGGAAACCTTCAAAAATCCGATCATACGTAAAATCTGGCTCATGTTTCTTGGCACCCTAACGTGGGTAGTTTGGAAGGAAAGAAATGGTCGAATTTTTGAAGGATAGAAAAACATGACCCAACTAATCTAGAGTCATGTGGTAAAAAACATTCAAGAGACCATCAAAATTACTCAGTGGCGCGAAAAGGACTGGGAAATGGATGACAATGAAAAGAGGATATTAAAGGGATGGGGTATGGATTGCTCCCCCCAGGGTTGGAAGAGGATTCATGAAAGAAAAATGCTCCTTGAAAGCCCGAGCACCTAGCTCCCCCCTCCAAGTGGCCATATATAATTGAATTTTGATGGGGCCTTTAAGGGAAACCTGGGGTCAGCAGGGTTTAGAGGAATGTTTCGAAACAGTGAAGGAACTATTATCCAGATCTTCCATGGAATTTAGGACAGTAAACGAATAACACTGTAGAACTTGAAGGCATGATACAAGGCATCAAATTATCCCTCAGAAATCGGTGGTAACCTATGGTAATTGAAGGTGACTCTCGTCTTGTCATACATATGGCTAAAAGACTCCAAGGCAGTCAGTCTGTTGTCAAAGTAGCCGACAATTGGAAGATGGCATGTCGAGTGGAAAGGTTGGTGGAGCTCATCAGAGGACGCCACACGTGGTTTTTCACCCACGTCAAACGAGAAGGAAACATGGTGGCGGACTTGATGGCGAATATGGGTGAAAGAAATCACGTGTGGCTAGTTGCAAGCTAGCCGCCCTCAAAGAATGGTAACGAGTGGTAACGTCTCTGCGTCCATTTGGCATCCCAAGACTTTAAGTTGGCCACTCCAAAGTGGTGGCTAGAGAGCGGGGGCTCGACGCTAACCATCGATCTCCCTGCCCTTCAACATATTTCCTATTGACTTTAAGTAAAATATAATGTTTTATAATTTGTTTAAGCTTGGTTTATTTTTTAATGTTTTTAAATTTTTTTCTTAATGTTTTATATTTGTGTATTTATACATTTAAACGTATTTTTAAGTTTGTTTATATATATATATAACAATAATTGGTTGTTTTATTTTTATTTTCAATGTTTTTTAATAAAAAAATTTAATTATTATTATTATTTTAAATTTTTTAAACTATGTGTGTGTGTGTGTGTGTTATAACTATGATTATATGTAGGTTATAAGTGTAAATTGNATATATATATATATATATATATATAAGGTTATGTATGATTTCAAAATGCATGCAACTATAATCCGACGAAAGAAAGGGGTGCCACTGGTAGCATCTTTCGATTCGGGAGTTGATTTTGGCATTTTCATTACAATGGCACCGACTGTGAACGCCACGACTTCAAACATGATGTAATTTTAATCCTGAATGAAAACAACGGTGATTCTTGAGAGCTACTTTTTCTATTAGGGGTTTGATTTAGGGTTTTGGTTGCATCGACACTAGTCAAGGTTTTCAAAAACTTGTGATTTTAGCCTAAAAAAAGGATGCTACTGGTAGCATAACTTTTCGATTCGGAAGTAAAAATAGCCACTAAATGCAACCTATAAAAAACAAGAATTATTTAGAGTTCTCATTAGGTTGTATAATGTGTTTAGGATTTATGTTTAGCTCCCTAGTTCTTTCCATTTATTTGTAATCCTTTTAGATTTAAGTTTTCAAATGCAATATCTTTTGGGTTTATGTTGTCCTCCTTGATTTCCTTCTAGCCATTGGACAATCCCTCATTATGTGGTCATGTTCATGAGAAGTTTGGCACTTAAAGGGGATTTTACATAATCAATGATTTGAACCCATGCCTTTTCTTGGTAATCTAGGATTATACATTCAAGTTTGAGTTTATCAATGCAAATCTTAGTATATGATGTGTATTATTTACTATGATTTATTTAGAGCTTTTGACACAAATATTGTTACATATTTCCTCCACGATCCTCCCATTAGTTCAATTGAACCTCTCTTTCCAATATCTCATGTGCATGCCAAACAAGTTGAAGAAAGCAAGGCTTTATCCTCCGAGTGCAATAATATGACAAGAGAAACCTTTGTTGCGTAGTTTAATGTCCATAGAAACTTTCGCATTCCATTTCATTATTATCCACTAACACATTGTCATTTTATGGCACAATGTTTCATATATTGGGTCTCATCTCCTATCCCTAGGGACGTGATTTCTAACCTAAATATTTCCTATGCTTTATTCAAGAAGCCCCTCACACATTTTGAAATTGGATTTTGTTTTCTATTAAACAATCTCACACTCACCACAACCCCCTTGGAATAGGTTACAACTATTTGGTTTGACAAATTAGAAGGATCCTTTAGTTTTTTACCCTTGATTTCTTTTTCAATTTCTTCCAGGTTCCTTTAGAATTAAAACTTTTTCTATAAATCCTTTTGGATCTAACATCTCCTTATTTATTTTCTAGTTCATTGGACATCACGATATTAGATGGTTATCACATGATACGTTCAACAACAAAAGGCGTTTTACTCATAATAGACGTTCTAAACCTTTCATTGCCTTGGCAATCCAAGATTATGGAATTTGGCAACAATTTTGATAAATTCATTGATGTAGATCCCTGTAAATGATGTGTATTGTTTAGAATTATTTATTTCAAAGGTTTGATAAAGAGAAATAAGTGCATTACCTATCTCCTCGATGATATCCCCAATTCCTCTTGTGCAAGCCAAAGGAATTAAAGAAATAACATTCTAGACGAAATATTTTGTCCCAATTCTTTTAGTGTGATAAGGTTATGCTAAATATCCATTGGCACATACTTTGGTCGATCAAATATTTCAACTTCTCTTTCACTATTATGCACCAATGCAATCTCTACTCCACCAGCACCATCCCAATAAAAGATACATTATGGAATAATCTTTCATATGTTGGATTTTTATCTCCCGCCATTGGTTATGTGATTTTCAACATTAATCTTTCCCACACTTTATGAAACAACCCTTCACACGTTTTAAATTTGGATTTTACATGCTTTTCAACAAGTTCATATTTGCTACAATTGTATCCTTCACTAGGATTGACACATTTTTTCTTAGCAAATGTAAGCACTGGCAACACTATTAGAAACCCTACTTCATATTCTCCTTGGTCTATATAAAAATGCTTTCATTGGTTTTTACAATACAATTTTTTTTTTGTACATGAGAAATTAGAAAACCCCATTTGAAACAATGAACCACAAGACATTATTGGAATGTGTTAATCCCAAGCATAATGATAGTTATAGATTTATGCAAATGGAAAAGAGCATAAAAGGTAGATAGGAAGAAATTTTATTACAAATTTAATTATTTATTCAAATAACATACTATAATAAGACCCTCGTATAGGGTGTTAGGGAAGTGCATTCAAGAGGTGATGGACTCCTATCTTTTCAAAGAACAAGTGGTTATAGGGTGCCATATTGAAGGATTAGATCGAGGGGTTAAGGATGTCAAAGACCATCTTTGCCTAACCTCTCCATTCATTGAACTCTCCACATTGTAGGGCATTAACCCCCCTCCTACTAAAATGACGGGTGAGTGGGAAAGGGAGTGATAAAACCATTATTTTGACTCTAATACAAAGAGAAAGCTTGTTAGTGATGAGGATGCTCAAATGTATATATTTGAGGGATGTTTCCTATGTTTTTTTAGTTCTTCTTAGTAGTGCTTGGAGCTTTGCAATTTTAGTCCAACATAGAAAACCTAATAGGCCTCCTTGGAGCTCCCCATTTGCTTTTCGAGGAAAAATGAAAACTCCATCCCCCTAGTATCCTATAGACAAGGAGGTCTGCATATCCATTGAAAGGGTGTGGGCCAAGTTTCTATTTGTTGGAGAGGGATTGCCTTTATATATTCAAGTTGGGCTTCGTTATGGAGATCAACTCCTTCCTTTTGGACTTAGAGATAAGTTGGGAGGGAAACAAGGGGCTTGGAAGTTGGAATCCAAACATGTTCCAACTCTCAACTCATGGTTAATTGATAGGATAGTCAATAAGAGAAAATGAATGGACAATAATAAAGAGGGAAGCCAATTCTTGAGGTAGAAAAAACAATGTAGCCAAAAGGGGTAGATTGTAGACACAAATCTTAGTAAAGGAGGCTTACACCTCAATTGAATTGGAGCCAAAACAAAAGCTATATAAACAACAACAAGATACACCATAAGGTTCCTTGTTGCAATGAAAAAGGAGGTAGAATTGAAAAAGTAATCTAGGGAGAAACATGGCAATACCTTATCCGATGACATTGATGTGGAGCTTTTGCATTAGATTCTAGATAGTTTTTCTTGAAACAAGGATACCAAATATTTCAAATTGATTGATTTACACTAACACAACAAATCTTTCTTAACACAAGTAGCTGAAGAACAACGTGTGCAATGTCAAGCCATCTTGGCAAATTGGAATTCTTAGACAACATATTTGAAGAATTGGTCTAGCCAATTTGAGGCATGAAAGCTATGGAAGATTGGAATAAAAATGACCAAATTCACCAAGTATAGAGGCCCAAGTAGACATCAATCCAATGGACATATATGTAGACTCAACCTCAAAGGGTGAGGACTAGTTGCCTCATTGACTAGTGTAGGTCCTTTTATTTATTTATTAATCTTTCATGTTAATTATTAGGATGGGCATATATTTTGTTCTTTTTCATAAAACTCATTGCTCATTGGCAATTTTTGTAATGTTATATCCACATCTTTTTGACTAAATAGCTATGGTGATATTGGGGACAATTCTGTTAATAATAGAGAAAATTATAAGTAGAATTATAGCGTGTTTGACAGTTAGCCTAAAAACATGCCTTTTTTTAGTATGTACTATTTAATGAATAACTAAATTTACAACCAAAAATCATGTTATAATAAGAAAAAAATGCAATCCTAAGTCACCACTTTTCCAACATCAATTATTTTCCTTTTTATAATAGGTCACTATCAACTTTTTCATCAACCTCTAAAAACAGCCCTAACATTTTTACTATTTATATTTTGGTATCACTAATATCACTATATTTATAATATTTTCAATGATAATTATTTTATTTATAAATTTTACATTATTTTTTTCAATGAAATGTATTTTAATGTACTTTTAAACACTTTATACATTAAAAATTTATCATTATATTTATATTATCTTCAACTATCATTATTTTATTTGTAAATTTTATGTTTGTATTTATTTTTCAATGGATTGTATTTTAATCTTCATTTTGACACTTTAACACGTTAAAATTTATACTGCATACATTTATTTAGTTGGAAGTTCGCCATTATCTTTTGCAGCAAAAGTATTGATCATTTATTTCATAATATTATTTACAAATTATACAATAACTTCTTGATAAAGTTTATAAATCTTGTCTATATTATAATTAGCAAAATCAACTTTAAAGGTAACCTTTGATGCAATATCAGATAGAATTTCACTAGCTAGGGACATTAGTAGGGTCTACCATGTCTTTATCTTTTGTGGCGCCCGATGAATTTAGTTTTTTTTCCACTTTAAACCTATACTTAAAATTACAAAGATTACAAAGATGCAACTGCCATCCTTACAAAAAAGTAAATAACAAGAGATTATTACATCGCAACAGCTTTTGCTCTACTTAAATAGGGAAAACGCATGAGATTTAACTCTTGGAGTTAACTTTTAACAATATTTTCTCAAGACAAATCAAACAAGTAGGTAGGGCAAATGCATGAGATTTAATTCTTAAATTTAACTTTGCACAATACTTTCTCAAGACAAACCACACAAGCTTACATTGAATAGCTATAGAATCCATATTTAAGAATTTATCATGGTATTGTGCTTCATTGAAAATTACCTATTCAAAAAATGCATGTTCATCCAACTATGTTGAAAAGTCCATTGTTTAAAGTGTTCACTGCATCTAAAAGACAATTACGTCAAAATCAATCTTCATTCATTTTCATTAAGCTCAGTAATACTGTACCTCTTCCAAATAGGTATATACATACTATTGAATCACATGAAGTCCTTGTTAAATTTACAGAAGTATGCAGTGATATATCATCACATACCACTGCCAGCACAGCTCAAAAAAAATCACCCTTTCCTTCTACATCCAGAAAAAGCAATCTAACATGTTACACAATCTTCTCACATGACCTTATAAACACTATTTTTGTTATATATTAAAAAGTCAGACTCCAGTCTTGATAACAATTCGAGAACAAAATCCCTACTGGATCCAGCAAAATGCTCAGAGATCTGGGAGACAGTAGCCTGTAACATGAAAGCAATTTACAAACGTACACTTAGGCAAGGACTTTGTTCTGATTAAATTTTTTGCAGTCACGATCAAGAACATATTTTACATACCGTATCTCCCTTTGATAAGTATGTTCTATGAATGATGAAAAATTAAAAGTAGAAATGAAATTTCATTAGATTTACTATTTCTGTTTCTAACATAGAAAATAAGAATACGGCGAAAATTCTTTTGAAAAACAAAGAAACAAAGTTAAAATACGTTGCTATCAATTGGATTACTTACCCCATCACGTTCACTTAGCCATGATAACAAGGCATCTTCTGTGGCTTGCAACAGCTCAACATCTGACTGTGATTTCCAGTCATTTTCACAACAGAGCTTTTTAGTAGGACTTCCACAACGAGAAAAACTGTTTTTTGCTTCAGTTTTCCGTTTGTGTATCGTTGCTCCTGTATCACTCAATAACCATGGAGGTTTTGAAAAAGCATTTTCTTCGGAAGAATTTGATGCTTTTAACAGATCATCTTCTTTTACAAATTGTGTCATGCTTTGAGCACCATCTTGCAACACAGAAGGAGAATCCTTCAAGCAACTCTCATCCTCACCTTTTGATGATGGCATGTCTACAATATCATCGATAGATAAACCACACTCTTCCAGAGCCAAGAATATTTTGATTTGTATGTAGCTCACCTGATCACAAAATCCATCTATTAATACGAGAGGAAAACACCACCCAAAAACCTTACACGTATCAGTAATCAAGAATACACAAAAAGCAAAAAAGCAGCATCAAAAGATACCCATCAATATGCAATTATATGTTCATGAGTCCATATGAAGAGGATCTAAGAACAAAATATATTTCTTAATTGAGCAATATCGCTTGTCTTTGTATCTTTGTTCTCTTATAATTTTCGTGGGAATACAAACTACATAGCTAAAGTTTCCATGCAAATTTCCTTTAAATTTTATAATTTCAGAGAAATGATTTTAAAGCATTATTTCCCAGTGTAAGGTTTTTCAAGTCACATATGTTTACTATCACAATGGTCCATTCAGACATCGTGATGAATATATTCTGAATCAGACATTGTGAAATATTCTGAATATTTTTCGGAATAGAAAAAAGAATTAGTTCACATCATGATAGTTCTCTCCATCTGTTCAAAGATGCAGGAGGGAGATGATTATAGTTCAAGAATAATTCCTAGATTTTAACTGCATCAGAGTTCAGAAATGATCCCAACATTTCAAGCCATATAGGCCTCTGTGTCCGTGTCTAACGTGTCGGGCATGTGACATGGCCTGACGTGTTGGACATGAGTTTTAAAGTGTTCTAAAACACAGGATACATTTTGGGCACATGTCGGACATATGCCCTAACGTGTCCTGTGTTTTAGGACACATGTCCTCTTTAAAAAAACAGAGGAGGAGGATGGATTGGGTACAGAGGAACATGGAGGAGAGAGCAGTGACATTGATGGCAATTTTTCCATTGCAGAGAACTATTGACAGTGTCCAGTACCACTGACCAGCTATGAGATTCTTCCATAATTTGTATCTACTCTATTTTGTATTTGCCAGTGGCATTCTCTCGATATCTATGTAATACATTTTGATTTTGAACTTAATGAGAAATCTGCAATTTATGGTTCTAAACTTCTATTATTCTTGTGTGCTTGATGGCGAATTTTCAATGGAAGACTATTGACAGTGGCCAGTACCACTGACCAGCTATGAGATTCTTCCCTATTTTGTATTTGACAATGGCATTCTCTCGATATCTATGTGATACATTTTGATTTTGAACTTAATGAAATATCTGCAATTTATGGCTCTTAACTTCTATTATTCTTGTGTTTTCGATCATGATTCATCATTGAATGATTAATGTAGTAACTAGTTGTAAATTTGTAACTTGTATCATTGTATGATGTATCAATATTCTGTAAATGTTCTAGTTTAAAGAAAATGGATATATATATAAAACATGTCCCCTGTGTCTTATTTCTGGGGTCACTGTGTCCCATGTCAGCTACTCATATCCACGTGTCCTCTGTGTCCCGTGTCATCATGTCATGTGACTTAGTTTCAAGCCGACCCTCCACCCATCATCAAGGGATTTAATTGCAGCATTCAGTGATGAATATAGTTAATATCAAGTACTTACTAGAAACAAAAGGCTAGGTGGGCTAGAACAAAGATGCTGAAGTTGAGAGCTTAATAAATGCATATGCAAATGGGTTATCTATCACTGGCCAGAGGTTGCAATTTGCTAGTGACCTGGAGGGAAGTTGGACGATTCCATTGCTGACAACCTTGCTTTAGTTGAATAAAAAATAGTATAAAAATATATTCATGTAATGTGAAGCATATCGGAATCTCTAGAAAAGAATACAAGTCCTTTTATTTGTTGTTTTATCCATGAACGATGATGGAGTGCAGAACAATCTGCAACTGCTTTTATCGCTGTTAATGCACCATCTGTTCTAATTTGAGACATTCAATATTTCAATGGAATTGAATGAGTTGGTTACAGTATTTGACAGTTTGAAGGGCTATATCTAACTTATGAATGCATTACACCAAAACATATAAAAAATGTTGAGAATTTAGTGAATGTACCTTTATGTCAATACCACAAATATACCAGCAGAGATGTGTTAAGAAGATGTTAAATACAGATGAGCTGAAATTCTATCCTTTACGTGTTGAAAATCAAAGACTGGTTTTAAGTTATATTATTATTGAATTTGATTTGTTTAGTAGCACATACAAGACAATACACATGATTCCATTGCATTGGAAGGCATCATTAATGGCTTTAAGGAATATCTTGGAACAATCTCCAACTCAGAAATGAGCATAGAACTGAATGGAAATAGACAATTTTATCATTGCAAGGACTAAAGGAACACTGGAAGGCTTAAAAGAATATTGACATTACCACCAGAGAGATGAACTTACAGATTCTGGCACTTGTTCTTTTATAGGCTTCAACTTCTCTTTGGAACCTGCCTTGCTGATGCCAACTTGAATTTCCTTTGCAATTTTATAAGTAAGTCCAGCCTCTTTACAAAAGCGCACCCAATTCACCTCAAATCCTGCCCTTGCGACTTCAAGAATATACTCCAAAACTGTGGATTCTTTGATTGGAACAGGTCTCTCAGGTAAGTTCTAAACAAATGATAGAAATATGGGTAAGCATGTAACTTCGATTAAAATTTAAAAGCTATACGAAAAGAAAGAAGACAATAAAGAAATACATGATATCAATAACAATAATAAGGAACGAAGAAGGAAACTAATCAGGTAAACAATGCATTGTTCACAAACTATGCTAAATTTGTGCGAGGGAAGATGTAATAGAGAAAACTAGTGACTGTTCAACATAATATCTTTTTAAATTGTCTTACAGCGATTTCAGAAAAAGAAAGGCCTTTCTCCTGCCACATCCTCCAAGCTTCCACCTTTGCAGGGGTTGCTTTACATTCTATGTTGATAGCAGATGTCCTTGAAATATTTGGCTGCACTTCCAGTTCTCCATCCAAGCGAAGCCCTAAACCTTCCGAGAAGCATTTTATTGTTTCAAGAATCCGACAACCGTGCATTGTTATGAGGTGCTACATCAACAAGAAACAAGTTACACCATCCGGTCATGCAAAATATTGAAACTAAAAGCTTCACTGGAATATCAAAACAGAATAGAAGGTATTCATCGACTTTTCCAACTTCACATAGAGATGAAAAAAAATCACAAAACCTAAATATGAGATTTTTTTCATTTTCTAAGGGAAATAGGTGTTCTCAACACAGGAAATGTTTAGTCGTCAGTTTTCACAGGGATACAATGCATCACCATACATAATTATCATAATTTTCTTGTTTTCTAATATAAATACTAGTTCTATTTTTTAATTTTTTTTGACCCCAGAATGTGTTGGATCAGATTATGTATAAATTGTAAATATGTGGCTAGAATTGTGGGAGTTGAGCTATGTGAGTTTAGATAAATGACCCCATCTGTAAATGATTCAAATATGCTAGTATGAATTTCTAGTGTGGAGCTCAAGGCCAAGGCCCAACTAATGAATGGCTAGGCATGTTACATGTAGATGATGTAAATATACCTATATGTATCATGTGGTAGGATTGCCATGGTGACCTCAAGTTATGTAAATATAGCACAAGAGGGGCTACAATTTCACCAAAGGGAAGTGTAAAGGGAGCTTATGGGAAAGCAACTCTCTATTGCCAAGTGTCAGCCACCAAAGGGGAAGTGGAACATGTGCATCCCACTTTTTCATTTAGATAACATTGTAATAATCTCAATAAACGGCAAGTGGGATTACAGCTCCCACATCCTTCTTCCCCCATTTGGGGGAAACCTGTATCTGCCTCATTTAGTTTATTTGCATTAGAGTATATTTTATTTCTTGCAAAATAACAATGAATCAATCAATGTCGTTGACTTAATTTCTTTTACATTTTTACAAAATTGAATACTAACCCAGCCTTGCATTCCCGAGTACGACCCCTTGGGCCTGAAAGAGACTCTTGGTTGTAGTAATTAGAAAACTTGTCTTTCTTTTTATCTATTTTACTTTAGAAATTTACCCCTTGCTCTCCCGAGTACGACCTTAAAGCTTGAAAAAGATTCTCGGGCTTAACAATTAAAACACTTGTTCAAAAATCTTTAAAAACTGGCCAAGGCTTTGTTGTGTATGCTCCGCACCTTTGCGGTTCGACCGACTAGTTGGATACATCAAAAGCAATGAAAGTGACCAGTTTAATTAGTAGGTTCACACCCAAATAAATCTCTCAATGCGAAAATCCAACGCCTCGATTCAATCCCTTGTGGGGAAATTTCATAGAGGAAGTGGGAACCACCGGGTAGTGACCTCGGGATACCGTCATGCTGCACCCTTGATTGATGTCGTGTTGGACACCTCCTAGAGACTCTGATCCAGCCCACATTTTTTTTTGTGGAGCCACATTTGATAAATGTTTTGGGCATACTCCTCGTACCGTCACGTATATCTGGAGTGTGCTTCCCTTCTAATCCACTCATCGAAATCCACTTTTAACTTAAAATCAACCAAGTACACTTGCACAACATTTCCTGTTTCAGCAACAACTTTTACTTTTGACTCCATTTGGCATTGGTAATATTGTAATCATCACTTTTGCTTTTAGTGAGCCTATGCTGTGGATGATATATTTATGTTGTTGACATCTAATCAGTTTTGCAAGATCTTGTTTTGATTATTTTTACAAAACTCCTAAAAAACTTATTTCATCCTTAACCAATTAAAAACAACTAAGAGCCTTAGTAACTCTTTCCAATAGGGATCACCCCCCTTGGCTTCGTTAGGAGTTTTCCTAAATGGAGGAGTCAGGATCAGGTGATAACACCTGACTAGAGACTTGCCCCCAAGGACACACTGAGCAGCTTGAATATTTTTGTTGCGTTTCCCCCCAGGTGTGTGAAATGCGACAACATTAATGATATCTTAATTGAATAAAGCAAATAGTGATAAAGTGATTGTAAACTAGTGTCGTGGAGTCAAAGTAAAATGCTGCCACAAAAGGGAAATGTGTTGCAATTTGTACTTGGTCACTTATTTTCTTTCAAAACTCCTAAAAATAATTCCATCCACAACTAATAACTAATAAGAGCCTTAACAACTCTTTTCTATGGACTACCCCCTTTGGCTTTGTTAGGATTTTTTGCCTAGGCGGAGGAGTCGAAATCAGGTGACAACACCTGACTCGAGACTTTCCCCCAAGGACGCACTGAGCAGCTTGAATATTTTTGTTGCACTAACCCGCAGGTGCGTGCAAGGCAGCAACAGAAAGAGAGCTTATGGGAATGTAATCCTCTATTACCAAGTGTTAGCCATTGATCTCATCTCTTTTTCCATCATGTGCTTTAAATGAACCCATCCACCCACATTTACTTATAAATCCAATTGTTCAATGCATGGATAGGTTGGTGGGGAAGTCTGTGCATATAGTAACTGTTGCATGGGCTGAGTACAATTGTTATGGGGAAGCATAATAGTATGTTAGAAGCAAAGTCAACCATCATTTCCTTAACTCTCTCTCATTGCCATTCACTCTATCATTCTATTACTCGCGTTCATGCTCTACTCATGCTGCTATCTCCTTTGCTAACCATGAACCAATCTGGAAATTTACCAAAATCAGCACTGTGAAAAAGGAATTGCAGACCTTGAATTAGAGATAGATGGATGTAGGTGAAAATAGATGCTGGCCAAGTTAGAAGCCTTCACCTACTGTGTATTTGCTGCTCATTGGATGCTTGCGAGTAAAGTGTTATGCTTGTTAGAGTTGGCATATAATAATTGGTTATATAAGAAAGTTATAATGTACTTTAGGTTAGGAATTAAGAGATTTGTGTAACATATTATAAATAGAGTAGTGTTAGATTAGGTTAGAGCTTAACTAATAAGGTGGTTGTACGAGATTTTGGTACGGTACATAGTCTCCCTTATATGTATTGACATCCACACCATATTGTAGATTATGGTTTGCATACTTTGTCCACATTCTTGTCACAGATGAAAACTTATTGAAGAATCACAATTTCAAACCCTAAACGAGAAATTACCCTTATAAAGCGCAAAATTCTCAAAATTTGCAAAAAATCACCAAGGCTTGAATAAAAGGTTAATATAATCCTGAAATTTGATTTTTTTGGGGTCATTTCTTTGACTTTATTTTTTGTTGGAAGCCATAACTGGCAACATTGGTTAACAAATCACATCATTGACATTGAAGTTGATCTAACTAGAGATGCTTATATAGCTTTGTAGCAATATCCATATGAAATAAAATTTAAATAATGATAGAAACAAATAAATTTCAAAATCGAAATTAGAAACTAGTCACCATTTAGAGATGCAAGTTTCTCAATGTTGGTCAAATAGGATCCTTGAATTAAAAATATGAATATTTCATTATTTGTTTACAATTATATCAAATTCGTACATTTACAATCTGTAGAACTTTAAGAACACCGTCCTTGTAATATTGGGATCTGCTAAGGCTGTCATTGTTCATTAACGTTTGGGACAAGGAAATTAGAATAATGTAGTAAAGTTTAGAATAAATCTCTATAAGAAAACATTAACATCGTTAGCTTATACAAGAGTAATAATTGGGAAAATATAAAATAAAAGTTTAATAATCCCATGACAGATCACTAATAGACTTTTTAAATATTAAAATCTGAGCAACAATTTCTCTCATGGCACCATTTATCGGAATTTCTTTCAACTATATTTTATTATCCATAAAAGTATTTTGGACATTGTCAATTTTTCTTTTTTACTTGGAATTGTATTAAAATTATAATATTACAAGCTGACCCAATGTTATGAACTGGATGGTTCATATATCCATATTTTGTAGAAAAAGTGTAGAATGAAGACACACATAGCACACATAGATATATATGAAATATATATCTGCAGTGTTACACAGGTACTCGTTTCCCGACCTCGAAAACAAGTTTCCTTGACCCCATGAATTTTGGAAGTACGAAATAGGATTTGGGTTGTTTCCCTCTCGTACACAAATTCAGAAACAACTAGGAAACGCATACCGAGGTCATTTTATGAAAAGCAAGAAACGTGCAGGAGTTTTCTTTTATTGTGTGGTCTAAATCCAATCCCGTGACCTCCTAACATCCATCGGATTTGACGTGCAAAGTTTTTCCTTTACCCACCGGCACTCGAGAGGGTTTTTTACTACAGTTTTCACTTATGAGGTTGTATTGACCACCAAAACCAACTAGGTGGGAAACGATGTCCCATGCACATGTTGGATGTGCCTTGAAGATAAGAATGAAATATTTAATGATTATATCAAGCAAGGCAACTCTTCTTCTCTTCTTCTCTCTATGAAATTTCCACACCCCTGCGGAGGATTTTGTAAGGATATGTTCGCATGAAGGTCTAGTTTTTTATAACTTAATCACCTAAGACTTAGTCATTAGGGAAGTCCTTTCATCGAGTGTTTTTTCACTTGGATAATTAAAATTTCCTTGGAAATTTTAATTATTTGAGTTTTTCACTCAAAATTACCCCCAAAGTGGTGAAAGGTGTTCTAGTGATCGAGTCCATGGGCTGATTGGGGCCTAGGAATGTTCTATATTACCATGCTAGACATTATCCAGAGTCTTGTGGAATTTCATTAAGTTTTGCATAATTTTTATTTTTATTTTTGGTCATTAAAAAGTGTCACTCAGGACAATTTGTTGTAATGTAAAAGAGGGTTATTTGGTCCATTTTAATGTTGTATAGGGGTATGGGTATTCAAGAGAAATGGCATGAGACCCCCTACACCCTTGGGCCAAGTTTGAATTCATTCAGCCAAGTATTAATATGGTTTTGGTCACTTTTTCCCAAGTCAGTCATGGAAATCAAGAAATTGGGCATTTAATTAGAGAGCAAAATTTTGAAAAAGTGACTATAGTCACTTGGGGTGGCCAAGTAAAGATTCTAATGTTTATAGTAGGTTCCTNCCCCCAAGCAAGCATGTAACAAGTTTTGAGTTGCCCACTCTAGGGGGTGCGCCCTCCTCTCTTTGATTGGTTGGGTGAGTGAAAGTCAATGGGAGGGGCACAACTATGGTGGTTTCCTCCCCATTTGACATAGCAATAACGTTAAAAGCATTAAAATGGGGGTTTCTCTCCTCATATTTGAGATCCCACGCCATGGCTTTTCTTTCCTTAAGCAAATTCACCCCCCTCTCTTGGGCCCTCGCTCTCTCCCTTGTGACACTTGTCTAGCATGCAAAGAGCCTCTCTCTTTCATTTTTCCTATTTAAGGAAGGCATTCCTCCTCATTTAGGCTATATTCACTTACTCTCTGGCTTCATTTTTCTCATGCTCTCTCATTCTTCCATTGCTCCCATTCTTGCTCTCTTGCTCCATTCTTTTCCAAGAGGAGCCACCGTACTTTCAAGTTTGGATGATAATAGAAGAAATCTTTGGAGGAAGTACTGTCCATGCATTGCGATTGAGGTAATCTTGTTCCATTCTTGGTTCGTTTTGTATTTGGGATCTCAAGTAAAGCTTTTTGCTTGAGAATAGTATTGTAATAGTTTTGTTGCATGCTATGCAGATTGTTTGCTTCGAATTTGGGAAGTTAAAGTATTTCTAGCTTAAATATTTTGTTTCTCAAGTCTTTGTGGATATCTCACTCCATTTGCATTGTTGAACTAATTTTGTTACAAGTTTCCCAAGTTTGGAGAGTGGAATTCCCGGGTGGGATTCCCCATTGTCCAACAAATTTCGAAAAGGACTTGGCATCTTTACTAACATTCTTATTCTTATTGCATCTCTTAAATACTTCATTTTGCACTCAAACATTATCATTTTTCAAGTTTTCACATGCTACTTCTTCCTTCGAAAAATTTCTGACTTTTGCATGAAAAATTTTGAGTTTGTTTAAAACTCATTTCTATCACTTTTGTGCTACATTAGCTTGTTGTTTGGTGCAGGTTTCTGATCTCACAGGGGGGAGAGAACGCTCAAGTTCAACCACTAGCAAGCACCAACAACAGCCAAGAGGGTCTACTTCAAGTCCCTCACAAAAAAGAGGTTTAAAAATCACTATTTCTCTCTCATTTCTTAATAAATATTAGTGCTGAAATCTACACGCTTGTAACAAGCCCAAGAGAGTCTCCTAGGCTTGAGTTTGTTTTGCTTCATTTCGTTTTTTCAGTACTTAGTGATTTCGGTTTCAGTTGCATGTAAGTGAAGTGGCTCTGCCCATCCTTCAAACAACCTTGTAAGTTGCTTGGAATTAGATTAGCTTACTTCATTGTTTTTTTTTTTGCCCACACCTCACAAGTGAAGTGGCTCTGCCCATCCATGTGAAATCGCATTGGCGGTTCCGGTTGCATGTAAGCGAAGTGGCTTTGCCCATCCTTGCAAACAACCTTGTAAGTTGCTTGGATTTAGATTAGCTTACTTCATTGTTTGTTTGTTTTTGCCCACACCTCACAAGTGAAGTGGCTCTGCCCATCCATGTGAAATCGCGTTGGCTAGCATTTTTATTTCAATTATTTGCTTATTTCCCCTTCCTCGGATCTCACAATTGAGTAGGCTTTGCCTTTGTTGTGATATCGCGTTTGGCTTGTTTTGTTTAATTTTTGCTTTAAGGATAAAATTTACCGTAAGCCTTGTTTTTGCCCCATATCCTCCCCCTTGCCCCCCGCCAATTCGACCGATCTAGGATGACGAGAAATGGCAAAAATCTATGTTGGCTAGTTTAATAGGCACCTAGATAAGTATCTTCATTAGAAATGAGAAAAATAGGCTTGACCTATGGATCTAGTAGGGTAGAGGCCGTAGGGGGTTTCGTGGCACTTTGTGTCCTCTAGTTGAGCACCTAGCAAGTTTTGAGTTTGACCCGTGGAGCTAGGTGGAAACCTTGTGTTCCCATGCTGAGCACCCGACATTCTCTCTCTAATTGAAGGTGATAGTCTCTTGGGGTAGACATCCATAATAGTTCATTTGTTTGCAACTAACACCTTAATTCCCTAAGTTAAAGAGAGACATGAAATCTACTAAAATTTAAAGTAAATGAGTTGATTCTTTGGGAAAATTATTTGAAGCTGATTATTGTGACTCCATAGCCAGAGTAGAGACGACACTGGTTATTATTGTGACTCATTTTTGTAATTTACAACTACCAGAAAACATTCTTCAAAAAAGAACTTAGTAAGTAGGGATTACTCCCCTTGGCTATTAGGAGTTGTGGTCTAAACGAAGGAGTTTAGAACCAAGGTGATAGTGGGTTCTCAACTCATAAGTTTCGCTCAGAAATACACAGCGGTTGGGAGACTTACCTGTGTTCAAGTGTGTTGTAGGCGGCAACATTTTTGGCAGCGTTGCCGAGGATAAGTCTCTTGTCCTTGGTTAGTTTACTTTTTGGTTTAAATTTTAATTTTGTAAGAAGGATTCAAAATTTTAATTGACTACATGACGATAAAGTTATTAGTGTTGATGAAATTGTCATTGATGCCAACATGGACTCGCAATAGCCCCACAGGTTGTCATTGATGCGACCAACTCTCACTTGCAATGCCTTGGACCCCTTACAAAGTGGGTTTGTGCCTTGAAGCACCTTGTACCCAATTGACAAGGTCCCTGTACCCACAAGGCTGGATCTTGTAGGAACCCTTGATGAAGATTTTGATGCCCATGTAGCCCTTGTTGGGGTCATTGAATTCTTGGAGATGGTCATTATGCATGAGAAGGTTTGGCACCCACATAAATGGTGGCATGATGGCCCTTGGACACTATATGATCAGTGATGGTGCATTTGGAAATGATTTGGGTCTTGGAATCCATACATATGGTGGTTTGTAAGCCCGTGATTGTTCGAGCCTTTGATATGATGGAATCTTTGGTCATAATGCCCTCATCACTTGGCGATGGAGTCTTATGTGATGGGCTTGAAGTCCATGGAAAGTATCTTGATTAAATATTATATGATATCTTTGAAAGAGTCCTTGAAACCCTTCCATGTGGTGCCTTGGGTCTTGAACCCACACACTTGGTAGCTTATTGATGGTGATATATGGTTCTCTTTGTGGTTATATGGCTATTGGGATGTACATGGAGGTAGTTCCCATGGAAGTGCCTTGATATGTTGAAGAAGACTTTGAAGAAGAATTTGAAACTCTTGTAGTTGGTGGTATGGTCTTTGGCACCCTCAAGTGTGGAGTCTTTGACGTCCTGAACATATTGAAAAAATTAAGGGTATTAGACCAAGAATTTGCAAATAAACCCATCATAGAGAGATAGTCCTCGTCAAGCCATTTCCGTTGATATGTGTGTTATCACATATATAGTAGCCGAGCTACCATATTCTATTTTTCAGATACAGTACATTTTTCAGCCAGATCTCTTACATATGAGATGCTGAGATGAGCAGTTTTGTCAGATCATTACTTTATTTGTGGACTATTGTACTCTCCCATGTCAGGACCGAGTCTCAGGACACTTAGATTTGAGGAATGATGTAGCCATTTAGTCATTTACAGAGCAGTTATTGATGCCTAGATTTATATCAGTACTTTCCCATTGGACAGATGATGGTTCAGACGAATTATATGCATGATTATGACTCAGCTTTATTTATATTGTGTTATGGTTATCATTGCTCTTATACTCATCTTTGTGACATGTATTAACATGTACTGTCATGATTTGGCGGTCATAATTATATGGACTTGGATGTATTTGTAGTATGTATTGATGTCCCTACTTAGACTTGGAAGTTCCTGATCTATACTCATTGGTTTTGCCCTCCTCTGGGAGAATAGAGGTAGTCATTCCTACCATTGTTTTGGCTTGCTAGTGTTGGCTTCATCATTCACTGTCTCCACCCATCCGTTACTTTCCAGTTTTATTTTAACCCAACTTACTACTTAACTTGTGGCATACAGGACCTTTCCCCGCTAGAACCCTTGTTGGACAAGCCTCCATGTTTATATTGTGTCTCGGCTCTGAGTTGGATTGTATGCCTAAATCATTCTGGTCGGTTGTCCCGATGTTTGGCACTGTGTAGAACTCCCCCTGGTCATTTGAGATGGTGTTGGCTAAAACTGAAAGCTCATGTACTACTTGTGTTGGAAAATGTTATATATGCGCCCATGGAAAATAAAAAATGCTAAACTGTGTTTCTTAACATATGTAAAAAAGGGCAAGAGCAATGAAATGCTAAAATACCCCTTGAAGGGTATAAGAAAAGGTCCTAAAAGCAATGGTTAAATATATGCTATATCCAGATATTGTTGACCTTATAAATTTGAATATGTCCCCGATGAAAGCTGCGATTAACTGTGCTTTTAAGCACTAGTGAAGTCCCAAAGGGTCATACAGGCCAAAAAGGCCATGGACATAAAATTGATGGTCTTAATGAACTTGGATCAAACTTGATGTAGACATGATGCCTAAGTTGAATAAGCACTCTCTGAACAACTCAACCATTTGTGAGGCACTGCCATTCCCTGTGTTGTTGTTTGTTCGACATGTGGTTATAGTGAGTATTCCCATTCCATATTCAAAGTGTCATGATGTTAAGTAAGAAGTCACCCTTGCCCTAGCCTTATCAATTTCAGCCTTCACCCTTCACTAACAAATTGACTATAACTATGAAGTGAGTATAGTCCTGAAAGTCTAGTCCGAGTAATAATAAATAAAGCCCTATATATGTATTTGGTTGATGTACCGCTAGTGAAATGACTACTACTTATTGTGATTGTTGCTTAAATGATTTGTAGAGCATGTCTTAGCCTTATAGCACTTGCAGCAGATGGATGATAGTCTGAGTTATATTATTGGTATCTGGTCATTTACAGGTGATTATATTGTCTATTGGATGTTGTTGATGATCAGGTAGAGACATGGAAAGGGTATGAATATACACCCTAGATGGATTTGGACTCTCTGAGTCTAATGAGACAATTTATTTTCAGTTCCAGGCACTTGCAGAGATGATCATGCTCATTTTACCTTTTTGATGTAGTTTTGCTTCACAGGATGATGTGTCTAAGTAGGGAGATGTTTTATTTGGATCTCCTAGGGCGCTGTATGGGGCATAGTGGGTGCAGCCACTTGATTGTACCATAGTACCCCTATCCCAAAGAGCCTGGTGGGCTCAGTTTGGCAATGCAGACACCCTAGGAGGCTGATTTGGCAGGTTCACATTTCTCGAGGCAGATTAAAAAATGATTAAATGGCTATTGAAGAAATCGATTTGGGCTACTAAGGCAAGTGTTGATGTAATTGTAACTTCAGAATGTATTCACTTGTATTTCTTATCTATTGTAACCCGACGTTTATTCCGAGATGTTCTTGTGTCATGTCATGACCCGATGTTCCTATCGGGAGGATCTATAATGTGAACAAGTCATGTCAAGTCATTGTGGGTAACCCTCCTATTGTCTAAGGGTTAAAGTCCCCACAGTTTCGGGGCACTAGGGTTATTAGACTCTCCTAGTGAGGTTGGCCCTAGTAGGGTTTTAGTCATGTCGAGAATTAGTATAAATAGAGAGGTGACCTCTCTATTTATCACACATCTTATACACACTCAGTTGTAGCGCATAGCTGAGGAAGAGAAAGACACTGGGGCAAGAGGAAAGAGCTTACTGTTGTCGAGAGATTGTCTTACTGTTTTTAGGTTTCACTTTGGTGCTGATTCTATCTCTGAGGAAGTTGCGGGGTTTTCTCAATTTATGGTTTCCCCGAGGAAAAACACTGTGTTCATTGTCTCTTGTGTTTAATTGCTGTGCTTGTTGTTCTCTCAGTTAAAGATCCTAATGATATGCTAGCTTAATGTTTAAAATCTAACATGGTATCAGAGCTAACCTGAGAAGAAGACATTATGCAGCTGGGAGAACTAGGGCTTCCTATTTTGTGGATCTCTCTCCACATATTTTCAGCAAAAGTAGGATGGAATAACTCTCCTCCCTAAGGCGCATCTTTCTGTCGAAGCAGAATCCAACTATGAAATTTTTCAGTTTTGGACCCGACACTGTTGTTGGAAATTAGGGTTTTTCACAGAAGTGGAATTTTTCAGTGAGCCCAAGCCTGGATTGATCTTCATCCCAAAATCGAAGTTAGGGATCAAATTCAAAGCATTTGGTTGGACAGAACTCCAGAAAAGCAAAACCCTAATCTGCTCCTAAACCAGTACTGCAGGATTTCAGCTTCAAATCCAGATCCGACATCTTGACCTGGTAAGATCTAAATCTTTTGTATTTCCATTTGAGGTTCTCAGCTAAGATGTTTCATCATACCAAGCTTGATGAAAAGCTTGAGGGAGCTGATAACTTCCGAGCCTGGAAGTATAGGATCTCCCTAGTCTTGGAAGAAAATGAGTTGGACTCCCATATCCAGGAGGAGGTTCCAGTTCTAGAGGGAGATGAGGGCAAGGCCTTACATAAGAAGAAGTTGGTTATGGCAAAGAGGATCATTGCTGATTCTATCAAGGATCACCTCATTTCACAGGTGTCCTCCCTCAAGGCACCTAAAGCCATGTTTGATGCCCTAACCAAATTGTTTGAAGGGAAGAACATCAATAGAAAGATGACTCTAAGGAACCAGTTGAAGAATGTCAAGATCCAGAATGAGGAGACCATCTAGTCATACTTCACAAGGGTCTCCTAGATCAAAGAACAACTAGAAGCTGTAGATGAAGAAGTGGAGAATGCAGAAATTGTGATGACAACATTAAATGGCCTCCCTAGGTCATGGGATTCTTTCATCCAAGGAATTTGTGCTAGAAAGAAGTTGGTCAAGTTCAGTAGACTGTGGGAAGAATGCTCTCAAGAAGAAGTTCGGATAGCTACTCGAGAAGAAAAGATGGGAAGTGAAGATCAAGCTCTCATAGTACACTCCAAGAAAGGAAGAAGGGAAAATCATCATCACCAAGGTAAGCATTCTCATCAGAAAAATAACTTTATGAGAAGGGATCCATCCAGACTCAGATGTTATACATGCAATGAAATAGGACACTTTGTTAAAAACTGTCCCAAGAACAAGAATGGATCCAAGAAGAAAAAGAACTCCAAAAGAAGACATCATGCTCACACTGCCAAGGATGATGATCCTCCCAGGAAGAGAGTAAAACAAGAAAGTGAAGACTCTTCAAGTGAAAATGAATATGTTTTGATCTCCACTCTCACAGGAATTGTCACTCATGGAAGCAAAGATTGCCTTATTGATAGTGGGGCTTCCAAGCACATGACAGGCTTCAAGGAATCCTTTGAGAAACTATCTGAATATAATTCGCCCCATAAGGTGAAGCTTGGGGATGACTACCAATATCCCATAAAAGGTAGTGGTGAATCCTCCTACAAGCTAGACTCCGGAAAATCTATAAAAATGAAAGATGTCTTGTTTGTACCAGGATTGAAGAAGAGTTTTCTATCCATATCAGCATTGGATGCAAAAGGTATGAGGGTTGCATTTGTAGATGGGCAAGTCATCATGTGGCCAAGAGGAAAGACTATTGATGATGCAATAGTGATTGGAGAACAAGAAGGAGACTTATACAAGCTGAAGGGCCATCTAGAACAAGTTATGGTCCATGACACAGTAGAGCCAAATGAACTTTGGCACAGAAGGCTTGCACATGTGCATTATAGAGCACTACCACTTGCAAGCAACGCTGTTGAAGGTCTTCCAGAAATTCAAGCAAAACATGAAGGGGTCTACAAAGGATGTGCGAAAGGAAAGAATACAAAGAAGACATTTCCAAGTAGCAAGAGCAAGGCAAAGGGAATCTTGGAAATCATCCACTCCGATGTATGCGGACCAATGTCATCAAGCTCACTAAGCGGGTATGTATACTATGTTTCTTTCATTGATGACTTTTCTAGGAAGACATGGATTTACTTCATGAAGAACAAAGATGAAGTTTTCAGCAAGTTCAAGTAATTCAAAACCTTGATCGAGAATCACACAGAAAAGAAGATCAAGATCTTTCGATCAGATAATGGCGAAGAATTCACATCAAATGAATTCAAAGACTTGTGCAAAGAATTAGGGATTAAGAGGGAGTTGTCCACTCCTTACAATCCACAACAGAATGGGGTTGCAAAAAGGAAGAATAGAACCAGCATGGAAACTGCAAGAGCAATGCTTCATGATCAAGATCTTCCTATGCATCTATGGGCAGAAGCAGCCAGAACAGCAATGTATGTACAAAACCGTACTCCACACAGAGTACTCGAGAACAAGACTCCTGAAGAAGTCTTCTCCGGCAAGAAACCAGAAATCAGCCATCTTAGAATATTCGGCTGTCCAGTGTACATACTCATACCAAAAGAAAAGAGAACAAAACTAGATCCTTCAAGAAAGAAGGATATATTTGTGGGATACTCTGAAAGCTCGAAGGTTTACAGAATATACTTCTCAGGATACAAGAAGATTGACATCAGCAGGGATGTAACATTTGATGAAGACACAACTTACAACAAATCCAGAAAGAGACCTGCTGAAGATACTGAAGAAGCAAAAGCACCCAGAATTCATGATACAACCATGAATGAAGAAATTCAAGAAGAAGATCGAGAATTTGAAGAACCACAAAGACCTGTAGATCCACCTCAGGAGAAGAATCCTCACAAGAGGAAACCTACTTGGGTACGAGAGATTATCCAAGGTACAGAAAGATATGGGGCTCCAGAAGAGAATCACAGAGAAAGAAAGAGAACCAGATCTTGTTCCGGATATGTAGCTTTACTATGTGATGTTATCAATAACGAACCTTCCAACTATGAAGAAGCGACAGAACGAAAAGAATGGAAGGATGCTATGATCGAAGAGTATCAATCGATCATGAAGAATGATGTTTGGGATGTTGTCCCAAGACCAGAAGGGAAGTTAGTTGTAACTTCCAAATGGATCTACAAGATCAAGCATGCTGCAGACGGTCGCATTGAAAAATATAAGGCAAGATTTGTGGCTCGTGGCTTCTCACAGAAGGAAGGAATAAATTATGAAGAAACCTTTGCTCCTGTGGCCAGATACACTTCCATCAGAACAATACTTGCTTTGGCTGCAGTAATGAAATGGAAGATACACCAAATGGATGTCAAGACTGCTTTCTTGAATGGTGTAGTGGAAGAGGAAGTGTATGTAGAACAACCACTCGGTTTTGAGACACATGACAGGGAGTCTCATGTGTGCAGATTGAAGAAAGCCCTGTACGGTTTGAAACAGGCACCCAGGACATGGTACGACAGAATTGACAGCTTTCTATCCAATTTGGGCTTTACCAAGAGTAAAGCAGATTCCAACCTTTACTGCAAGGTTGAAGATGGCAACCCAGTGATGCTTCTACTATATGTAGATGATCTGTTTGTAACAGGTATGGATGGGTTGATTGTTGATACAAAGAGAAAGCTTGCTGCCGAGTTCAAAATGAAGGACTTGGGTATGATGCATTATTTTTTAGGTATGGAGGTGTGGCAAAATGTGGATGGAATCTCCCTCGGATAAGGGAAGTATGTAGTAGAGATCCTGAAGAGGTTTGGGATGATGGACTGCAAGGCTATGGCCACACCTATGGCATCGAACCTGAAGCTATTGAGTGATGCTTCATCTGAGACGGTTGATGCCACGATGTATCGTCAGATGATTGGGTCCTTGATGTATGTGAAGAACACAAGACCAAACATTTGCTTTGCTGTGAACACCTTGAGCCAGTTCTTGACAGATCCGAGACATGTTCACTTGATTGCTGCAAAGCACATTCTGAGGTACCTGAGGGGTACAATTGATTATGGGCTCAAGTACGAGGCAAATCAAAAGATTAACCTGGAAGGTTATGTTGATTCAGATTGGGCAGGCAGTGCCATCGATAGGAAAAGCACTTCAGGTTGTTGCTTTAGTATGGGATTAGGTGTGATCTCTTGGTTTAGCAGGAAGCAATCCTGTGTGGCACTAAGTACAGCTGAAGCAGAGTGTGTCGCAGCTTGTTTAGCTAGTTGTGAGGCAATATGGCTACAGAAGCTACTGTCTGATTTATTTGATCTCCAGATGGATGCTACTTGTATACATTGTGACAACTAGAGTTGCGTGAAGTTGTCAGAGAATCCAGTGTTCCATGACAAGTCGAAGCATATCGAGATCAAGTATCACTATATCAGGGATATGGTGCAGAAGGGAGCAGTGAAGTTCCAGTATGTTGCGACGGAGGAACAGATAGCTGATGTATTGACGAAGCCATTGGCTAGGGTGAAGTTCGAGTACTTCAGGGAGAAGCTTGGTGTTCTCCAGATCGAGGTTTCCTCCAAGGGAAAGTGATGAGACCCATAGCCATTCTGACATGGTGAGAGGATTGGTTCCTTCCATGGTCAGATGTAAGGGCTAAGCCATTCTGTCATTGTGAGAGGATTGGTTCCTTCCATGTCAGATATGAGTGCTGAGATCCATAGCCATTCTGACGAGTAGGTCAGATATAAGGGCTGAGCCATTCTGTCATGGAGAAAGGATTGGTTCCTTCCATGTCAGATATGAGTGCTGGCCATTCTGTCGAGTAGGATAGATGTAAGGGCAACTACCATTCTCCTGGAGAATGGAGGCACCTGCTTAGTTACCAGGTAGCTCATTCTAGGACTGTGGGCCATTCTGATATGACTGTAGGATTGGTTCTTACAGGATCAGATGTGAGTGCACGCCTTTTCGAACATACTTGTTGGATTGGTTCCTCGTATGTGCCGAATGTAAGTGCAGAGCCTTTCTTCGATCACTGGTTGATCAGATATAAGTGTTGTGCCTTTCTTCGATCATTGGTTGATCAGATGTAAGTGCAGTGCCTTTCTTCGATCATTGGTTGATCAAATGTAAGTGTAAGAGCCTTTTGGCATGGAGGATTGGTTCCTCGCATGGCTAAGTGTAAGTGTTGGGCCTTTCTTCGATCATTGGTTGATCAAATGTAAGTCTTGGGCCTTTCTGACAAGGTTGTGGGCTATGTTACCACATGGTCAGATGTGAGTGCTGGGCGTTGCTTTTTTGATATGATTATAGAATTAGTTCCTACATGATCAGATGTAAGTGTTGGGCGGGCCATTCTAACTTAAGTGTCAGATATAAGCGCTGAGGAAGATCTACATGGTGGCTAGGCCTACATCCAACATGAAAAAGGGCTGGCTCTGTAGAACTTCTTGTGACGAGAAGAATCATGAAATAACACCTATGAAGATTCAGTATTGATGATCCAGCAGAAATGATCCAGATCAAGGGATGATCCAGATACAGAGATGATGCTCCAGAGATGATCCAGACCGAGTGATGATCCAGCTCCAGTAATGATGATCCAGATCCAGTGATGATTCAGATCCAGAGACGAAGATGACTTGAAGACGACGAAGACTTGAAGACGAAGATGACTTGAAGATGCAGATGATGAGAAGATCTAGAGAAGAAGACCAGTGATGAAAATTGTGTCGAGAGAATACCTTCCTAGTTAAGAGGGAGTGTTGATGTAATTGTAACTTCAGAATGTATTCACTTGTATTTCTTATCTATTGTAACCCGATGTTTATTCCGAGATGTTCTTGTGTCATGTCATGACCTGATGTTCCTATCGGGAGGATCTATAATGTAAACAAGTCATGTCAAGTCATTGTGGGTAACCCTCCTATTTTTTAAGGGTTAAAGTCCCCGCAGTTCCAGGGCACTAGGGTTATTAGACTCTCCTAGCGAGGTCGGCCCTAGTAGGGTTTTAGTCATGTCGGGAATTAATATAAATAGAGAGGTGACCTCTCTATTTATCACACATCTTATATACACTCAGTTGTAGCGCATAGCTGAGAAAGAGAAAGACACCGGGGCAAGAGAAAAGAGCTTACTGCTGTCGGGAGATTGTCTAACTGTTTTTGGGTTTCACTTTGGTGCTGATTCTATTTCTGAAGAAGTTGCGGGGTTTTCTCCATTTATGGTTTCCCCGAGGAAAAACACTGTGTTCATTGTCTCTTGTGTTTAATTACTGTGCTTGTTGTTCTCTCAGTTAAAGATCCTAATGATATTTTAGCTTAATGTTTAAAATCTAACAACAAGGAAATGACATGGGATGAATCATGATGATGAGAGTGATATCCTCCGCACCTTCTCCAGCAGTTGCAGCACCTGATTGGGCCCACACCTATTTTTTGGGCATTTTTATATTATTTTCTGGAGCTTTTGGGAGGCTCACGATTTCCTCAAGGAGGCACAAAGTCAAAGAATTAAAATATTATATTATTTTATTATGCCATGGGGCACCCATAGGGAGTTAGTTAATACTCCATGGACCCACCATGTACTTCATTTATTTCTTGTTGAATGCGGTACCCTCTTTATGGGTGATTTAGTCCACTTTGGTACTTTATGGTTATATTGATCCATGTATTGTATGTTGAGCTCATCTCAACCATTGAATAGAATATTTTATCTTTTAATCTTAGCCACTCGTTTTGAAAGTGGTTAAGATTTTGGTTCTCTCATTTCTATTTAAAGGAGAGAGCTTCTCATTTGTAAAGGGTCTTTGGCTCTTGGATCTGATTAATAGAAAGATTTTTTGTGGATATTTTCTGGATCTGCTTTGCATCTGATGTTCTTCGATGGTGATTAGAAAGTCTTTTGGTTCCTAGCATTCGGGAAATTGTTATGAGATCTATTTTTTTGGGGATCATTGTCTTGTCTACAGGAGGACGACTTCAGCTTGGGCGTTTTTGCAGGGGGATCTCAACTCGCTTGGATTGTCTTCGTTTTTATCAGGGAGTTTTCATTAGTGCTGAACTATGATTTCTTCTTGCTATTTTTCTGCAGCATATAGCTTCTTTCTCATGTCAGCAAATCTGATATGGTTGACGTTTGTTGTGCAGGAGAAAGGGCAATTGACTTCCTCGGGCAAACAATGGACATAGAGCTCGCTTCAATCTTCTCAAATTGATTGGGATGGCAAGGATCATCATTATCAAGGCATCTACAAGCATTTCCATGTAAGATCTAACAGGTAAGTCTCTTCTCTTCAGATCTTAATCCATTGTACCTGCTTTTCTTCAATTTTTCTAAAAAAAACTCCTAAATAATAAAAATCCAAAAAAATTTAATCGAGGAACCGCTTGATCTTTGACAAAACCATTTCTGGGTTTTGTAGATCGGGCCTCCCCTTCACTGAATCATCCTCAACAGTGCCCTAATTGTGACTGGTTGGCCCTAGATCTGACTTTCTGACTGCTCAAACCCAAACAGGCCACTGAAAATTTGACTTTTTTCGGAAAATAATTACATGGGTTTGTAGATCAGGTCTTCCTCATCCCAGAACATCCCCAACGTTGAGCTAGTTCCTGCCAGGTAGCCCTAGATCTAAAAAACTGACTTTCAGCCTCCTAGCCTCCCTCATCAGATTGTGACTTTTCTAGATCCGATTTTTCTTGAAATTTTCTGACTTGGATTTGTAGATTGGGCCACCCTGATCTCATTTCCACTCCAACATTGAGCTGATAGTCTTCTAGTGGCTCTAGATCTGCAGATCTGCCTCTCCCAAACCCTAGCGCTAGCCCTCCTTCTGTCGATTTCTTTGTAACCTGAATCTTCCAGGCCAAATCCTTTTCTGGGTCCATAGATCAGGACATAATCCTAGGCGGGTTCACTTAAACGCTGTGCTGATACTGACTCCATTACCCAAGGCTGAATAGGCACTGATCTCCAAGCATAGCACTAGCCCCTTGTTGACCTCTTTCACCCGAATTTTGACCGCTCCTTGATAACTCAGGTAACCTAGCATTTTCATATCTCTCACTAAGTCTATCTCTTTGGTACTAGACAGTCCCAACTCTGTCCTTACTCACCCTGTCTCAGTTACGTTTCCCAAGACAATGGTTATCTTACTTAGTTGCTAGTACCTTAACCCTAGATCTAGTATTACCTCTGTTATCCACTAATTTTGCACTTAGTGGATTTTTCGGTGAGCCGCCAGACCATTGAACAAGTACACTTGTTCGTGATCAGAATTCAAAAGTCCGCTAGCCTTTCATAGGACTCTATTCGGAACTTATTGTAAATACATGTTCATACCCCCTTGGGGAGATTGTAAAAAATGTCCTAGCATTTAATATTTTATAAAAGGCTCGACTTCCCGAAATTGGGCATCAAGCCGACTAGCCCAGAGTGTTTTTTCCCTTGGTTATTATTGGCTGTTGAACAAACGACCAATAATTTCTGAGTTTTTCACTCGCTCCTCCAAAGCTCAGGTAGTTGTCTTGTTGTTTCGGCCTTGGGGGGTTATTAGAGCCTTCGTGTCAATGTTTTTTGTCATGCTAGGCATTCCGATTGAGTCGTATGGACATGTACTAGGTCCCCCTAAGGTTTCATTGGATTTCGAGAAAAATAATTTTTTTCCGTTTTTTAAGCCATTTTTTAATGGCTTAAATGGAAAAATTCAAAATGTAATAAATGAATCATCCGGAGTCCGTTTTTGGCATGGTTGGGCTCATTTTCAAGCCCGGAGCAGCATCATTACTCTTTCACTACCATAGCAACCTTCAAGACTGCTTTCCTTGGAAAATTTGGCAGCAAAAAGGAACCTAGACATCTAGTGGCAACCTTGACTAGTATGAAGAAGTCTGATACGAAAACCATGGATGAATTCAACAATAGGTTCACAGATTTGTCAAATTCCATTCCTGCCACTTATGCTCTTCCTGCGGCTTCTACTTTGGATTATACATAGAAGCACTAAGTGGCAAGATCCAGTACCAGATTAGAGACAAGGAACCAACCACATTGCTTCAAGCTCAGAATTTGGCCATTAAAATTGATAAGAATATGCAGTCTTCAGTAGAGTCAAACATCCAGGGTTACTTTAGATCATTTACTCCTCTAAAAACTGTGGAAACTAAAGGAAAAGAGCCATCAAACGAGGTATATGAAAAGGAGGTCATGGACCTGGCAGTGAAAATGCAAGACATGGAAAGAAAGCACTAAGCATTGATTAAAGAGGTTCAAAATTGAGTCATAATTGTTGAAAAAACTCAACCTCCACCACCTCCTAGAACCTTCCCTGCAAAACCAACATGGCAAAGAAGAAATCCCAACCATGAATAGAGGCCTCCTCATTAGTTAGAGGCTGCTAACATGGTTGAAACTTACGCGCCATTTTGTAGGGCATGTGAAGACCTTCATGAAGAATCTTCCTGCTATTATGCATGCTATGTTCAGGAGCATGGTTTTCCAGAGGGTTGTGGTCCTAAAGCATCATCAAGAGAGCTTGAGTACATTAACGCAGTTGGACAGCTACATCCTGTCACCACAGAAATCCGGGGTCAAGTCGAAGATTATAGTCAACAATTGGATAACCTCACAAAAAACTTTGGTACTAATCCTACAAATGAGCATAATGATGATAGTTTGGAAGGTTGACTACCTTGTGACCTTTTTTCTGAAAAAGATGACTATGATCATGAGGAGGGATATAGCCAGGGATGTGGTACAAGTGAGGAAGAATCCCTTACATCTAAGATGGATGATAACTACGAGACTTTAATTGAAAATCCAATCTTAGAAGTTTCATGTGATGAGAGTCCTCCATGCTCTCCACCTGATGACAAATATTTGAAAAATTGGATCCCCTGTGATATCTTTGAAACCCATCTTTTTGAAGAAGATTGTTCTAAGCAAAATGAGGAGTGTAGCCAGGGACTTGATACCAGTGATGAGGCATCTCTCACATCCGACATAGATGGCGATGATGACTATTGGAATTTTATTGAAAATCCAACCTATGATACTTTTGAAAATATTTTTGAGAATCTCATCTATGATGTGTCCAGCGAGGGGAGTTGTTATTATGAAACTTATGAAAGTTGTAAAGAAGAGCAGTCAGAGTTTTCCTATGATCAGTCAGAATTGTATCTGAGTATCTGTAATAAGGACTTGAAAAAGAAGTGCAGTGAAGAATCAGATGGGATACAACTAGTTGAAGTTTTTTCTCAGCCATCGTCTTCACATATAGATGTTCCTTATGTTTTGGAGCAACTTGGGGTGTAGACAACGAGTTATCATTTGATAAGCCTTGATGATCAACATGATGGAGTGGTCAACCTACCTCATCATCCCGATTTGTATATCAGCGCTATCCAGTCATGGATATAAGCATACTGCGCGAGCACCTACCACTTTGGGAAGAAGTTTGATGACATTATTCATGCCTATGATTCCCCATCCAGCCCACCCATTCTGGATCATCATGCAAGTTTGCATTTTCTAGAAATTGTGTCCTTACTCTGGCTGGTAACCAAAGACAAGGCAAAATTTTTTAATATTAATAAAATGCTTAGGTGGCTACACTGGATTTATGATTATACCTAACCATTTTTATTTGCATGCTTGGAGTAGGAAAATAGGCTCCTTAAAGTGAGCATTTACTTTAGCATTTTCTTTCTGTACTTGGGAATAAATAATTTTTTTAGTTTTGTCATTCCTTTGAATAAAGCAACTTTTAAATCATTGGCTCTTTTTCATAAAACTTGTGCTACTAAGGTTTTGGTGTCAAGTTGAGATGTTTTTACAAGATATGGAAACCAGAGATTTTGGTGTTCTCGTATGCTCTCCTTGCATAAGAGACTTGATCGAGCACACGTCCTGCAGTTGGAGCCAGATGTTATCCACTAATTTTGCACTTGTGGATTTTCCAGTGAGCCGCCAGAGCATTGAACAAGTACACTTGTTCATGATCATAATTCATAAGTCCACCAGCCTTTTCCTAGGACTCTATTCGAAACGTTTTGTAAATACATGTTCATACCCCCTTGGGGAGATTGTAAAAAATGTCTTAGCATTTAATTTTTTATAAAAGGCTCGGCTTCCCAGACTTGGGCATCAAACCGACTGGCCTAAAGCGTTTTTTCTCCTGGTTATTATTGGTTGTTGAACAAACGACCAATAATTTTTGAGTTTTTCACTCGCTCCTCCAAAGCGAGGGTAGTTGTCTTGTTGTTTCGACCTTGGGAGGTTATTAGAGCCTTCGTGTCGGTGTTTTTTGTCATGTTAGGCATTCCGATTGAGTCGTATGAACATGTACTAGGCCCCCCTAAGGTTTTGCTGGATTCCGAGAAAAATAATTTTTTTTCCGTTTTTTAAGCCATTTTTTAATGGTTTAAAAGAAAAAATTCAAAATGTAATAAACAGTGTTCCACGGGGACGCGTCCTGCAGGGTCGGGGACACATTTCCACGTTTCATGCGTCCTGAGGACTTGGGGACTCCTGGGCGAAACTTTCCCTCCCCAACCATGCCCCTGTGAATTTTTTTTTAATATTTTCCCATTATTTTCACATTTTACAATTCCTACTTGGTACTACTTAGAAAATAAACTGATATATTTAGTATTTACATTGCACAATCATTAATATACATCAAATGAATTATTATTTTTGATATTTTATTTTATTTTTATAAATTTAGAGAAGTCCCCATGTTCCCCCCGAATATCCCTAAATTTGGGGATGGTCTCCACGGGTCCCGAATGTGCGTTTCCCCGCTCCCGCGTCCCCCTGTCCCAGAAACTTGGGGAACATTGGTAATAAATGAATCATCTGGAGTTTGTTTTTGGCATGGTTGGGTTCATTTTCAAGCCTAGAGCAGCAACATTACCCCAAGGGTCCACTCTCAACATCAGTCGGCCAACCGAAGCATCCCGAAAGTCATCAATCGGCTAATTGACCACCATAGTAACATTTAAATGCTAAAAATGAACATTTTGGCACTTAGTCAAAATATTTAAAAAAGTCAAAATCAAATATTTTATTGGTAAGGTGACATGGCATGTGGGCCATAGTAGTCTTATGACCCTCTTCAAATTGCATGGGATTAAAGCTTTGGTTTAAGTTTAAAATTGTGAATTATTTCATGAACAGAAAGTGACGTGAGGGTGAGGAGATGGTTCACACTTATGTGGAGAAGTGGTGTATGTGGGAGTGGGGTGGACCCCTTTCCAATTAAGTTGAATTTTATAAACCATAATCTAATATTGCACACCATGCAAATTGTTTCAAGGAGTGGTGACATCAAGTATGAGTAATCGCAAGCATGGTTTGAGGATGCGCTAGATTTTGGTGGGGACCCCTCTTATCTTCGAAACTTTGCTTTCATTTAAGTTTTGGCCACACATCAAATGTTTGGTAGGTGACAGCTTGGATTTTGGTGCTCACGTCATTGGAGCCGTGCATATGTCCACGTGAGGGATTCACGTATCCTTTCAAGTAGTGACACAGTGGCTTGTTTGGTGGGCTTTCCTTGTTTCGTGGCCAGTTCTTGGGCTTGTCTATCTTTACAACTCAATGCACATCCCTTTAATCTCTCACGCATTATCTCAAGAAGGCTCACGTATTGGCATGTGGAGGGTTGTTGTTGGATGAGGAGATTTGATGCCGAATTGATTGGGTGTGTTGGCAGCTTCAGCTCTTGTTCAATCCAGTTCAGCATTCACTTCAGCTCAGTTCAAGCTCACTTAACTAAGCTTGAGCTCTGGTTCATTAAAAGCCCCTGGGGCTTGGTTTTTTGAATAAATAGAGGCTCTTTGAGCTCTATTTGTGTGGATGATTTGTGTAAAGAACCTATGGTGAAATATTGTAATACTTGTTGCTCTCATGCAACCATTTTGAATAAAGAAAGGATTTGGAGGCTCATGCGATGTAGATCTTGGATGCATGTGTTATGGTTAATGAGGTGATATAATTTCAATTTCTATTTGCTTTGCTAATTTGTGGGTATTGATACATGCTTTAGAGGGCTTATATAAGCACGTAAGAATAGACATTTGTAGTCTCAAGTTGTCTATTTATTTGTTTAGTTCTAGAAATCTAAATGAGCATTGTTTTATTCAGTTATATTTCACACTTCTCTGATTTCAATTAATAGATAATACATGATCTAATCCCCTTTTTGACAAACGTGTAAGCCTTTGATTGCAGATCACTCCATTGCACAGAGTAAAAGGTTGAGCTAAGTTGCATCTCCTTTTCTTGGAGCCAAGCACAAGTTTCTAGCAATTGCATGCTAATTGAGATCCAAGGTGGTTTCAAAGATTCAAGATCCAAGTGGTTCCATCTCTTTTATTCACCCCTAAAATTAAAGTTTCAATTCCTTCACATTATGTTTGCAAGTAAAAACCTGATCTATAAGGCCAATCGTTTTCATTTTACTTGCTTTCATTTCTAGATCTAGGAAGTATTTAAATTTTACATTTAACTTGGATCTAGTTAGTACTTGAAGTAGCATAAAAAATTATATCTTTGCTCAAGTACTAAGTGTAATTTTTTAGTGTATTTTATTGTCTAATCCATTGTTTTACAGGAAAATAGCTCGCTGGTTTTTCACTTTTCATGACAGGTTAAGCAGAAGTGCTGGCAAAAAATTGAAGTTTCAAGCCCAAAAAAAAACACTCATTTCCCCCCCTTCTTCATCCCCTTTCTCCAGGTTGTATTGAAGACCTTTTCAAGAACACAACAAGAGTCCCAACTTCAAGAGCATTGTAAAAAATAATAAAGAGCAACTGGGATAAAGGCTCCCACACCCCTCTTCCCCCATTTGGGGGAAGCTTGTATCGTCTCTTTTATTTTCATGTTTTGCATAATAATTTGTTAGAGTAGAGTAGAAAAGGGTAGGTTCATTATTTAGAAGTTTGCTTTCATAAAAGTTGAAAAAAAAAGTTTCCTATTTCACTGCTTAGTTAGTTTAAGTTTTGTTTACTTTCCTTTGATATAATATTGCAAAAAATTAAAAAAGAACCAAAATCTCTTGAATCTCACTGTAAGGTGGTTCAAGAGTGCTCTCTATCGGAGAGTTTGTTTAATCTTTATTTCATTTTCATGCACTTTACTTTTTGCAAGTTATTAATTAATTTCTAAGTCTCTTGAACTTGTCGGAATCCAAGTCAAGAGCACTCTTTGTTGGAGAGCATATTAGTTTTTTGCATCATCCTTGCACTTAGGCATATAGATAGATAAGATTCTTGAACTTTTATCATAGGACAAAGTCAAGAGCGCTCTTTGTTGGAGGGTTTTAATTAATTCTTTTAATAAAATCTTTCAACTCACATTTCCCCTTAATTAATTTACTTCATTGATATCCTTCACCTAGTATGCTCTACCGACTTTCAAAGTTGGGCTTGTACTCAAAACGGTGCACAGACTTGCTAAGTTCGCAATAATAACTTAATACAATTTTTACCCATAACCAACGCATCGGCGTTGTAGAAAGTATTCAAGTCTATTCTCAGTAAGGGCGCCGAAACTCCCAGTTGTCTTAGGGTCACAGCTAGCTGGTCAATCCTCTAGGACACCAGCCCGATATACCTGACGGGCCAACATGTTTAGAACAGAATGACTTTGAACACTTTCCCAGTTGGTCTTTGATACCTTTTTTGTTTCAAAGCCATAATAAATAAGACCATTAAAATATTTAAAACGTACCAAGAGCACTCACATAACATATCCACTCACTTTATTTCAAGACTTGTATCTTTGTTATTCTTCAAGCATTGCAGAGCTTTGACTCCATAAGGCACTGGTCTATCTTTTCATGCGTTATTATTAATCTGGACCATTTGTCCTTTGATTTATAAAATCTTTGTCTATGAATGCACTTTTATTTTTACAAGTTCTTGATATATTGTTCATCTTTTAATCCAATGCAGCAACGTGGATTGCCTTTGTCTTGTGTTCAAATTTTCATAATTATAATCATCTTTCATCATAACAACTCCTAAACAAAACCCATACATATGATTCGAACATTAAAACTTAACTTAAACACATTGAGCCATTAAAAACTCTTTGTTAGGGACTACCCCCCTTGGCTTCGTTAGGAGTTAGCCTAAACGGAGGAGCTAGGAGTAGGTGACAGTAACTGGCTCTGTGCTTGCTTCCAAGGTCACACCTCTCCCACTTTCTTAAGTGAGGAGACAACTTTAAGGAGATTTCTGCTGCTGGTGTGCAATCGGCGGACAACAACCCCTACAGATCACTTTGGATCATCCCTTGTATGACTAAAGCTCTCATCCAAATCCCTAGTCCACTTACTACTATCATCCATAGATCTAGAGTTTCTAATTACCTTATAACTTATGTACCTCAAGCCATAATTGATCTGATTTGGTGTCTAGGTCTGATCTCTCCTGTCGGGAGTAGATCTGGATCTCCCTCGTTGTTTTTTGGTCTTAGATAACATAAAGTGAAGACTGCCTTGATTGGCGTGACAACCATCCATATGGTTGTCTAGACAGTCTTGCTTCCACCTCCTTAGTTGCTTGCCCCTCTACCATCCATCCTGGATCCATCTCACACAAGCAACTACAGGGTTGGCGATAACGATGTGGAGCATCTTTTAACTCCTTATGATTGAAGAGATGAATTTTTGAAGTTGGTGCACCCCACCTTTTTGGGTCAGCCGACCAAACAAAATATAACTTAATTATTTGTGATCTTCAATTGCATGTCGGCCCAGTTTGAGGTACTAACTTTCTTCCACAACCTATGTAAATAGAATATCAAACATTTCATTTGTTCATCATCAATTCTCTCAGTATTTTCGCAACTATTGGAGAAAAGTGCGGAACTTTGTGGAGAAGAAATTTCTGGGCATCTTCACTAAAATTGGAATAACTTTCTCATATGGAATCATAATTACAAAATTCTTGGCTCGTTGGAAAGCTTGTTACGAGGGCTATGTGGTAACATGATCTAGAGTTTTTTTTGTTTTTTCTATCGTTTCTTCATCTTTTGATCTTCAAAAAGGTATGGTCCATGCTTTTGGGTTTCTCTTGTGATGGCACATGTCTCTCATGGATAGAGTTCATCTTTGATCTTAGTATGTGAGCCTCTATATTGGTATATATTATTTGAAGTCATTATGGAGGCTATGATGATGATGTTGCATACCTTTATGCTATGATATGATACACTTTACGATGATAATGCATGTGATAATGATTTACACTCTATGATGTTGATGCACTCCTATACAATATGATGTACATGCATACCATAGTGTGATGATGCTCTCCTATGCACTATGATGTATACTTGATGTTGATGATGCATACACTATGATGATGATGCATACCTATGATGATGATGCATGAGGATGTATGCCTTATGTTCAGTGAAAGAAGCGCAGACTTACTTGTTCAGTAATTGTGTATGATGAGGTGTACAATGATGTGTACATGAGCAGCTTGACCAACAGTATTAATGAGCAGAAAAGAATGATCAGCAGTGATGAGCAAAGTTGATGTGCAGAGATACTTGAGCAACAGTGATGAGTAGCTGTGATGAGCACCAGTGATGAGCAGATTGACCAGAGATTGCTGAGCAGATTGACCAGAGATTGATGAGCAGTGTTGACCAGCAGAGTGATGAGCAGAGATTGATGTGCAGAGGAGAGGGAGATTGTGCAGCAGAGCCATATGATTGCTTGCAAGAAGAATCTTGCATTGGAGGATTGGACTCCTCAAACCCTTCTTAGTTGGAGCTAAGAAAACCAGGTTGGGTCCTATTATGAGAGTTGGTGCTCTTTTCATCAGTTGGTGCTGATTGTAATCAAGAAGATTATTGTCTTCCATGTACAATAAATAAAGATCAAAATTCCATATACTCTTGTGTCTCTTTTGATGTGATGTTGTGCTTATGACTCATTATGAATTTGATTATGCAATTGATGACATAATGCTCTGATTGACTAAAAGAAGGTAAAAAGTTTAAAATTTCTCACACTGATTCATTCCCTTGCTCTCAGTGTGGCTATTGTGTCCAACAATTGGGTATCAGAGTAGGCCTTTGTCACAAGCCTTGCAAGCTTGAAGGAGATCTGAAGACAATGGAAGAAAAAGTAGAGTTATCAAGCAATGATGTGCCTCTACTTGATGTTATAGACTATTTCGATAGGAGGAGCAAGATGAAGGCATATCTAAGAAGTTTGGCGTTTGGGAGATTGCAATCAATCCACCCGCTACATCAAACAAGAAGGGCAAATCAGCTGCATAGAAGGAAGCAAAGAAGGACAATACTACAACCTTGAAGTTCATCATGGATGGACTTCCCAGCTCGGTGAAGGAAAGTGTAGGGGAGTACACTTCAGCCAAAGATCTATGGTTTAAGTTGGAGAGCAAGTATCAGAAGGCAAGACTCGAACCCGAAAAGACAAATTCAGAATCAGAAGACAAACCCCCAGAAGAGATCAATCAAGAAGAAGACAAACAAGAATAGGACTTCAGTAAAGGTATGGACTCTTGTGATTGTAATGATAGCTTGTGTGATGAAATTGAGAAAGTTCTTGCAAATGAGGATGAAGGGCTATCAAAGGCTACACATGAGATACATCTCACGTTGTTGAATATTGACCTCAGAGCAAAGTGGGTCATGAACACAGTAAACCTAAACCATATTGAATTCACGAAGTTCAAAAAGAAAATCTTGGAGTCTTTGAATGAATATCAGCAGAAGACCATGACAATGAAGGTGTTGCTTGTAAAGCTCAAACACAAGGACAAAGAGTTGTGCGATTGGATGAAAGACAAGGATGTTGAAGTTGAACAACTAAAGACTAAATTGATCAGTCAAAAGGAAGAACAAGAAGAGCATGCTGCAGAACTTGAAGAAACTAGGGAGGCTAATCATGATCTGAAGACTTAACTAGAGGAAGCCAAAAGGATAGAAGAAATCTTGAAGAATCAGTTGGAAGAAGAGGAAAAGACAATCCGGAAGCTGGAAATGGAGGAAGTTGGTTTTGTTGTCCGTCGATTGCACACGAGCAGCAGAAATCTTTCGAAAGTTGTCCCCTCACCTGAGAAAGTGGGAGAGGTGTGACCTTGGGGGCAAGCACAAAGCCAGGTACTGTCACCTACTCCTAGCTCCTCTGTTTAGGCTAACTCCTAACGAAGCCAAGGGGGGTAGTCCCTAACAAAGAGTTTTCTATGGCTCAATGTGTTTAAGTAAGTTTTATGAAAGTGATGCAGATGGGTGTTGTTTAGGAGTTTGTTATGATGAATGAAGATCACAATTCTATCAACTGAAAAATAAATATAAGACAAAAAACAATCCACGTTGCTATCACCAAATTAAAAGATAAACAATATAACGAGAGCTCGTGAAATAAACTAGCATTCACAGATAAAGATCTTGTTTGAGAAAAAACCAAAGGACAAATGGCCCAGATTAATAATGATGCATGAAATACAAACCAGTGCCTTATGGAGTCAAACGTCTGAGATGCTTGAAAATACTGAAAGTACAAGTCTCGTAAAAGTGTTAGTGGATGTGTTTTGCGATTGCTCTTGGTTTATTTTAAAGTATTTGAATGGTCTTGCTTATTATGGCTTATCAAAGGTATCAAAAGACCATCCGAAAAAGCGTTCCAAGTTATTCCGTACAAGACATGTTGGCCCATCCAGTATCCCAGGCTGGTGTCCGGTGGATTGACTAGCTAGCTAGGACTTTAAAACAATGGGGAGTTCCAGCGCCCTTACTGAGAATGACTTTGAATACTTTCAACAACGTCGTTGCATTGGTTATGGGGAAAAATTTTATTATGTTATTACTTTGAGAGATTATCAAATTCGCTCACCGTTCTGAGTACGAGCCCAACTATGAAAGTCGACAGAGTATACTAGGTAAGGAATAGCAATGAAGTAAATTAATTAGAGAGAAGATGTGAGTTGCAAAATTTATTAGAAAACAATTAAACCCTCTGACAGAGAGCGCTCTTGACTTTGTCTTATGACAAAAGTTCAAGAGTCTTAGCTACTCTATATGCCTAAATGCAAGGATGATGCAAAACTAGTATGCTCTCCGATAGAGAGTGCTCTTGACTTGGATTTCAGCAAGTTCAAGAGACTTAGAATTAAGTTAACAAATTAAAAAACCAAAAAATGCATGAAATAAATGATAACCACAAACCCTCTGAGAAAGAGCACTCTTAATCCACCTGACGGTGAGATTCAAGAGATTTTAATTCTTTTTTTTTATTATACTTTTTTGCAATAAAGTTAAACAAAACAAGAATCTTTTTTCTTTTTGACTTTTATGAAAGCAAAAACAAACTTTTCAGAAATTGAAACTAACATTTCCTAATCTATTCTAAGCAATTATTCAACAAGCCAAAAAACAAAGAAATTGCAAACATGAAAAGTGGACGATACAGGCTTCCCCCAAATGGGGGAAGAGGGGTGTGGGAGCCTTAAACCACTTGTTCTTTATTAACTTTTTTACAATGTTTTTGATGTTTTTTGCCTCTTCTTGAATGAGCAAGGTGAAAAAGGGAAAGAGAGAAGAGAGAGGTGTTTTTGTCTTTTTTGCTCTTTGTTTGTTCCTTTACTTGCTTATGTTCTTTGGGCTCTTTTTGGCTTCCCTGAAAACAAGAGCTTTGAACACTAACTTGTTATATGTTAGTCCAAAAATAAAACAAAACAGATCTATAAACTAACTTTAAAATAAAGTAAATTTCTACAATGAAAACGGAGGAAAGCAAACAAAAAAAGAAGGTACGAAAAGGAGGAGAAAAAGGCAAAAAGAGGGTTGCAAACTGAAGTAAAAGAGGGTTGCAAACTAAAGTGGAAGAAGGCTGCAAACTAAGGCAAAAGAGGGCTGCAAACAAAGACAAAAGAGGGCTGCAAACAAGGGTGAAGAAAGAGGCTGCGAAAAGAGAGAAAGAAGGCTGCAAACTAGCAAAGAGGACAGCCAACAAGGGCACACGGTTTGGTGAAAATTATGTAACTCAAGATCCAAACCTTGCCTAACAAAAAAAAATCAGACTTTTTACTTCAAAAGATGAATAAAAGTAGGGATAAACCAGTTAAACCTATGGATCTTTAAAAGACACTTGGATTTCATATAGCAAGTAATTACTAGAAATTTGCACTTGACTCCAAGAGAGGAAGATGCAGCTGAGCTCAAACTTCTGCCTAGTAGAACAAAATGATCTGCAAAACAACAACTCATAGACTTGCCAAAGAAAGGATTAGATCATGTATTGTTCACAAATTGAAATAAAAAAGTAGCATGAAATATAACTGAATAAAACAATGCTCTTTTTCGATCTCTAAAAGTAAATCAATAAATAGATAACTTGAAAACTACAAATACATATTCTTATGTGCTTGAAAAAAACCTTCTAAAGCATAGATTCATAATCTCAAATTGACAAGAAAAAGAAAATTAAAATAACATCACCTCATCCATCAAGTACAATCATCCACAATGTCACACCACATGAGCCTCCAAAGCCTTTATTTTTTTAATCCAATGGCTGCATGAAAGCAACAAGCATTTACAAAGTTTCACCAGAGTTTCTCTACAAAAAATATCCACACTGTAGAGCTAAAAAGAGCCTCTACTTATACAAAATACCAAGCCCCGGGGGCTTTTAATGAACCAAAGATCAATTCAGAGTTAAGTTGAGCTTGATCTGAGCTGAAATGAATGTTAACTCATGACTGAAGGGAGACAAGTTGTGAGCTGGCCACGAAACAAGGAAGAGCCCACCAAACAAGCCATTCGACGTCTCCTTCTCCTCTCACACATGAGTCGTACGATAGCTTGGCATCATCACAACCACTTGAAATAAAACGGTGATGATGTAATACTATGGTTTAATTTAATAAACAATGAGTGTGAATTGGGGGCCCACTAAATACCAATTGCATGCATACCCGTCACCATGCTACGCGAGCTCCAACCTCACGTCATCCTTTAATTTGAAATCGTAGGCATGGGAAAGCATATTACATGCTATGTTTTAAATCATATTTTATTAAGTGGATCGGTCCCCCACCAATCCCACTCACACTACCACACACTCCACGCTAGCGTGAGATCCACTTACCCACGTCACCCTCTCGACTTGAAGCAAATCGCCACCATCTCTTTACAAATAATTTCTTTGGATATGGTTTATAAAATTAATTTATTAAATGGGTAGGGGACCACACATACCCACTCCCATGCTAGCGTGAACTCCAAACATCATACTTCCACATAAGCGTGGGCACTCCTTCACGTGAACTTCTCCTCTCATGAATTAATTCCAACTTTGATTTTAAACCAGAGTTTTAATGCCTTGCCATGTCACCTCTCTTTTTAGTGAAGTCGTTTAACCATGGGGACCCATGCCAAGTCACCTTATCATCATTAAAATAATGCTTTTTGACTTTTCAATTATTTGGACCTTAGTGCCAAAATGTCCATTTTTAGCATTTAAATGCCATCTTAATGCATTTTTAGTCAAATACTACTTCACGGGGTGCTTCGGCTGCTCGACTGATGGTGAAAGTGGCCCTTGGGGTTAAGATGTTGCTCCGGGCTTGAAAATCAACCCAACCACGCTGAAATCAGACTCTGGATCACACTTTTATTACATTTTGAATTTTTCCATCTAAACCATTAAAAAATGTCTTAAAAAACGGAAAAAAATTTATTCTCTCGGAATCCAACGAAACTCTAGGGAGACATAGTATATGTTCATACGACTCAATCAGTATGCCTACCATGACAAAAAACACTGACACGAAGGCTCTAATAACCTCCCAAGGCCGAAAAATCAAGACAACTACCCCAGCTTTGGATGAGCGAGGAAAAAATTCAGAAATTATTGGTCATTTGTTCACTAGCCAATAATAACCAAGGGAAAAAACACTCTGGGCTAGTTGGCTTGATGCCCAAGTCCGAGAAGCCGAGCCTTTTATAAAAATTTAAATGCTAGGACATTTTTTACATTTTCCCCAAGAGGGTATGAACATGTATTTTACAAAAAATAAAAGGTTCAGCCAAAATATGGCTAACTATGGAACACACTGAACTTCTGAACTCTGGAGATGAGCATTAATCATGCTCGATAATTGGCGACTCAATAGGAATTTCAACTATTGTACAAAATAGTTGGTAACAAGTCTCAGGAAGAAAGGTGAGAAGAATGATGCTTTTGTCAAGTTCAAGGACAGTTCAGTTGTCCTAGATAAGATCTTGGATTGCCAAAAATCTCCCTGTGACAAGACTGTTCTAGGTTACAAGAAGGAGAAAGAAAAATCCGAAGATAGCACTTGGTCTCCCAAGACTCCAGAAGCAGGTCCATCAATGTCCAAAGTTGCTCCTCATGCACCTGCACATGACAACAAGGACTTTGGAAGTTCAAAGATGCATCAAAGAGTTACACCTATTCCTCAAAGCAAGCTCAGAAAAGAAACAACTGCAAGATGGAATCAAAGTCCTAGGTATGAAATAGGATTCTGTTCTAACTTTGGTCATAAAGTTGTGGATTGTAGGAACCAGTCTATATGATCCGTTTAGGAACCAGTATCAATAGTCCCTCATCATCTAAAAGAGATAATTCTGTTGAGGGAGCAATGTGTTGTCCAATGGTCTTTTTCAGGTTGGACACATGGAATACATTGTGAATTTTGCTCTCCTGTGGCAGTTCTAATTCATATGCCACCTCTCCCATCTTCCTAATTATTCTGTAGGGTTCGTAGAAGCGACTTTTTAACTTTTTCGCTCATTTCTTCTTAAGTGAAGACTGTCTGTAGGGTTGGAGCCTTAAGTATACCAAATCTCCGACTTCAAAGCTTTGCTCAACCCTATGTCTGTCTACATACGACTTCTGTTGATTCTGGGTTGTCTGTAAGTTCTCTTTCAGGATTTTAAGAATATCCTGACTATCCTATATCCAATCCTTTTCCTTAGGAGCCCTGCTATCTCTGAATGCTAAAACTGCATAGTCCAAGGCGTCGTTGCCATATAATGCCTTAAAAGGTGTCATCATAGACATGTGGTAGGTAGTATTGTAGCAGTACTCCCCTAAGTGTAGCGATTTAATCCAGGTTCGTTGCTTCCCTGTTACATAGTTCCTCGGATATCCTTCAATCCACTTGTTGACAATCTCGGTTTTTCCATCACTCTGGGGATGATAACTTGTGCTGGTAGCAAGCCCGATCCCTACTAATTTGAATAGCTCATTTTAGAAGGCACCTGTGAATCTACTATCCCAATCACTGACAATGGTCTTAGGTAACCCGTGTGACCTAAAGACCTCCCTGAAAATTAACTCACCTACCTGGGTTGCAGAGTAATTGGATGATATAGAAAAGAAATATGCGAATTTGGTCAATCGATCAACCACAACATATAAACAATCTCGCCCTTGGACCTTGGGCAATCCTGTAATGAAATCCATGGAGACACTTTCACACTTTTGTTCCGGAATCGGTAGTGGCTGAAGAAACCCTGCTGGATGGATGTGCTCAATCTTGTTCTGCTGACATATGCTACATTCCCGCACGTGTTGTATAACCTCCCCCTTGAGGCCCTTCCATGAGAACCTCTCTCGGATCTGCCTGTAGGTCTTCAAGAAACCCTGATGTCCTGATAGTGGAGAGTCATGTGCTACCTGTATGATTTTCTTTCTTAAAGTTGATTCTAGGACGAGGAATATCCTACTCTTCTTCTGTACCTACCATGCTGAATTTGTCCATCCAATAATTCGCAAGCGAATTTATTTTTGGAGTATTCTACTAAGAGAAGAGCCCTCCAATCTGTAGATATACTCATGAAAGATAATGAAGCAGGTCGTCTGGATAATGCATCAGCTACTATATTATTCTTACCCTTTACATACTCTATCTCGAAATCGTAGGCTTGTACTTTGCTGACCCATTTCTGTTGGCGCTCATTCAGTTCCTTCTGCTCCAAAAAGTACTTGAGGTTGTTATTATCTATCTTGATTTTGAACTTGTTTCCCACCAAGTGTTGTCTAAACTTCTTGAGAGCGTATAAGATCACTAGCATTTCTTTGTCATATATGAAGCAGTGGCGCTCATAGTCCTTCAGTTTTCAGCTCTCAAATGCAATAGGATGATGGTTTTGCATCAATATTGCTCCTAGCCCTTCCCTTGAGGCATCACATTCTACCACAAATGGTTGTGAGAAGTCAGGTAATGCTAAAATTGGGCAAGAACTCATAATGACTTTCATCTCCTCAAAAGTTTTTTGTGCTAATTCTGTCCAGGTGAATGCCCCCTTCATTGTGAGGTTTGTAAGGGGTGCGGCGAATTGGGAGAACCCCTTAACATACCTTCGGTAATAAGTGCAAAGGCCAAAGATGCCTCTCAATTCTGTGACTGTTTTTGGCGTGGGCCAATCTGTAATATCCCAAATCTCGATAATTTCTATTTCTATGCAAATTTACTGAAACAGCCAGGCATGCAAGCTGCTATGTAAAAATTCCCTATTTTATAGCTAAAATTAGGGTTAGGGTTTGTATGATAGAATGCAAAACTTATCACGGATAAGCTGGCTGAAATGCTCCTGAGAGAATATGCATGCATCAAGAGCTAAATTGGAGATGATCTGGTACATTCTGCCTTCGGTGATACCCCAGCAACACGAACCCAAAATCAGCTAAGGGTGACATTTTCAGTGAAGGAGGTGTCCGATGAAGCTTAGAATTTGCAGGATTGATAGTCTTTCCATGCCGGAGAGAATGCCTGACACATGCGAAAGTTCTGAGGTCTCTAGGCAGGCTAGCGAATTGATTTGGAGGTTTAGCTGCTCACGCCCCCCTGATCCCGAAATTGTTGATAACTGCTCAGGATGAGCAAGACCGGATCTAATAATCACCGGGTACTGGAGTATGATACCAATGATGAGAATGGTGCCTGGGTTTCAAAGGTAAACTGAGATCTGAAGGCCCAACGAATGATTTGGGATTTCCAGCTGAAAACCCCTTGTGGTTGCACACGTGCCCCTGCAAACAATCTTTGATGGATACTGGATAACTGTGAATAAATTGAAGAACGGATGGTGAACCTGGATGGTTTACCTTGGATGAGACTAGCGCAGATACCTCACTGCTGAAACCCCGTTAGTTGAAGACGTCATCTCCAACCCCAACTGTTGTGGCCGCACAATGTGCTACTACTCAAGAGCTCCAAAATCAATAATCATCAAAAGTAAAGTATCAGTAATCAGGAATCAGTATCAGTAGTCCTTCATCATCTAAAGGAGGTAATTCTGTTGATGGAGCAATGTGTTGCCCAATGGTCTTTTTCAGGTTGGACACATGGAATACAATGTGAATTTTACTTTCCTGTGGTAGTTCTAGTTCATATGCCACCTCTCCCACCTTCCTGATTATTCTGTAGGGTCCATAAAAGCGAGATTTTAACTTTTCCGCTTTTTTCTTTTTAAGTGAAGACTGTATGTAAGGTTGGAGCCTTAAGTATACCAAATCCCCTACCTCAAAGCTCTGCTCAACCCTGTGTCTGTCTGCATACAACTTCTGCTGATTCTGAGTTGCCTGTAAGTTTTCCTTCCAGATTTTAAGAAAATCCTGACTGTCTTGTATCCAATCCTTTGCCTTAGGAGCCCTACTATCTATGAATGCTAAATCTGCATAGTCCAGGGCCTCGTAGCCATATAATGTCTTAAAAGGTGTCATCCTAATAGACATGTGATAGGTAGTATTGTAGCAGTACTCCCCTAAGTGTAGCCATTTAATCCAAGTTCATTGCTGCCCTGTTACGTAGTTCCTTAGATATCCTTCAATCCACTTGTTGACATTTCAGTTTGTCCATCGCTCTTGGGATGATAACTCGTGCTGGTAGCCAGTTCAATTCCGACTAATCTAAATAGTTCCTGCCAGAAGGCACCTGTGAATCTACTATCCCGATCACTGACAATGATCTTAGGTAACCCGTGTAACTTGAAGACCTCCCTGAAGAATAACTCAGCTACTTGAGCTGCAGAATAATCAGATGATATAGAAAAGAAATGTGCAAACTTGGTCAGTCTATCAACTACAACATAAAAACAATCCCGCCCTTGCACCTTAGGCAAACCTGTAATGAAGTCCACAGAGACACTTTCCCACTTTTGTTCTGGAATTGGTAGTGGCTAAAACAACCCTGTTGGATGGATGTTCTCAATCTTGTTTTGCTGACATATGCTACAGTCTCATACATGCTGCATAACTTCCCCTTTGAGGCCCTTCCATGAGAACCTCTCTCGGATCCGTCTGTAGGTCTTCAAGAAACCCTGATATCCTGATAATGGAGAGTCATGTGCTGCCTGTATGATTTTTTTCCTCAAAGTTGATTCTGGGACGAAGTATATCCTGTTCTTGTATAGATAATGTCATCGACAATCCTGTACCTGTCATCCTGAATTTGTCCATCCAATAATTCGCAAGCGAATTTATTTTTGGAGTATTCTACTAAGAGAAGTGCCCTCCAATCTATGGATATACTCATGAGAGATAGTGAGGCGGGTCGCCTGGATAATGCATCAACTACTACATTATTCTTACCTTTTACATACTCGATCTCGAAATCGTAGGCTTGTACTTTCCTGACCCATTTTTGTTGGCGCTCATTAAGTTCCTTCTGCCCCAAGAAATACTTGAGGCTATTATGATCTGTTTTGATTTTGAACTTACTGCCCACCAGGTACTGTCTGAACTTCGTGAGAGCATGTAAGATGGCTAGCATTTCTTTATCATATATGGAGTAGTGGCGCACGTAGTTCTTCAGTTTACGGCTCTCAAATGCAATAAGGTGATGATTTTGCATCAATACTGCTCCTAGCCCTTCCCCTGAGGCATCACATTCTACTACAAATGATTGTGATAAGTCTGATAATGCTAAAACTTGACAAGAACTCATCATGACTTTCATCTCCTCGAAAGTTTTTTGTGCTAGTTCTGTCCAGGTGAATGCTCTCTTCTTAGTGAGATCTGTGAGGGGTGCCGCAAATTGGGAGAATCCCTTAACATACCTTCGGTAATAAGTGCATAGACCTAAAACCTCTCAATTCTGTGACTGTTTTTGGTGTGGGACAATCTCTGATAGCTCAGATTTTCTCCATGTCAACCTCTACTCCTTTTTCACTGATTATGTGCCCTAGATACAGCATTTCTTTCATGCCAAATTCACACTTGGACATTTTCGCGTAAAGCGAGTGTTCTTCTAGAATGCTCAGTACTTCGTCCAAGTGTTTCAGATGCTCCTCCCATGTTTTGCTGTAAATCAGGATGTCATCAAAGAATATTAGCAAAAACTTACGTAGCTGAACTCTGAAGGTATGGTTCATGCACAACTGAAAAGTGGCTGGAGCATTGGTAAGTCTAAAAGGCATGACCAAAAACTCATAGTGACCATAGTGACAACGGAAAGTTGTTTTGGAGATGTCTTGGTCCCTTACTCGGATCTGATGGTACCCCAAGCGAAGATCAAGCTTGGAAAAGTATTTGGCACCCCGTAGTTCATCCATGAGTTCATCAATCCTAGGGATGGGATACCTGTTTTTTAATGATCTTTTTGTTGAGTGCTCGATAGTCGATGCACATTCGCAGTGTACCATCCTTTTTGACCAAGACCACTGAAGATGCGAAGGGGCCAGAACTGGGCCGAATGTATCCAAGCTTCGACAATTCTTTCATCGTTTTCTCGATCTCATCCTTGTATCTTTTGGGATGCCGATAAGGAGTGGTGATGACTGCCTGTGTCCCCTCCTCTAGCTCAATAATGTGTTCAAAGCCTCGATCTGGCGGTCTACCTGATGGAAGGTCCCGAAATACCTTTTCGTGCTTCTGTAACAAGGCCTGAATGTCACTTGGGTGGTGTTTGTTGGTTTCTAGAGGTTTTCTAAAGGTGACAAAACATTCTGCAACCCATTCTATATCATCATGTCTGAGTATTGCCTCCATTTTCTGTGACGAGACCGATTTTGGGGGATAAGTGTTCATGCCCCTCAAAACTACCTGTTTGTCATCTGGCCCCTGCAATTCCATTTCCATTGCCCGGTAGTCTGTAGTATATTTATCTATTGAATAAAGCCACTGAACACCCAATACTCCATGAGTATCTAATACATCTACTACATAAAATAAATCTATCATCTGATAGTTACCGAATGTGACGTTCAATTTTGGAATCCAGTAGTTGCACTCCATGCTGGAGTTCTCAGCTACTACTACAGTGAATCCTTCGAACTTCTCGATCTGAATACCCCTCTTGGCTACCCAAGCGGAGTCAATGAAATTGTGGGTTGCTCCCCCATCAATCAATACTCCTACTCTGTGACCCTGTACTACTCCTCTGACCCTAAGATCATGGAATCTTGGTACTCCAGATAATGTAGCAATGACTCCCTCTGGTGTATCACCTTGGAGTGATTCTTCCTCAGCTGCCCATAGTTCTTCTATGGCTTCCTGCTCATAGTCCTCCTCATCACTGTCCAAATACACTTCGATGTAGTGAGCCTTCGCCTTCCCCGCACACCTGTGTCCTAGCACCCATCGTTCTTGACAAGTGAAACATAATTTCTTCTGCCTTAAGTCTTTTCTAATGTCCTCATCTAACCATGTTTTCTTGGGAACATCCTGCTGGAAAGGTTTCTTGTCCTTGTCCCTAACAGGAAAGTTGGTTTTGAGAGGGAACCTGTTCTTTGGCACTGAATCCTGTAGATCTCTGGCTCTGCTAATGGCATCATGCAGAGTGGGGGGTTTGTAAGCTTTCACCCATCCCCGTAGTAGTTCTGTTAGGGCCTCAGTGAATAACATAGTCAACCTGCTCTTTGACACATGTTACCATGACTGCTATCCTCTGGAATTCTGAGATGAAGGCTTCTGCACTACCTGTCTGTTTGAGTTGAGCCAACTCCCTGAAATGTATCTCTGGACCCTTCCTGTCAAACCTCTCCATGAGATTTTGAGTGAACTCACCGTAGGAGTGTATGGTGTTGTGACCCAATGTCACCAATCTGTGGTACCACCACTCGTGAGCCCTCTCCATCCAGGTGGAGTGTAGCCAATTTAATGGTATCTGTCTCTGTCTCGGGATTGAGTTGGAAATAGGTATCCAAATTTTGAACCCATATCCTCGCTGAACCTTCGCAAGTCCTATCAAAGTTTGGGATGGTCAACCTGACCAAGAGCTTCTGCAACTCATAGTTGTGGTTGAATCGCTTGTTGAAATTCCTAGGTCTGTTCCTACTCTTCATGTTGCAAAAATCCTAAAAAGACATGGTGGCATGAAACTCATCCCCTAAATCCCTATATTCCCGCAAATAAGCCCCAAAAGGTTCGTTAGGTTATACCTGCATGACTGGACCTCCTACTGCATCTACCAAGAAGTGAGGCATAATAGGTCTGTTGGAAGGTCTGATGTATATGTGCAGTGTTTTCTGTATATTGGTGTACGCAACATTTCCACTGTTGCTTGTAGACCCTTGATCTACCGGTGAGGGAGGTGTATTGTTGTTACGTATTTATGGTTTCGTCGATAATCTGTTGATTGCATTGAATACATCTTTTTGCCCTTTGGCTAAGTCTTGCAATGCAGATACTAAGTTGCGAAACTCCATTTTGTCCTCATCTTCTCCCATTCCCTTTCCTGTGTTAGAGTGTATACCTGTTTGTTCCATGTTTGAGCTTATATCCTCTAGTTGGATATCCTCAAAGTCCCCTGTGTATCATTAGAGGAAATTTCAACTCAAAATAGGCCTTTTAACTTTAACTCAAATTCCATGTCATCATGTGTTAGCCAATGAAATTGCTTTAAATTTGAAATACCGTATAGGTCTTAAACACTTTTTTAATATAAATTTGGGGATACGTATCATAAAAAAAACTACTTTTTTTGTTTGTGTTTTCGACATATCTCCCTGTTTTTTTACTCAAATTTCGATCGGGAGAGCTTGTTGGATGCGGAATTAAATTCCGCATCCAACGAGTACCCGCTCGGCATACTTTTGACGGACCTCGCTACCCCAAAAACAAGAAATACCTGAAAAAATGTGACGATGAGAAATTCCGCATCCAACGAGTACCTGCTCGGCTCGGCATACTTTTGACGGACCCCGCTTCCCCCAAAACAAGAAATACCTGAAAAAACGTGACGATGATGTCATCGTCACGTTTTTCCAGGTATTTCTTGTTTTGGGGGTAGCGGGGTCCGTCAAAAGTATGCCGAGCGGGTACTCGTTGGATGCGGAATTTAATTCCGCATCCAACAAGCTCTTTCGATCGAAATTTGAGTAAAAAAACAGGGAGATATGTCGAAAACACAAACAAAAAAGTAGCTTTTTTATTTTATCCCTCCAAAATTAATAAATATTATTTTATTATTTTAACTATTATTTTATTAATTTTTTTTAGGAGGCCCATTTTGAGTTGAAATTTCCTCTAATGCTACTCCTTTTCCTATAGGTTACAAAAGGGTCTTCTTCTGTATTCATCTATTTCTCATTTCTTAAGCCCACAGCTGGCCAAGAAGATAGCTCTGATACCAATGTAATATCCCAAATCCCGATATTTTCTATTTCTATGCAAATTTACTGAAACAACCGGGCATGCAAACTGCCATGCAAAAATTCCCTATTTTATAGTTAAAATTAGGGTTAGGGTTTGTAAGATAGAATGTAACACTTACCACTAATAAGCTGGCTGAAATGCTCCTGAGAGAATATGCAACTATCAAGAGATGAATTGGAGAGGCCCTGGTACCTTCTGCCTCCGGTGATACCCCAGCAGCACCAACCCAAAATCAGCTAAGCGTGACGTTTTCAGTGAAGGTGTCCAATGAAGCTGAGAATTTGCAGGATTGATAGTCTTCCCGTGCCGAAGAGAATGCCTGACACATGCGGAAGTTTTGAGGTCTCTAGGCAGGCTAACGAATTGATCTGGAGGTTTAGCTGCTCACGCCGCCCTGATCCCAAAATTGCTGATAACTGCTCTGGATGAGCAAGACCAGATCTGATAATCACCGGGTACTGGAGTATGATACCGATGATGAGAATGGTGGCTGGGTTTTGAAGGTAAACTGAGATCTGAAGGCCCAGCGAATGATTTGGCCTTTCTAGCTGAAAACCCCTTACGGCTACACACGTGCCCCTGCAAACAACCTCTAATGGATACTGGATAACTATAAAGGAATGAATAAATTGAAGAGCGGATGGTGAACCTGGACGGTTTACCCTAGAAGAGACTAAGGCAGATATCTCACTGCCGAAACCCTGTTAGTTGAAGACGCCGTCTCCAACCCCAACTGTTGTGGCCGTACACTGTGTTGCGACTCAAGAGCTCCAAAATCAATAATCATCAAAAGTAAAGACTCCATTCACTTTATCTTTCTTTTATAACTTTCAACTGCGAAACCCTAACTTTTGACCTAATTAGGTCACTTTAATTTCTAATTTGTGGTTGACTTGCATGCATCCGCATGGAGACTTAAATCGGTGCATGGATCATTAAATAATGCTTCGATGTCATGCAAGTCGTTGGCCTTTGGCCCTGCTGGCCCTCTTTGACCTAATGGTGATATCATATTGATGCCCTAGATTTTCTGTGGATGGCATCAGTCTTCAGTTGATTCCCTAACTATCAGTAACCGCTCAAACCCACATGAATAACATAGGTTAGCGGTTTTGGTCCTCAATGCCTAATCAAATGAGGACATTACACAATCCCTGATAGCTCGGATTTTCTCCATGTCAACCTCTACTCCTTTTTCACTGATTATGTGCCCTAGATACAACATTTCCTTCATGACAAATTCACACTTGGACATTTTCGCGTAAAGTGAGTGTTCTTCTAGAATGCTCAATACTTCGTCCAAGTGTTTCAGATGTTCCTCCCATGTTTTGCTGTAAATCAAGATGTCATCAAAGAATACTAGCAAAAACTTACGTAACTAAACTCTGAAAGTATCGTTCATGCATGACTGAAAAGTGGTTGGAGCATTGGTAAGTCCAAAAGGCATGACCAAGAATTCATAGTGACCATAGTGACAACGAAAAGTTGTTTTAGAGATGTCTTGATCCCTTGCTCAGATTTGATGGTACCTCAAGCGAAAATCAATCTTTGAAAAGTATTTGGCATCCCACAGCTCGTCCATGAGTTCCTCAATCCTAGGAATGGGATACCTATTTTTGATGGTCTTTTTGTTGAGTGCTCGATAATCGATGCACATTCGCAGTGTACCATCCTTCTTCTTGACCAAGACCAATAATGATGCGAAGGGGCTAAAACTGGGCCGAATGTATCCAAGCTCCAACAATTCTTTGATCGTCTTCTCGATCTCATCCTTGTATCTTTTGGGATGCCAATAAGGAGTGGTGATGACTGCCTACGTCCCCTTCTCTAGCTCAATGATGTGTTCAAAGCCCCTGTCTAGCGGTCTACCTGCTAGAAGGTCCCAAAATACCTTTTCGTGCTTCTGTAATAAGGCTTGAATATCACCTGGGTGTTGTGTATTGTTCTCTAGAGGTTTCCTAAAGGTGACAAAACATTCTGCAGCCCATTCCATGTCATCCTGTCTGAGTACTACCTCCATTCTCTGTGAAGAGACCGGTTTTGGGGGATAAGTGTTCATGCCCCTCAAAACTACCCATTTTCCATCTGGCCCCTGGAATTCCATTTCCATTGCTCGGTAGTCTGTAGTATATTTCCCTATTGAATAAAGCCATCGAACACCTAATACTACATGAGTATCTACCACATCTACTACATAAAATGAATCTGTCATCTGGTAGTTGCTTAATGTGGCATTCAATTTTGGAATCCAATAGTTGGACTCCATGTTGGAGTTCTCGACTATCGCTACAATAAATCCCTCGCACTTCTCTATCTGAATACCCCTCTTGGCTACCCAAGTGGAGTCAATGAAATTGTGGGTTGCTCCCCCATCAATCAATACTCCCACTGTGTGGCCCTATACTACTCCTTTGACCCTGAGAGTATGGAATCTCGACACTCCAGATAATGTAGCAATGACTCCCTCTGGTGTATCACCCTAGAGTGACTCTTCCTCTACTGCTCATAGTTCTTTTGTTGCCTCCTGCTCATAGTCCTCCCCATCACTGTCCGAATACACTTCAATGTAGTGAACCTCTGCCTTCTTTGCACACCCGTGTCCTGGCACCCATGGTTCCTGACAAGTAAAACATAATTTCTTTCGTCTCAAATCTTTCTTAGTGTCCTCATCTAACCATGTTTTCTTGGGAAAATCCTCCTGGAAAGTTTTCTTGTCCTTGTCCCTAACTGGAAAGTTGGTTTGGAGAGGGAACCTGTTCTTCGGAACTGAATTTTGGAGATCTCTGGCTCTGTTAATGGCATCCTGTAGAGTGGGGGGTTTGTAGGCTTTCACCCATCCCCGCAGTGGCTCTGTTAGGGCCTCAGTGAACAACATCATCAACCTGCTCTCTAACACATCTGTTACCATGACTACTATCCTCTGGAATTCTGAGATGAAGACCTCTACGCTACCTGTCTGTTTGAGTTGAGCCAACTTTATGAAATGTATCTCTGGATTCCTTCCTGTCGAACCTCTCCATAAGTTTCTGAGTGAACTCACCATATGAGTGAATGGTGTTGTGACCCAATGTCACTAATTCGTGGTACCACCACTCATGAACCTCTCCGTCCAGGTGGAGTGTAGCCAATTTAATGGCATTTGTCTCTGTCATGGGATTGAGTTGGAAATAGGTATCCAACTTTTGAACCCATATCCTCGCTGAACCTCCGCGAGCCCCATCAAAGTTTGGGATGGTCAACCTACCTAAGGTTTTCTACAACTCATAGTTATGATTGAATCCCTTCTTGAAATTCCTGGACCTGTCACTACTCTTCATGTTGCAAAAATTCGAAAAAGACATGGCTGCATGAAACTCATCCCCCAAGTCCTTGTATTCCTGCAAATAAGCCCCAAAGAGTTCACTAGGTTCTACCTGCACGACTGGACCTCCTACTACATCTGCCAAGAAGTGAGGCATAGTAGGTTTGTTGGAAGGTCTGGTATATATGTGGGGTATATTCTGTATATTGGTGTATGCAAGCTTCCCACTGCTACTTGTCGACCCTCTATCTACCGGTGAAGTAGGTGTATTGCTATTACCTAGTTCTGGTTTCGTTGATAATCTGTTGATTGCATTAAGTACATCTTTTTGCCCTTTGGCTAAATCTTGCAATGCAGATACTAAGTTGCAAAACTCCATCATGTCCTCATCTTCTCCCATTCTTTTTCTCCTGTCAGAGTGTATACCTGTTGGGTCCATATATGAGTTGGTATCTTCTAGTTGGATATCCTCAAATCCCTCTGTGTACCTACTCCTTTTCCTATAGGTTACAAAAGTGTCTTCTTCTGTATTCATCTACTTCTCATTTCTTAAGCCCACAGCTGGCCAAGAAGATAACTCTAATACCACTGTAATATCACAAATACTGATATTTTCTATTTCTATGTAAAGTTACTGAAATAGTCAGGCATGCAAACTGCCATGCAAAAATTCCATATTTTAGAGCTGAAATTAGGATTAGGGTTTCTAGGATACAATGTAACACTTACCACTGATAAACTGGCTGAAATGCTCCTGAGAGAATATGCATGCACCAAGAGCCGATTTGGAGATGAACTGTTACCTTCTGCCTCCGGTGATACCCCAACAGCACGAACCCAAAATCAGCTAAGGATGACGTTTTCAGTGAAGGAGGTGTCCGTTGAAGCTGGGAATTTGCAGGAGTGATAGTCTTCTCGTGCCGAAGAGGATGCCTGACACATGTGGAAGTTCTGAGGTCTCTAGGCAAGATAGCGAATTGATATGGAGGTTTAGCTGCTCATGCCCCCCTGATCCCGAAATTGCTGATAACTGCTCCGGATAAGCAAGGCCGGATCTGATAATCATCGGGTACTGGAGTATGATACCGATGATGAGAATGGTGCCTGAGTTCTGAAGGTAAATTGAGATCTGAGCACCCAGCGAATGATTTGGGGTTTTCCAGCTAAAAACCCCCTTACGGCTACACACGTGCCCCTACAAACAATCTCTAATGGATACTGGATAACTGTAAAGGAATGAACCACTTGAAGAGCGGATGGTGAACCTGGATGGTTTACCCTGGATGAGACTAGGGCAGATATCACATTGCCGAAACCTCGTTAGTTGAAGACGTCGTTTTCAACCCCAACTGCTATGGTCGCACGTTGTGCTATTGCTCAAGAGCTCCAAAATCATATAATAATAAAAAATTAAAGTCTCCATTCACTTTATCTTTCTTTTATAACTTTCAACTACGAAAACCCCAACTTTTGACCTGATTAGGTCACTTTAACTTCTAATTTGCAGTTGACTTGCATGCATGCGCATGGAGACTTAATCGGGTGCATGCATCATTAAATAATACTTAGATGTCATGCATGCCGATGGCCCTCTTCGACCGAATGGTGATATAATATTGATGCCCTAGATTTTCTGTAGATGGCATCAGTGTTCAGTTGATTCCCTAACTGTCAATACCCGCTAGAACCCACATGAATCACATAGGTTAGCGGGTTGGTCCTCAATGCCTAAGCAGAAGAGGACATTACATAACCTCATGCCGGACAAACAACACAAGCAATGGCAGTGCCTCACAAATGGTTGAGTTGTTCAGAGAGTGCTTATTCAACTTAGGCATCATGTCTACATCAAGTTTGATCCAGGTTCATTAGGACCTGTTGTCCGTCGATTGCACACCAGCAGCAGAAACTTTCCGAAAGCCATCTCCTCACTTAGGAAAGTGGGAGAGGTGTGACCTTGGGGGCAAGCACAGAGCTAGGTACTATCACCTACTCCTAGCTCCTCTGTTTAGGCTAACTCCTAACGAAGCCAAGGGGGGTAGTCCCTAACAAAGACTTTTCTAAGGCTCAATGTGGTTAAAGTATTACAATTGGTTGCGGATGCGGATGGGTGTTATTTAAGAGTTATAATGATTAGAAGTGTTTATTTATTATGAGTATGACACATAATCAAAAGCAATCCACGTTGCTAACAAGAGATTAAAAGATAAGTAATGATTCCAGACTTTAATTATGCATTCAAAGATAAAAATTATAATAAACCATAGACAATTGATCAAAATAAGATAATTATGTAGATTAAAAAGGACCAGTGCCTTATGGAGTCAATAATACTGAAATGTGCAAAGAAAATAATAAGTCTAGAAATCAAACTAGTGAATATTATGTTGTGCGAGTGCTCTTGGTAGGTTTTAAGAATTTTATGTGCTCTTGATTAGGGTGTCAACGAAAGTTTGTCAAAAGCCGGGAGAATAATCCAAGTTCACTCCGTTGAAAACATGTCGGGCTCACCCAGTATCCCAGGCTGGTATCGCAAAGATTGACCAGCTAGCTGAGAAGCTTAGACAGCGGGGTTCCGACACCTCTACTAGGAAGTACTTTAGAAAATTCCCTACAACGTCGGTGCATTAAGTTATTCTTGCAATATTAAAGATCCAGTGTCATTTCTGGGTACTCCGATTTTAGATCGATCAGAGCATACTCCGACAAGGAGAGAACGAAGTTAATTAATTAAGGGGTGTGTGTTGCAAGTTTTATTAAATCAATTAATTAGGACTCACCGACAGAGAGCGCTCTTGACCCCATCTTATGACAGTGGTTCAAGAGACTTAGCCAATCTAAGATCCCTAATGCAGGGGTATGCAGTTCTATGAATGGTCTCCGATAGAGAGTGCTCTTGACTTGTATTACTGCAACTTCAAGAGTCTTACTTATTTTGTTAAACTTGAAAGAGAAATAAAACATAAAAAAAATCTAACTACCCAAGAGTCTCTTTCAGGCTTTTTTAGGGCCCTAATCGAGAAAGAAAAAGGGTAAGTATACAGTAAGAAATTATGCAATGTTCAATTAAACAATCAAATCAATATTTTTTACTTCATTTTCAAAACATAAACTAACTTAGTTATGATCATGCAATTATCCTACCCTATTCTACCATTAGCAGTTTATTAAACAGAAAATGAAAAGCATGACAATGGGACGATACAGGCTCCCCCAAATGGGGGGAGAAGGGTGTGGGAGCCGTAATCCCACTCGTTTTTTTATTAATTTTTTATAATTTTGATGGCTTTGCTTTTTTCCTTTGCCTTGAAAGAACAAGGAAAGAAAGGGATGGAGAGAAGAGGGAAGATTTGTCTTTTTTGTTCTTGCTTGCTTCCTTGCTTGCTTAAGGCCCTTTGGTCTTTTCTCGATTCTTCCTACAAATAAGAGCTTTAAACAATTCAAACGTTATGTGTTACTCAAAAATTTAAAGACAAAACTACAAACTAAACTCTCTAAAAAAGGGTAAAAACCAGCGGTGAAAGAGGACGAAAGAGAGAAGAGAAAAACCAAGAAAATGGAGAGATAAAAAGTAAAAAAGAGAGCTGTCCTAAAGGTGAAAAAGAGGAAGGCAAAAAGAGGGTTGTAAAATAGTAAAACAAAGGGCAGCGAACTAAGTGAAAAGAGGGCTATCCAAAACGAAGAAAGAGAGGGCTGTCCAAAGCAAGAAAAAGGGGTGAAAACTAAGTAAAAAGAGGGTTGTCCAAAGGGAAGAAAGAGGGCTGCAAAACTAAGTGAAAAGAGGGCAGCAAAGAGGAAGTAGGAAAGGCAAGCCAAACAAGGCAATGGAAGGAAAGCCAAAGGATGGAAAGAAGTAAACTAGGGCTTCCTAAGTAACCGGTAACCAAAATAACTTTATCTTGTGGATGGAACACAAGAGAGAGAGAGTTACTCCGAACTTTCTTTTTGTAGCAAAAGATGATGAACCCTGTAGGTCCTGCAATTACTAAGTGTTAAATTCAAAATGGTTGTTTTGAAGCATGGAATAGAAGCAGCTTAGCTCACACCCTTCTACAATCTGTGAAGCTTGCCTGAATCACGCCAAAACTCAATACAAGAAGTGAGATAAAAATTATATGCTAGTATGCTAGGAAAATCAAATCAAGATCAACATTTTGTATTACTGACTACTCATGTCCATCTAGATATCAATCTACTTTGCATAAATAACCAAATTGAGACAACAAATGGCTATTCTATTGTGCCAACAATGGCCTTCTTGAGCTACAAAAATATTTAATCACATACAAGTATTAAAAGAGAGGCGTTAGAGACAATATCACCTCAACCATGAGGAAATCACCACAATCAAAAGCCCATGGACCTCCAAAGTCGAATATCTTTATTAACAATTCCAAAGCAAATATTTGATACAATTTTCTCAGAGTAACTTTAACCCAAAAGTTCCATCCCAATAGAGCTAAAGAAGCCTCTATTTATACAATGAAAGAAGACCCAAAACCCTAAAACCAAAAAACCAGACCTAACCGGCCCGGCACACCACTGAAAAACTAGACCTACAGAAGATGAGCTAAGAGTGAGGGAAGGCCTCCACCTAGGCAAGGCGCCCCCACTCCAACCCTAAACAGTGAAAACCAAGCCCAGAATGAGCCCACACGTGTGATGACACCCCTGTTGAAAAAAGAGGGCGTGAGCATGAGAGAGGGGCATGAGCTGGCTAAGGGAGGCATGAGCTAGGTAAGGAAGAGCTGTTGGTAGGTCTAGAGGAGCCACTGCCTATAGATCATAATGTAATCATCAGTCCCTGCCTCGATCAAATCATCAAACCAATGAGTGCTCTCCATCTCATCCAATTCGGGAGTTTAGCTGGAGATGACAAGGCCGTTAACTGAATATATCTTTATTGCTCACTGAACGCTTACTGAAGCTGAGTTATGATAACTTCAATCATCATAAATGCTTATTGACATGTCACTCTGCATTTTATTTCACTAAATTTGGATTAATTTGAAGAGTTTTGGATTTTCTCCAAAATAATCAGTTTTTAAATAAAAAATCAATATTTTCCTCAAAAATTACTTTTTTGAGAAAATGTGCATTATATGTCCGATTGATGATCTGAAAGTTGGATCTGACTGGCTGACCGATCAAGAATCATTTTTGGCTTAAGGTTAGAGCCTTCAATCACTGAATTCGGGGTCCAGATGACTAACTTATTACAAATGGGATTTTTCCATTTAATTAATGGAAAAATTAATTAAAAAACTTAGGGAAATAATTAAAAAATTAAAAAATAATTTTTTAACACATCCGGTAAAAAAATTTCAGAAATTTTTTTATGGTCCTATTGACTTAGGACATGACCATGCTCTATTCTAATAATGCCTAGTAAGTTTATATACACTTAGTTGGGTTCTAATAACCCCCCAAGGCCCAGAATTCAAAATTGGGCATTCCAATTTTGGAGGAAGCGGGAGAAAACCTCGTCAATTATACTCGGCTCTAGGCAAAGCATAATTGTCAAAGGAAAAATCCTCCCTGGAATACCTTAGTTGAAATTCTACGTCTTAGGAGACCGAACCACTCAAAACACCCTACTAGCACATTTTATTACAAACCCCGCGGGGCCATGATCTAAATTATTCAAATAAAAAATTGGCTAGCCAAAACTGGCTAGACACAAAGACGGATCAACCGATACACTGGAATCAAATATTGGACATATTTTTCAACCGGCGGCTCCTCAAGTAACCCAACTATGGTACAAAAAAGTTGGTAACAGGACCATCAATTTTGTTTCCATGGCCTTTTTGGCCTATATGACCCTTTAGGACTTCACCAGTGCTTAAAAGCACAGCTAATCGCAGCTTTCATTTAGGACATATTCAAATTTATAAGGTCAACAATATTTCGATATAGCATATATTTAACCATTGCTTTTGGGACCTTTTTTATACCCTTCACGAAGTATTTTAGCATTTCATTGCTCTTGCCCTTTGCTTGTATATGTTAAGAAACACATTTTAGAATTTACATTTTCCATAGACGCATATATAAACATTTCCAATACAAGTAGTACATGAGCTTTCAGTTTTAGCCAACAATATCTCAAGTGACCAGGGGGAGTTCTACACAGTGCCAAACATCGAGACAACCGACCAGAATGATTTAGAGATACAATCCAACTCACCAAAGGCAAGTTTTGTCACCAACTCAGAGCCGAGACACAATATAAACAAGGAGATTTGTCCAACAAAGGTTCTAGCGGGGAAAAGGTCCTCCATGCCACAAGTCAAGTAGTAAGTCGGGCTAAAACAAAACTGGAAGGTAATGGATGGGTGGAGATAGTGAAAGATGAATCCAACACTAGCAAGCCAAAGCAATGGTGGGAATGACTACCTCTATTCTCCCTGAGGAGGGTAAAACCACTAAATATAGATCAGGAACTTCCAAGTCTAAGTAGGTGTTGTCCGTTGATTGCACACTAGCAGCAGAAATCTAATGAAAGTTGTCTCCTCACTTGAGAAAGTGGGAGAGGTGTGACCTTGGGGGAAAGCACAGAGCTAGGTACTGTCACCTACTCCTAGCTCCTCCATTTAGGCTAACTCCTAATGAAGCTAAGGGGGGCAATCCCTACAAAGAGTTTTCTAAGGCTCTTAAGTTGTTAAAGTGTTTTAATTAGTTACGAATGCGGATGGGTGTTATTTAATAGTTTATTATGATTTGAGGTGTCTGTTTATTAAGAGAATGATGATTAATCAAAAGCAATCCACGTTGCTAACAAGAGATTACACAGATAAGCAAAACTTCCAAACTTCTAACTAAATATTCAGAAAAAACTAAGGACCAGTGCCTTATGGAGTCAATAAAATGCGTGAATAAAATAGAAGAGGAATTAAGCTAGTGAGTATTTAGATTGTGTGAGTGAGTATTTAAAGATTTTAATGGTGATCTTGCTTAAAGTGTCTAGATATCATAACCGGAAATACCTTCAGTGCCTCTGTTTGAAGACATGACGGACCTGTCTGGGATCATAGCTAAGTGTTCAATAACTTAACTAACTGTGCCCAGATTGGATTGCTCGGCGCCCACACTTGGAATTTGCTCACTTGCCTCAGTATTTGATCGAAACAACGTCGGTGCATTGGTTATGGGGTGAATGTTTTAATTAGGTTACTCTTGTGCAAACTTTAACAAGTTTGTTCACCGTTCTGAGTACGAGCCCAACCCAAAAGTCGGGAAAGCATACTAGGTGAAGGATGATCAATGAACTTAATTAATTATGGGGTGTATATGTTGAAGGTTCTATTAAGTGAATTAATTAAACTCTCCGATAGAGAGCGCTCTTGACCTTGTCTTATGACAGAGGTTCAAGAGTCTTATCTAATCTAGATGAGATTAATGCAGGGATTATGCAAAACTACGGACGCTCTCCGATAGAATGTTCTTGCCTTGTGTTTCTGCAAGTTCAAGAGTCTTACTTAATCTATTAATTGATTAAACAATATAAAGCACAACAATTAAGATGAAGATGGTTAATTAAACTCTCCGATAGAGAGCACTCTTGATCCACCTTATGGTGAGATTCAAGAGATTTATGAATATTAAGCAGTTAATTAACTAATATAAAAGATAAGCAATTAAAAAAAATGAAGTAATCAACTTGTTCAATAGATTAAATGAGATAGACTAGTCAATTAATACTCTAAAAAAAAGATGTAAATATCATGGGAACAAACACATCTAACCTAAGCATATAAGAGATGAACACAACACAAGTCTCCCCAAATGGAGGATGAGAGTAGGGACTTAAAAACCCCACTCAAACAAAAGATACTTTTTAAAATTTATACAATTTGCCTTTAGGAAATTAATCCTTGAAAGGACTTTCAAATGAAAGCATACATCTCTATTATTAAACCCTACGTAAAAAGAAGAGTGATTTACTTTTACTTGAAGCTTTTCCTGAAACTTTTCTTGAAACTTTGCAAAAAAGGGAAAAGAAGATGTTTGGATGAGAGCAAAAGAGCAAGGCAAAAGAAGGATGAAATAAAGGAAGAGGAGGGGAAGAAGGGAGGAGAACAAAAAGAAATTCAAAAGCAAGAAAAGGGAGGAATAGGGCAGCCAACTATATGGCCAAAGGAGTACAAGAAATGATGAAAACGGGGCAGTGAAAGAGAAGGAAGATGGCTATCATAAAAAGTAAAAAACAGAGCAACAAACAAAAAGGGGAAGAAAAGGCCCAAAACAAGGTGGAAGAAGGCCCAAAAACTAGGAAACAAAGGGGCTAAAAAGGGGCACAAACTAGAGCACAATAGAGCTGTCCGAAGTGAAGAAAAGGGGTGGTAAACTAAGGCAAAAACAGGGCAATGAAGAAGAAAGAGTAGAAGCAAGGCAAACACGGCAACCTGTAGAATAGGGACTAAGAAGAGGGAAAAATGAAGGTTATTTGCAGCTTATTTCTTTGATTTTTTACCAGCTTTCCCGCTTAACCTGTCATAGAAAGAGAAAAACCAGCGAGCTATTTTCCTGCAAAATGATGGGTTAAACAATATAATATACTACAAAAATACACCTAGTACTTGAGCAAAATATAGGAACTTTGTGCTGCTTCAAATACTAACTAGATCTAAGAGAATGACACTTCCTAGATCTAGAAATAAAAGCAAGTAGATGCAAAAGATTAGCTTTATAAATCAGAATTCTACTTGCAAATATAAAGTAAAGTAATGAAAGATTTTATTTTAGGGGTGAATACAAGAGATGGAACCACTTGGATCTTTGAATCTTTGAAACCACCATGGATCTCAATCAGTGTGCAGCTGCTAGAAACTTGTGCTTAACTCCAAGAAAAGGAGATGCAACTTAGTTCAAATTTTTAATCGGTGCAATGGAGTGATCTGCAATCAAAAGACTTGTATGCTTACCAAAAAAAAGGGGATTAGATCATGTACTATTTACTAATTTGAATAAAAAAAGCATGAGATATAACTGAATAAGACAATGACCTTTTAGATTTTTGAAAGTGAATAAGTAAATAGATAACTTGAAACTACAAATATCTATTCTTATGTGCTTATATAAGCCCTCTAAAGCATTTATCAATACCCACAGATTAGCAAAGCAAAAGAGAAATTGAAATTGTATCACCTCATTAATCAAAGCACATGCATCCAAGATCCACACCACATGAGCCTCCAAAGCCTTTCTTTATTCAAATTGGTTGCATGAGAGCAACAAGTATTACAATATTTCACCAGAAGTTCTTTACATCAATCATTCACTCTCAATAGAGCTAAAGGAGCCTCTATTTATACAATGAGAGAGTGCTAAGACCCTAAAACCAAATCACATAACCTGACCTGCTTGGTCACCTAACTGAGAAGCCAAACCTAAAATGAAGAGCTGGGAGTGAGGGGAGGCCTCCACCTAGGCAAGGCGCCCCCACTCCAACCCTGAGCACTGAAAACAAGCCATCAATGCACCTACACGTGTGGAAGGTGCCTTCATGGAGAGAGAGGGGCGTGAGCTGTGAAGTAGGCGTCTGGATGTAGATAAACCACTTTTTAGGTTTGGTTGAAGCCTCTGCTAGGTTTGAGAAGGCCACTGATGGTGCAAGCTTCAGTCTTTACCTCGATCAAATCATTGGACCAATGAGTGCTCTCCATCTCATTCTTTAGCTGGAAATGACAAATCAGCTAAATGAATATAAATTAATTGCTCACTGAATGCTGACTGAAGCTGAGTTATGTCAACTCCAACATCATAAATGCCCAATGAGATGTCATTTAGTCTTTTATTTCGCTGAATGTGGATTAATTCGGAGAGTTTTAATTTTCTCCAAAATAATCATTTTTTAATAAAAAAACATTTCTTTCCTCGAAAATGACTTTTTTGAGAAAAAGGGTGTTATGTGTCCGATTGATGATCCGAAAGTTGGCTCTGACTGGCTGAACGATCAAGAATGATTTTTGGCTTAAGGTTAGAGCCTTCAATCACTGAATTCGGGGTCCGAATGACCGACTTATTACAAACGGGTTTTTTACATTTAATTTATGGAAAAATTAACCCAAAAAACTTAGGAAAATAATTAAAAAAATTAAAAAATAATTTTTTCCCCATTCGAAAAAAGATTTTTTCGAAAAACTTTTATATGTCCAGATGACTTAGGACATGACCATGCTCTACCTAAATAATGCCTAGTAGGTTTATAACACTTAGTTGGGCTCTAATAACCCCCAAAGGCCCAGAATTTAACATCGAGCATTCCAGCTTTGGAGGAAGCAGGAGAAAATCTCGTCAATTATACTCAGCTATAGGCAAAGCATAATTGTCAGGGACAAAAAACTCCCTGGAATACCTTATTTGAGATTCTACGTCTCAAGAGACCGAACCACTCAAAAAATACCCTACTAGCACATTTTATTACAAACCCCGCAGGGCCATGGTCAAAATTATTCAAATGAAAAAACGACTAGCCAATATTGGCTAGACATAAAGACGGATCAACTGATACACTGGAATCAGACTTTGAACAAGTCTGTCAACCGGCGGCTCCTCAAGCAACCCAACTATGGTACAAAAAAGTTGGTAACAGTAGGGACATCAATACATAATATAAATACATCCAAGTCCATATATTTATGACCGCCAAATCATGACACTAAATGCTAGTATATGTCACAAAAATGAGTATAAGAGCAATGATAACCATAACACAATATAATAAATGCTGAATCATAACCATGCAAATAATCCATCTAAACCATCATCTATCTAATGAGAAAACACTAAAACCAATCTAGGCATCATCAATTGCTCTGTAAATGACTAAATGGCTACATCAGTCCTCGAATCTGAGTGTCCTGAGACTCAGTCCTGACATGGAAGAGTATAATAGTCCACTAACAAAATAATGATCTGTCAAAACTGCTCATCTCAGCATCTCGTATGTAAGAGATCTAGCTGAAAAATGTACTGTATCTAAAAAATAGAATATGGTAGCCTGACTACTATATATGTGATAACATTTAGCATTGCATAATTGACAAGGAAAAAACCACTTGGAATGATTGGATTGATATCTAAATCCTAGGAAGCCAAGTCCTTCACAAAAAGTTTTCCATGCTAGATCATTTATTACAATATCCCCGCAAGGTATGAACATGCATTTATTAAAAAAGGTGCCCAAAAATGGCCTTGATAAACCATGGAACTTCTGAGCACTGATAACGAACAAGACACTTGTTCATGACTTCTGTGACTCACTGGAAATCCACATAAGTGCAACTTTAGTGGATAACATAAATCAAGCATAAACATGTTTGTTAGTAGGAAAACATCTGATGTACTATAAGCACATTACTCTTACAAAGAAAATTAAGAAGAAAATGTTTAGCAACTACTGGTAGTTAAAATGATGGATGCCAAAGAACAAAAATGATAGAAATTTTGTCATCAGAAGTTCCTAGAGATTTTCCCATGATTTCTATGGCAAATGTGAACAAATATATCAATAAAAGATCCTAGACCCATTTATCTCCAATTTTTTCAAACAATGGAAGCAGTTTAGTGGAAGAAGCTTCAAAATATTGTCTGAAATTTTGGAAACATTTAAACCTTAACTCTATATCTCCGTTCTTCTAATAACAAAACGAAACTTGTATTGTAGTAGAATGGAAACAGTAAACAACAGACTATGTTCACGGTCAAGAACCACAAGGTTATTTGAAAATAATAATTCATTTGATTACAGATTTAAGTAGATTGATAAACAAAAACCTTCTTTTCCAAATGAAATATGATGTCTGTTTTGGTGCTTAACAGAAAGGGGACCACTGGTTCTAAATGATTCCTCTCTTTATTTCAAGTACTATGATAAAAGGACATGGATGACAAACCATATGGACTAATACAATCCTAGCAATCAAATCAAGATATATGACATATATAATCACAACCAATGATATTGCATTCATTAATGTAATGATCTATTTGCATTTGAATATGAAATTTGAATAATGATGAGCACTTACCTCAATTTTTATACACAACCTATGTATTTTTTACTAAGTTTTATCGCTACTAAACTGCCTACTATAAACTGCCTACTGGCCAATCTGAGAGAGTTTTTCTGTATTAAAATTGAAAATCTACTGATTAGTGAAGAAAGTATACAAGACGTGCATTACTGGTTTACCATTTGAATTATTTTAACCAAGTGGAGAAGCAAATTCTTTAACCTTGTATTTTCATTATAATTGCGTTCCACTTGTATATGTTGTACATGCAAATATAACACATTTTAGATAGGCTAGCTTCCGATTGTGGCAACATAGAATCCTGTTGTAAATACCGGCTTTCAATGATAAAAATTTAAATAACATTACCTACTAAAAGGTTATAGACACTGTTCCTTCACACAAAAAAAAAAATATATATATATATATATATATATATTTGAACAAACCTGATTAATACCATCAATGTTTCCTAGCCTAGCCTTGGTAGAAGGTCGGATCTTTGCCAACTTTTGGAGTGTCTCTTCACTGCAAACTGCATATCTGGAGCAAACGCATACCAAAGAAAATAAGAACCACGAAAAATAACACATGATAAGTTGCGGGGCAGATTAAAACTATAATTGTGCTATGAATTAAGAGAGCAATCTCTAGATACAAGCAATCTTCTATCACTAAAGAACTTACGGAGCTGTAGATTCCCTCTGTGCAAGTTCAGCCCTAAAGTCTAAAAGCATATGGTAGAGTTTGACTTCCATCTGAAGAAATATAAATAATGGTTAAACAAACGATTATTTTCCATACATAATTCAGAGCACAGATCACATATGAAAAAAGAGGCCTTACTTGTCACTTAATATTGAGACAAGACATAATAAGATGAAATTTCATTTTAAAATTTAAATATTAAAGAGACAACTTTAGAAGAAACAGACGAAAAATATGAATATAAATATTGAAGAGACATAACATTAATGGTTTTCTCTGCCAGTATTAAAGCCGAACCTCTGAAAACCCTTGATCTTGAAGAGTAGGAAAATTCCCTATATCTCCATCTACTACTTTTCCAATCTTTAATCCATTCTTCTGGTTTTCCTCACTGACCATCTCAGGAGTTAGTCGTAATATAAGAGGGGGTTGGTTTATGTGACTTGCCAGTTCAAGGAACCGCTGACCTTGGTGACTAACTCTGAGAAGAATAGAAACACCATAATCCATCAAAGTATGGAAAATAAACGATGTCAAAACAAAATGAATAGATTACCACCAACAGTGTTTCGGACTAAAGGCAATTGGCACTTCTTTTCCTAATGAATAACATACCTGATTGTCCTGAAAATGTCAGATACTGTCTCTTCTAAATAACCTGCACCATACAATTACACAATAACTATAAAAAACTATTGGTCTCTCAAGCCTCAATTAGGTCACAGAAAGTGGATCAACCTGCATGAGCAATCCATTAGAGGCCAAACTTCAAACTGGTAAGATTCTTCTCTCAGGTTGTTATTTCATACATCATAAGTTAGAAATACTTTTTTTTTCTCAATTGACAATAAAGGTGAATCACGAAATAGTACGATGACATTTATATTTTTAAAATCTCATATAGGGGCCAAAAAAATAGCGTAGAAATATGGAAGTTCAGAAAAGAAACTGCAGATACCAAGGCTGATTAGTTGGTCACCAAGTGCCTTCCACCAGTTTGATGAATAGTTTTTACCCAAACCATGTACAGGAAGCTTGTCAAAATGATTCTCTGTCAGTTTCTTTGTCTGCAAAGATCAAATCATAAATAAAAAAAGTTACCAATCAATTACAATATCATTGTTAAATTTCAACAACACAACTGTGTGAAAAGCCTAAAGAACTTAACCAGCATGTAAATACTGTTGATCAGCAGTCTCATTTCATTTTTTTCTACAAATGTTTTAACTAATCACAAAGGCTACTTCAGCTAATAATTATAACTGAAATTAAATTAAAATTAATACCTTTAAAATGAAAGAATAGGCCTGGCAATAATGTTTGTACTGAATGTGACCATGAGGAAATTTGGGAAAACTTGTAACTCTAGTTCTGTACATAGAATACAGAGGTTTATATGGAAAACAAAACCCTAATCATTAGCTGAATGAAGGGAAGACGTATAAAGCTTAACATAAATTTTATTTACGTACTTAAAATCAGCAGAAATCTTTCAAGAGATTTTATGCGTATTTTAGCAGAAAAGTTCAAACCAAAACACTACTCTCCAAAAAAGCATTCAGTTTTAGTCAATATTTCAAACGTTCATATGTTATTGTGTAAATTTTATTTAATGGTCATTTATTACTTTATATATTAGGTTATGTTAACTAAATGATAGTGCATTACTTTAGTAATAATCTGTGTATGAGAAAGAAATTATGTAACCTCTCTCCCTCTCATTTCTAACCTATGAACTAATGAATAATGAGATGTATTTCATCTTCTCTCTCTTTTATTTTCTATCCACCTATTTGTGTGTAGACCTGATATGGCATCAGAGATATGGTTGAGAAGATGTTGAGACTGGAAGTCCGTGAAGACTTAGCGACTGCTTGGTTTAGTAACAGGGCAAGGAACTGCAACAAGACACTGTTGGTCATAAATGAAGCAATCCAAATATCCAAATCGAATTGGGCACAAGAATTATAGTAGACTTTTTTTATCATTTCATAATAAAGCAAATATCTGAAGAGTTTCGATGATGACTGCATACGAGTTTTAAGAGTCCATGTTTATCGAATTGGGCACAAGAATTATAGTAGACGTTTTTAAATCATTTCATAATAAAGCGAATATCTGAGGAGTTTCGATGATGACTACATACGAGTTTTCAGAGTCCATGTTTAGTGTTGCTCATGAGAGTCGTATTGGTCAAGGATTGTCAAAGCTGTGGGAACATTGCCATCATGGATAAGGAGGTTACCCATGGGCCATGGCGCCATAAAGAACAACCACCTCATGACATGTCTTGAATACCTTGTCAAGAGTCACTTTATGCCATCATGATTCTGTTATCACGAATCTTATAGTTGCCCCATAGAGTGATCCTATCCAGGATGGCAGAGGGCAAAGGAAACTAAAGTCGTGACCTATGAATACCCCAACCATCAGATGATGGAATGGTTGTCACAACGGTTGAAATATCCTTCGCTTTATGCCACTAAGGCCCAAGTGACAAAAGGGGAGACTCAGACCTATCCTAGAAGAAAAGACCTAAAGCTAAGTCACAAGATCAAACTAAAAGCATAGAATACATAAGGTGAATAGCTATAAACCCTAGAACTAAGGATAAAGACACAATTTAAGGAATACTTCAGTAGAAAGGAGTTACTGATGTTGATTTTGTTACTCAAGCTTATTTACTTGGTGACTTGTGGATTTGATTTCCAAATCTAGAAATTGTGTGTTAAAACATATGATCAAACTTTGTTTATTTTGTATCTAGGAAAGTGTTCCCCTAGGTGACTTTAGCCTTAGTCACTTAAAAGGGGCAATAAAGTGACCCTTGCATTAAATGACTTAAGTTGAGCATTTAATGTAACTTTAGAGATTAAAGTCACTTTTGATCAATTTAAGTGGATGAGTAAAATTAATTTTTATGAGAATTAAATAGGAGCATTTATTCTCATCCCTAGATCTAATCTAATCTCAGCCATTGGATTAGTTGTCCTCTCACCTACCTAGGGTTTTGATCAAAAAGCAAGGGAAAGGCAAAGTTGATTCATTCTTGAGAGAAGAGTGAAGAGTTGAGAGAGCTGAGAAAGGAGGCGCGAATTTCGAGGAGCTGAGCTTTTCCAGACAGCATGAGATTCGAGGTGAAAGGCTTTTGTTGGGCACGCACTCCAAGGTGACCGTACAGTATGGTTTTGGAGGGCACATTTATTGAGAAGGTTGACTGCATTTATTACAGGTTGTACCCTGCAAAGATTTTGAGGCCGTACAGCACAGTTTTCGAGGTCTGTACTGTCTGTATGGACTATACTTTTTTGTACAGTTTTCGAGGAGAATCTCAGACACGTTTCCTGAGGTAGCAAACTGATTTTTTGTGGCACAGAAATCGAGGTCGTACTGCTGCATTTGTTATAGACCATACGACACGAGTCTCTAGACAATTTTGGCACAGTTTTCGTGGAAAAAACAGAGCTATTGTTTCGGCACATTTTTTGAGAAGAAAAGTTGCACAGAAATCGAGACAGCCTTGCACAAAAATCGAAGCACCTTGCTGGGTAATTTGTGTTGGTTGAGATAAGTTGTATTTTGACTATAAATGACTGTCTAAAATTTTCCTAGAAGAAATAATAAAAAACTCTCTTTGACTGGTTTTCCCCATGTGGGTTTTTCCAAGGCCATTGGCCAAAAATTTCTGAGTACTGAGTGTTGAATGGTGTGCAATTATTTACTTTCTGTCCATGAAAAGAATGAAGTTACAGCAGTGTTTTTAAGTCTGAAATTTAAAGTTATTTCCAGCCTTTTATTTTTATGACTTCAGCAATAAACTGAGACATATTTTAACTTCTAAACCAGAGGCTGAAAACTTACATGGTATCAGAGCTAAGTGGGGCAGAAAACTAATTTTTGCAGACAGAAAAGTCATTTCTAGAATTTAAAAAAACTCTTGTGACAGTAGCACCATTTTGTTGAAACTTGTTCTTTGAGAAAAATGTCTTTCGTCGGACTGAGAACAGAGGTTAGGCTAGATGGGGAAGGGAACTTTGTCCCATGGAAGGCCCAGATATTGCTTGTGTTGAAAGAAAATGAGTTGTGGGATGAGGTAGTCAATCATACTACAACTCACCCCATTGTCATTCCCAGTGCTACTACTGGTCCAGTAGCTTCGGTTGCCTTTGAGAAGAAGGAAATTAAGGCCATGAGGATTATTCTAGATGCTATTAAAAAACATGTTATTCCACACATTTCAACGAAGGATCATGCACATGAGATGTGGAGTGCTTTGACCGGATTGTTTCAGAGTTCTAATAAGAATAGGAAGATGGTTCTGAGGGAGAAGCTGAAGAGGATGAAGATGGTCAAAGGAGAGGTTTGTATGGCTCATCTTACTAGGATCTCTCAGGTGAGAGATGAGCTTGTAGCAGTTGGGGTGGTTGTTACAAGAATGGTCCCAAGAAGGGTGGGGCCAAGCAACAAGATGGGAAAAAGAAGGATATGAGCATTGTAAAGTGCTTTGCTTGCCATAAGATAGGACACTATGTTGATAGACAAAGGAAGTTTTCCCTATTGACAGACCATTGCTATAGTGAATCTGCTTCTAGCACTTGGTATATTGATAACGGAACCTCGAGCCACATGACAGGTGCTCGTGAGATGTTCTCTGAGCTTTCATAGACAGAGACGGATGTGGAGGTGGTGTTGGGAGATGACTCAACAGTCAGAGCAGTTGGGCGTGGGACCATTACCTTTCAGAGGGAGTCCATGACTCCCATGGTGTTGAGAGATGTGTTGTATGTACCTAGGCTGAAGAAGAACCTAATGTCAGTTTCCATGATCGAGGATCGGGGTCTTGCGGTGTCCTTACTAGATGCACATGTGCATATGTTTCCCAAGACTACAGGACCATCTGCTTCAGTTGCCATTGCAGCTAGATGCGAGAAACTATATAAGCTCTTGTTTCAGCCTCAACATGCCTTGGCACATAGCAGCGGCAGTGAGCTTTGTGAGCTTTGGCATAAGAGGATGGCTCACTTGCATAATCCAACTTTGGGGTTGTTGAGACATATGGTTACATGTTTATCGGAGTTCAGCACAAGGCAGAGTGATGTGTGCAGGGAGTGTGCTTTGGGAAAGTACACCAAGACTGTTTTTCCGAGCAGTGATAACAGGTCAGCAGGGATCCTTGACTTGATACATTCAAATTTGTGCAGACCGATGTCTTCTGTTTCCTTGAGAGGATACGAGTATTATGTGACATTCATTGGTGACCATTCTAGGAAGACATGGATCTACTTTCTGAAGAGAAAGAAGTGTGAGGAAGTCTTGCAAAGGTTCCAAGCGTTCAAAGCTCTTGTGGAGACCAAACAGGGAGGAAGATCCAAGTTCTCAGATCAGATAACGGAGGTGAGTATACCTCCAAGGAGTTTGATAGATATTGCAGATAGGAGGGTATTAGGAGCCAATTGACAGTTCCTTATACTCCAGAGCAGAATGGAGTAGCAGAGAGGAAGAACAGGTCTATTGTTGGAGCAGCCAAAGCTATGTTACATGACTAGTGTCTTCCTTTCTTTCTTTGGGCTAAGGTTTGCAGCACAACTGTATATCTTCAGAACAGGAGTCCCCATCGTGCCTTGGGGAACATGAAACCTGAGCAATGTTTTTCAGGCAAGAAGCCTGAGGTTAGCCATTTTCGAATATTTGGTAGTTTGACTTACTCTCATGTCCATTCTCAGAAGAGAACAAAGTTGGACCCCACTACATACAAGGGCATCTTTGTGGGCTATGATGAGACTTCGAAGGCCTTTCATATTTACCTTCCCTCTCAAAGGAAAGTTGTTGTGAGAAGGGATGTGAAGTTTAAGGAGGATCAGGCCTTCAGGAAGTCGAGAGAGTCAGAGCAGGAAGAGCAATAGGTTCCTGCACCTCAATTTGTTAAACAGGTTCCATCAACACAGCAGTCAGGATCACAGGTTTCTGAGGTTACAGGACCACTGAGTGGAGGCATAGGTTCACCAGTTTCAGTGGTTCAGCCAACAGGGTCTTCAGGGACAGGTGATGGGTCTACGATTACAGGTACACTGTACAGAGCATCATGATCACAGAGTTCTCCAGTTGTTGGTTCACAGGTTTCTGGGGTTTCTAGCTCTGGTCATTCTTCGGATGAGGACTGGCCAGTGTGGGAAGAAACATCAGGGAAGAAGAAGCCTAAGTGGCTTCGGGAGACCATGAAGGAAGCTTAGAAGTTTGGGACACCCACGGAGTCAGTGAGGGCCATCAAGATGCCTGACAGATTGGGCATGTTGTTCGTGGCTAGTACACATGATTCTAAGCCTTCTACTTTTGAGGAGGCCTCCCAACATCATGTTTGGTGAGATGCCATGATGGATGAGTACCATTCCATCATGAAGAACGATGTGTGGGAGATAGTTCTGATACCTGAGGGGAAGTCAGTGGTGACTTCTCAGTGGCTTTACAAGCGAAAGCATGCAGCAGATGGGAGTGTGGAGAAGCACAAGGCCAGATTTGTAGTGCGGGGGTTTTCACAGGTTGAGGGTATTGATTATGATGAGACCTTTGCGCCGGTTGCTCGGTATACTTCGATCAGGGCATTGATTTCCATTGCAGCGAAAACGGGTTGGAAGATCCATCAGATGGATGTGAAGACCACATTTCTCAATGGAATCATACAGGAGGAGATTTATGTTGAGCAACCTCAGGGCTTTGAGATTTATGTGAGAGAGTCTCATGTTTGCAGGCTGAAGAAAGCCTTATATGGGCTAAAGCAAGCTCCTAGAGGTTGGTACTCCAAGATCGATTCTTACTTGCAAAGGATGGGGTTTCAGAAGAGTGAAGCAGATCCGAATCTCTACTTCATCATGGTTGGAGATGATCCGCTTATTCTTATGTTATATGTTGATGACTTGTTTATCATAGGGGGAGAGAGACTCATTGCAGCTTGCAAGAAGGATCTTGCTACAAAGTACGAGATGACAAATATTGCGTTGACGGACTATTTTCTGGGATTGGAGGTTTGGCACGACCCTGGACATATTTTCCTGGGACAGGGAAAGTATGCGGTTGATATTCTGAGGAGATTTAGGATGGAGGATTGTAGGCTGATGTCGACACCGATGATCACCAACTGAAAGAAGCTTCATGCTTCTGAGGGAGAGTTGGTGAATCCTACATTATACCGTCAGCTCATTGGTTCATTAATGTATCTGGTCAACACTCGGCCAGATTTGTGTTTTGCAGTGAACACTCTTGGTCAGTCCATGGTTGAGCTTAGGAGTGTGCACTGGGTAGCTGCAAAACATGTTTTGCGATACCTAGCAGGCACAATGGATTATGGTCTGGACTACAGGAGGTCGGATGGGATCAGATTGGTTGGTTATATAGACTCATATTGGGCAGGCAGTGTGGCAAACCAAAAGAGCACTTCCGGATGTCGTTTCAGTTTGGGCTTGGCAACAGTGTCGTGGTTTAGACAGAAGCAGAAATCTGTTGCTTTGAGTTCTGCTGAGGATGAGTATATGGCATCTAGTCAGGCCAGCTGCGATGAGCTATGGCTTCGCAAGTTGCTGGTGAATTTATTTGGTCAGTAGCTAAGGCCTACGGTGATCTACTGTGACAATCAGAGTTGCATCCAGCTCTCTGAGAATCCAGTATTTCATGATCGGTCAAAGCATATTGAGATCAGGTATCATTTCATCCGAGATTATGTTCAAAGAGGAGTAGTGACTTTACAATACATTTCCACTGATGAGCAGGTTGCAGATATTCTAACGAAATCTTTGGGGAGGGGAAAGTTTGTCTTCTTCAAGGACAAGTTGGGAGTGGTGCAGAACACATTCCTCGTTAAGAGGGAGTGTTGATTTTGTATCTAAGAAAGTGTTCCCCTAGTTGACTTTAGCCTTAGTCACTTAAAGGGGAAATAAAGTGACCCTTGCATTAAATGACTTAAGTTGAGCATTTAATGTGACTTTAGAGATTAAAGTCACTTTTGATAAATTTAAGTGGGTGACTAAAATTAATTTTTATGAGAATTAAATAGGAGCATTTATTCTCATCCCTAGATCTAATTTAATCTCAGCCATTGGATTAGATGTCCTCTCACCTACCTAGGGTTTTGATAAAAAAGCAAGGGAAAGGAAAAGTTGAATCATTCTTGATTGAAGAGTGAAGAGTTGAGAGAGTTGAGAAAGGAGGCACGAATTGCAAGGAGCTGAGCTTTTCCAGACAACACAAGATTTGAGGTGAAAGGTTTTTGTTGGGCATGCATTCCAAGGTGACCGTACAGTATGGTTTTGGAGGGCCTAGAAATCGAGGGCAGTGAGGGCACATTTACTAATAAGGTTGACTGCATTTGTTACATGTCGTACCCTGCACAAATTTCGAGGTCGTACAATACATTTTTCAAGGTTCGTACTGTCTTACAGGCTTACCTTTCTGCACAGTTTTCGAGGAGAATCTCAAGCACGTTTCTCGAGGAAGCAAACTAATTTTTTGTGGCATAGAAATCGCGGCTGTATTGCTGCATTTATTAAAGACTATACGTCACGAGTTTCTAGACAGTTCTGGCACAGTTTTCAAGGACAGAACAAAGTTGTTAATTTGGCACATTTTTCGAGAAGAAAAGTTGCACAGAAATTGAGACAGCGTTGCACAGAAATCGAGGCAGCTTGCTAGGTCATTTGCGTTGGTTGAGATAAGTTGTATTTTGACTGTAAATGACTGTTTGAATTTTTCCTAGAAGAAATAATAAAAATCACTCTCTCTCTAACTAGTTTTCCCCTTGTGGGTTTTTCTAGGGCCATTGGCTAAAAAATTTTGAGTACTGAGTGTTGAATGGTATGCATTTATTTACTTTCTGTCCATGAAAAGAATGAAGTTACAGCAGTGTTTTTAAGTCTGAAATTTAAAGTTATTTCCAGCCTTTTATTTTTCTGGGTTCGGCAATAAACTGAGACCTATTTTAACTTCTAAACCGAAGGCTAAAACTTGTGAAAAACTTACAAACTTGAAACCCTATGGGGAGTTGGATGTGAAGTTAGGGAAATGCCAGAGGTAGGGTTTGATCAGCGAATTAGGGCTTCTAACACACTTGATTGATTGCTTGGATGAGAGATATAAAACTCAGAAAATCACTAGCAAAGGAGAGAGGGTGATTTGCACAAAAGACTAGTGCTTTGATCCAATGGGTAAATAGAGTCAAAGGGTGACACCTAGGTCAATTTAGGGGTTTTGGATGATGGCCATCAAAACCCAGATTGCCAAAAATTGAGATTCTAAGTGTAATATGCCCCGGTGAATTTTCCTACTTACAACAAAGGGTATTTCAGTGTTTTTAGCTGATGAACAAAACATGAAATTTCAAACAGAGAGAATTTAGCTAAAATAATCACCTGGACTTTGTAGATGCCTTCGTAGATGATGAGGATTGCCTCCTCATAGATCAAATGGGTAATCAGGACAAGTTCTTGCTTGAATATTTTTTCTCAATGATTTAGGGCGTCCTCTCTACCTACCACATGAAGGGAAAACCAGTAAGTATGACAAGCAAGATCGGAATCTACAAAAATAAGAGTAACTAACAGAGAGATGAAGAGTCATAAAGAAGTAATCACTCCGTGTCGAAATCAATCTGAGGCAAGATGTCAGTGTGAGTCCCCCCACCAATGCGCCTTCTCTTCAAATCGCCTTCTACACCTACAGAATGAATTGGATACAAAAGGTACAAGAAACTATGCCACGATATTCTCAATACAAGAGAGAGACAGTTTCAATCATCATCACATTCATTCATCGACAAAAGAGTGTTTGATCCCAGAAAAATCTCTTTATTCAGAAGTTCCAATGTAAGAGCTCGTGGTTTACAATGGAAGGAGCACCTTTCTTAAATAGATCAAGAGAGTGTCCACTTTTCAACTAACTATCATCCAACGGTTGATATTATAACATCATCAACACTGGAGATCACTTTTACACAAATCAATACATGGATCACAATGGCTAACTCAAGAGGGGCACACTCTGTTGAATTTTAGCATTAGCATAAATACTTAAAAATTTGCAAATTAACTTAAACAGATAACAAGTGCAGTAAAATAGCATTCATCACATCAACACAATGGACACAAGATTTTTTTCACTGGGGAAACCTTCAAAGGAGAAAAACCCCAAAAAGCATTAGTAGCTCATCTTGTAAATGAGATGACTTACGAAATTCTTCAAAAAGTTCCTCAAACCCAATCTGGGTTAAAACATAGTTTACAGTAAATTTTTATCAGCAAAAATCAGAACAAAGGTTTCAAACCCTAATTACTAAATTTCCAGATCTGCCCAGAAATCATTGAGACCGCCTAAAAACAGTCTGCCCAAATTTATGACAAGCTGCCCGGAATATATCAGATCTGCCCAGAATAATTATTGACTACCCGAAATAATTAGAGCCTTCCCGAAATTCCTTTTTCCCTGCCTGGACTGTCTTTCTTCTCTGCTCGGCCTGCCCAGATCTACCTGATCTAGGGTCTATTGTTGGCTGTCCTTTTACTTCCTCTACCCGGTTGACTGATGGTTGCCTGGAAGCTTCTGTGGCGGCTAAGTTGTTTCTCGAGGGTAGGCAACCCTTGCCCAAGGGCTTTCCACGAGCCCGACAGCTCTATGGGCTACTGCAGAACCCTCACGGGTCAACCCAAGACTTCCCAGAGGGTCTGTAGGCTTACGACAGCCCTCACAGGATGGCCCACAAGCTACTCGAAGGTGTTGTCAGTGCCTTAACCCTCTCGTGTAGGCCTATTACAGGCTGCCTAGAGGTGCAAGAGAGAAATGCTCTCTCACAGCTGCCCACAGGAAAATAAAGCCAGCCTGTAGAAGAGAAAGAAGTTGCCCGTAAAAGATGAAGTCTGTCCTAGGTCTAAAGGAGGCTGCCATGAAATTCCTGAAGATAAATTTGTTGATAAAACCCTAGCTGAGGGTTAACTGAGAAAGATGGATGCCCTAGCTGGGGAAAAAACATAAAAACAACCTTCAATGGAATCTTCAGTAAGGGCGGCTTCACCTGTGAGAGCAAAATAGTGTGTGTGATAATGAGCAAACTTGATCTTCTGTTATAACCTTTAGTCATCTATAAGTGGACCAAAATTAGGAAAGATAAAATAATAATATTTAATTCTTTTCCTAATTTCACTTTTAGCCTTTTACCAAAAAGGTCCTTTTAGTAACTTTGACTTTTACCCAAAAAGTCTTTATGAAATTTGACTTCCACCTGTGGTCTTTTTCCTGTGGTCCAAAAGTCCTTATGTATTTTGACTTCTGACTTTAGCCTTTTTCCAAGTGCCCCTGTGGTCTTTTTTATTCCAAAAGTACATCATCATAAACCACGAGAGTTACTAATGCTTTTATCTCACACTCTGTGTGACACCTAGATCAGGTACTACAGTAACTTAACCAAGGGTAGCTAATCCTTGGAGAAGTACACAAAGCCCATAGATCAAGGGTCAGAGTGTGACACATGCCTACACCCAATTTCGGCTGCACAAAGACTTCTTTCAGGGTGGCTCTGATACCATGTTAGATTTTTAATGGTTATACAATATCTAAGAACTTTTAGCATCATAACATCATAACCATAAGCAAAGGATCACTGAAAGAAAGACAAGTACAACAACACAAGAGAACACAAAGATTTTCCTCGAGGAAACCACAAGGGAGAAAACCCCGCAAAACTTCCTCAGTATAGAATTCGACCAAGTACAGTGTAAAACCAAGCAACAAGAATAGTTGCTCATATTCCACAGTAGACTCTCTCTCTCTTTCTCTCTGGCGCAATGCTTCAGTGTAAAGTGTGTCTAAAAGAGAGAGGCACCTCACCTATTTATATTCATTAGGTGAGTGACTCAACTAACCAACTAGGTCACCCAGGTTCCCTAATTAGGGCCGACCTACCTAGGAAAACACAAAATACATTTTATATATTACTTTTGTGGGTACTATTGCCCCAACTTACAACAAAGGTTTTAAGTCATGACTTTTACATGACCAATTACATCAAGAACATCTCCGAACGAAGGAATAACATCTCCAAAGCAGGAATACAGACAATAGAATATCTTCCGAAGTTACAATACTTTAACGTTAACCCCTAAACCCACTTTCATAAGTTTTCGAGTAATTATTTACCTACCAAATTAATTATTACTTGAAAAACCCAAAAAATATTAAAAAATTGGATAAAGTCAAAATTTCGGCAACTCATAAAAACATGGAAACTTGTCGAAAAGGAGTTATGTGAGTTGGAAAAGTAAAGCGGCAAGTATCCTAAGGATTTTAAAAGGTCAAATCATGTTATTTCCGAGTAAATCAAAGCAATGGAAATTTCCTCCATTTTTTGGGAATTGTGTTGGTTTTCAGTGTTGGCTTTCCAATTTTTTGATCTTACCATTACCAAACCCACAAAGCACTACTTCCTAGCTCTTTCCATTCGAGCTAGACTCTTCCTTTAGCAAGTGCGCCCTCCCTTGAGTTTGCTCCTTTCTATTTAATCAAGGTTTGGCCTCTCATTTTCCCATGATGGTCAAAGGAACGAAAGGCTGTTGTAGCTTTTCTATTGTAGTTTGTAATACTTTTTCGAATAAGAAAGGCTTTGGACACAGATCTATGGTGCAACGCTTTTAATGTGTTGATGGTAATTGTCAAGTGCTTATGAGGTATAATCTCCTTGTTTTCTTTGCTTTATGTTGGTTGAATTTGGCCTTTTTCTTAAAGGGGAGTTGTATCACAGTAGGATAAGATGAGAAAAGCTTGTTTGCTTCATAATCTTATTGTTCATTTGCAAGTAGATCTCTTAGAATGGCATGTTCATTTTGTTTAATGCTCATTTTTTTCAAGCTTCTATTGTAGGTGGAACCAAGCTTTTAACCATTTTTGTGCAAGGATTTCCAAGTTTGCAGGTGATCCCACTTGAAAAAGCGGTTGAGCTTGTTTGCATTCTCTTCAACTTCAATTTCTTGTGAAGGCATGGTCCCTCAGTGTTCCACCAAAGCAGACTCCACGGCCCAAAGTTCCCAAGCTTTCAGCGCTTTTCTTCTCTCTTTCCTTCACCATTTTAAAATTAAATTTTTTCGGTTACCAGTTACTTTCAGCAGTGTTCATCATTTTAGTGCATAAAAAATATCGTTAACTAATTTGATTTGCATTTGCACTTATAGATTTAGATCTGATTTTAAAAGGCTTACTTTTCATAATAGATCTAACTCCCAAAACTAAGTACTTGCATTCTATATTTTCATATCATTTAATGTACTTGAGTTATATGCTAAATTTTTTCTGCTTTAATTGATTAATCTAGCACATTTAGCATCAGTTTGTTGGTTGTATTGCAGCAATTGACAAAGAGGCACTCTAGCGAAATTTTCAGGATTTATGACATCTGGGAGCCACACTTATCTCTGCCTCTTCTTCAGGCAACCTTAAAGCCTTAAATTTTGTAAACTTGTGCTTCCTATTCTACAAAGGAGCATAAGTAATCTTTCATTGTAATAATTATTGTAACAAAGTAAGAGAGTGGGAAGCCAAGTGCTCATGCCCCATCCCCCCAGGGGGAACCCTATCGTCTCTTTTTATGGGTTGATTTTTTTAGAGTAGCTTCTTTCTTTTTCTTAGTTTAGTTTTGTTTCTGATTTGCTTTTAAAATTTAACAAATCCTACTGTGTTCCAAAAAACAAGAGTATCGGTACTGTGATTTTTAAGGACACATGTTCGACTTAAAATTCTTAAAACTAACAAAGCTTTAGTCCCCATATGCTCTTGTGAACACTGCAGGCCTTTGGCTATAACGGTGGGGCAGTCAGAAAGGGATTCGAATGACTAGTAATTAGTCTCATCGTACAATTAATCCCCAAGTGAAAATATGACACTTTTTCAATATTGTTTAGATGTGGGCAAAGTCTTCAAGTGAAGCGAGAACAACTAGAAAGTGACTGTGGGGCCCCGTTAGGCTGCATCCTTGTTGGTGTAGTGTTGAACACAACCCCACGACTCCATCTAGCTCACATGTCACTATGAGAACCACTTCTAAGCAAATCCGGACATATTTTTCGTACCCCTCGGGTATATCTGGAATACCTTCTCCCCTTAATAATTAGATCATTAACACATTAATAAAATTGATCAACAACTAGCCAATTCCCTAATCCACTCATTTAATAATCTAAAATTTACCAACCGAAACACTACAATACTTTCACCAAGACCATACTAGCAATCCTTATACACAAGCAATTTTTTCATTGCCACTGGTCTACTTTATTTTTATGCATAAATCAATTTTGCAAGTGTCTTGAATGGTTTGTATATTTGCTAAGTTGCTAAAGTAATTTATTGGCAGTAATTGGTGGGTATTATTTTAATTCATTTCATCTCAACTCCTAGAATAGTCATTTTTGTTTCATATATTAACAACCTTAGATTATTTTCATAGGGACCACCCCCCTTCGCTTTGCTAGGAGTAAGACTACACAAGGGATTCAAGATCAAGTGACGGCACTTGACTCTTACTTGCCCCCAAGGTAGCACCCAGTGGCTTGAAGATTTCTGCTAAGTCGCCCGAGGTGCGAATCAAGCGACAACAAAGAGTATTTGAAGAATCTAGTCAAAGTATGAAGCTCCATGAGAAGAAGGTCCCTGAAAAGGAAATGAAACACCCACGAATCTCGTAGTAAATAGTTGAAGTGCTCATCAGTTTCAACCTCTCGAAGGTGACATACCTAGTAGATCATGTTTTTCAAATCAAGTTGACAATCAGTCTCTACGAAGATACTATGAGAGCCCACTCTGAACTGGCCTAAGGAAATATGAAGAGCATGTGCCCAATGGCAGAATGTTTAAGTGGGTTGAGCAATGAGACCATCCCTCAAATCCAAGAAGTACGAAGCTTAAAAGGCCATCTTGGGAAATAACCCTCCTAAGGGTTGATCTAAGTAACCTGCACATACTGTCTATAAATGTCATTTCTAGTGATTCTATTCAACTCCTTCGTCAGAGGTAAGAGGTGGGCAAGCAGGTCCAAGTAAATCATGTCTATCTAATCAAGTTGATGATCGGTCTTTACACAAATACGATGAGAGCCCGCTCTGAACTGGCCTAAGGGAATATGAAGAGCATGTGCCCAATGGCAGAATGTTTAAGTGCGTTGACCAATGAGACCATCCCTCAAATTCAAGAAGTACAAAGCTTAGAAGGCCATCTTGGGGCATAACCCTCCTAAGGGTTGATCTAAGTAACCTGCACAAACTGTCTATAAATGTCATCTCTAGTGATTCTATTCAACTCCTTCGGTGGTAAGAGGTGGCCAAGCAGGTCCAAGGAATACCTAAATGGAGAAAGCTGGTCCATCGCAATATTGACTGATGCTAAAAGATCTACAACACCCGCAAACCAACATCTAGAGCAGTATGAAGGGTTGGCATCGATGATGGCCTTTGAAGAGAGATTGGCCAAATATGGGTACCAATCATGCCCCTTCATCGAGTCAACGAAGATCCAAAGGCAGTGTAAGAGAGTGACAAGAGTGAATACAACCTCAAGCCAAAAAGGTCAAGCACCAAACTTTGTTAGTACAATGGGCTAACCTACTTGTTAAGATTCAATATGCTAAGATAGATAACATTAGTATTCAATTCAATTTCACAACAATAGCATATACAAGATCACTAAAAGAAACACAATCACAAGATAGACACAGATTTATCCTGGGAAACCCTCTAGGGGAAGAAAACCCAGCAAAACTTCCTCAATATAGATGATCAAAAGTACAAAGACAAAACCCCAAACAAGTGCTCCTTCTCCTTGCAGATATCTCTCTCTCTCACTCCTATGCGAATTACACAAGTGAGTGTGTATCCAAATGAGGAGCACATCACTCCTATTTATACTGTATCTTCCACTTGACTTTTTCACTAACTAAGTCGGCCCCAAAACTTAACTAGGCCGACTTACATAGGAAGACTCAAAACAATATAATATTACTTTCTGGAGGGTTCTATCAACCCCGATTACCAAGGAGGTTTTACCTCACGACTCTAAATACAATAATAACATCCTGACTGAGGAATAAAACATCTCTAAATAAATTACAATAGAATATTCTTTGAAGTTACAATATTTCAACACTCCCCCTTAATGAGAAGGGTATTCTACTGAGAACAGCAACATCAACTGTAGGAGCAAAAAGCAAGAGAATCATCAACAACATCAAGGTGATACATCTATAATTAATTGGAAATTTTCTTCAAGAACATCAGCAACTGGAATAGTTACTGGAACATCTTCAACATCTTCAGTACTGGAGCATCATCTTCTACAACACTGAGTTTTCATCTTTGATCTTCATTTTCAGCAGCAATCGACCACTCGATCGTCTACAGCAACACTTGATCTTTCAATCAGCAACAACATCATCTGCAGCAACACACATGATCTAATTACGAGATGATCAATCCCTCTCACTTTAGGACATAAGTACAAGGATGATGCAATCCTAACCACATCACTCAGACAAAAGTCTAACGATCACTTTAGGACCAATGTCCAGGGTTGATACAATCCCAACCACATCACAGAGACAAAAGTCTATGAATCACTTTAGGACTAATGTCCAGCGATGATACAATCCTAACCACATCATGGAGACAAAAGTCTGCGGACCACTTTAGGACTAATGTCCAGGGATGATACAATCCCAACCACATCACAGAGACAAAAGTCTGTGGATCACTTTAAGACTAATGTCCAAGGATGATACAATCCCACTGCAACATCGTCATCATTGCTCTGTGTTGTCGCCTTTCACACATCTGGGGGGGACATGGCAAAAATCTTCAAGGCACTCGAGGGCAAGTCTCAAGTCAAGGTTGCCACCTTGTTCTTGACTCCTTCATTTAGGCCAACTCCTAACGAAGCCAAGGGGGGTAGACCATATTAGTTGCTAAAGTTGTTAAGGCTTAGTGTAATGATGATTTAGTTGTTTTAGGAGTTTTGATAAAAAAATTAGCAATTGAACAAGATATTGCAACAGAAATATTTAAAACACAACAGCATATAGAATAACACATGATATGTAAAGCACACAGAAACAGATGATTGTATAATGTAAAACTAGTGCCAATGGATTCCAAAGAATAAAAGAGTGTCTTTGTATTGTCGAAAGAAATTGTGTTGCAAACGATCTTGGTCAATTTTAGATTAATATGGAGATGAGTGAATTAACTTAGGGGGAAGGGAACTCCAAATATACCCGAAGTTACGAGGACTATTTCCAAAACCCTTATCTAATGCGGCTCCCCGCAAGGAATATGTGGGTTGGTTGGAGTATTTGAGGCATGTTCAACACTACACCAACAAGGGTGTAGCCTAACTGTGCCTCGAGATCACTACCTAGTTGTTGTCGCTTCCTTTGTGGATTTTTCCACCGCAACAGATGAAATTGAGGCGTTGGATTTTCTCCTGGGGAGGTTAATTGAAATGTGAGAACTAATTAAGCTAGTCACCCACGTTGCTTTTGATGCAACCAACTGTTCAGTTAAACCGCAACGGTGCAGAGCATACACAACAGAGCCCAAGTAAATTTTAAGGATTTAATGACTTGTTTTGTTTGTTAAAAAAAGAAATTTGACCTCCAAGAATCTCTTTCGATTCAAGTGAACCTCAATTGAGAAAGCAAGGAGGGGTAAAATTTATTACGTAAAGTAAAATAAATTGAAATACAAGAATGAAGGACAAGCTATCTAATTAGATCTACCATGCATCTTTTTCCCCTTTCGGGTCAATCAGGAAGTCATGGGGTAAGTATTAGTATTACTTTGAAAATGGAATGATATAATCAGATTTGCAACATTCAACAAAGTATACTATCCTGCATAAAGAACTAAACTAAAGCAAAAAGCAAGAAAAAGTAAAAAATGCAAAAAAGGCCAAAGACGTGGATCCCCCCTCAAGGGATAGGGAGTGGGCTCGAAAGATCCTACTCGAGATCTTTTTTATTTATCACGGTTACAACTCTTGGTAGAAGTCCTCTTTGGTCCTTGTTATCTCGGATCCAAAGGCTTACAAAAAGGTAGAAACAGAAACCCGAAAGTAGGGGGAACCCTTGGGAAGCTCTAGATAGCCAAAAAATGTATTTTCAAGCAGATTTTCTATCTCCTTTTTTTATGGACCTACTAAAACCCAGCAAGCCAATCTCAGTAGAAAGTGCCCAAAAACACTTTGGAAGTGTCTTTGGACAACCAAAACAATTACCCAAAAATATACTAAGTTAAACTGTTGAAAAAAACAGTAAAATAACCTAGGAAAGCAAGCTTTCCTTGGGAACTTGGCTTGCCTTTTGGGAAGCCAATATAATGTGCACTTAGATGTTAGATTTTATCTTTTCAAAGCTTGAAACAAGACTACCGTTAGCAAGCTAAATATTTTCCTTGTAATGCTTGCAAAATGGTAATCTAAGCTAGATCTCTTTAACTAAAAGGAAACTTTACATGCAATAACTGATATCTAAGTTAATGAGATCTTATTAATTAAATCTATGAACGATTTTACTTTGCAAAATAGATTTTAAAAAATAAGATAGTAAACGGTAACCACGATGAGAAAATTTAATTTTGGAGGAAGAGAAGAGAGAGTGCTTGTTGCGGGAAAGATTTGCCAAGGAAACTTGTTAGTGAAGCACAGAGAGGCAAAATCTTCGCAATTTCGTTGGAAAATCAATGGAATCAAACTAGAACCACAGCTCTTCCAATCACGGCAACCTGAAAGCTAGAAGACAAATCTGGCAAACAAACTCATTAGATCTAAAGATACATGCAAAAAAGATAACATAACATGAGAAATAATCTTATTTAACATGTAGATCTTAACCCATTGAAGCATATATAACAAAATAGAAGTAAGTAACCTTGCTTATAATGATCTATTCCTATGATTCAAAGAACCATTCAGGCAGACAAAAGTTGAGAGCAAAAACTTGAAAACATAGCAGTTCACCTCAAAAGCAGCATGATAATGGTAATCCACACATGAAAGCACTCCACAATTTAGCCTCCAAAGCTTCTCTTTTATTCCAACAATGAATGTTCAATACAATATTACAACAATAGCAAGCATTTCTCCCACAACTCTAACTAGCTTGAATGAGCGAAAGCATGGCTTTATTTGCAGATGAGGCATGCCCAAGGGGGCACCACCAACACTGAAGATAAACCCGGAGTGTATCTGAGTTGAACTGAGTCAGACTGAGTTGAAGTGAATAGGAACTGAAGAGGTGAATGATACCTCTCTCACCTAACTCACCCAAGTCTCCATTAACGGGCAACACACCCACTAACTACCACCACCTTCCCTTCCCTCTCCCTCACGCGCAAGCCTCTGATAATTGATGTGAAGTGGGTGAGGGTGATGTCACCCAAGTTTGATAAGCGCTAGCCACTAAGTAATAAACCAAAGTTTAAAACATTCGTCATATGTAAAGGGGGCTCCACTACTTACTCCAAACACTACTCTTCCCCTCGCACGCATGGAGTAGAGTTGTCGTCACACCATCCTCACCTATTCGCTACCCAAACTCATGTGCATTGCCCATATGCAAATCATATGATATATCACATTAATTTTATCCAAGGTTTAAAACTTTAAACTCTTATGAAGAGGGGTCCACCCCTCCTTAACACCACTCGAATGCTTGAAGGTGAAGTTGGCATGAAGCTTATTTAAGTTGACGTCACTTATTAATATACCATATGATACCATAATTTATAACCAAAGTTCAAAACTTATCACATGGAAAAGGGTCACATGTTTAATCGGGGACCCATGCTATGTCATCCCACCCCTTAAACTAATCATTTTGACTTTGATTTTTTACTTTTCAAAATTGACTTCGGTGCTAATTTGATGCACTTTTACTATTAAAACACCAAAATAATGCTCCACGAGGTGTTTCGACCGCCCGAATGATACGAAAAGTAGCCTCTAGAGTAAAAAGAACGCTCTAAGTGTGAAAACGAGCATCCCCACACCAAAAACGGACTCCGAACCCGACTTTCATTACACTTTGATTTTTTTAATTAAACCATTAAAAATGGCCTAATTTTGTGGGATAAATTATTTTCTCAGAAACCAACGAAACTCTAGGGGGGCCTAGCACATGTCCATACAACTCAATTTGAATGTCTAGCATGTTTATAAACACCGACACGGAAGCTCTAATAACCTTTTAAGGCCTGACCACCAAGACGACTACCCCAACTTTGGAGGTGTGAGTGAAAAGCTCAGAAATTATTAGTCGTTTGTTCAACAACCAATAATAACTAAGGGAAAAAAACACTCTGGGCTAGTCGACTTGATGCTTAAGTCTGGGAAGTCGAGCCTTTTATAAAAATTGACCATGCCAGAACATTTTTTACAATTTCCCCAAGGGGACATGAACATGTGTTACAAAAAATCGAATAGACTCCCAGAAAAATCCTGGAGGACTTCTGAACTCTAATCATGAACAAGCGTGCTTGTTCAAACCTTACCGGCTCACTTGAAAAATCCACCAAGTACAACTTAGGTGGTAACACTCCCCCTTTCAAGGAAGGTTCTTTCGAACCACACCAAGCTTGTCACAGAAGTACTCAAACTTCACTCGAGACAGAGGCTTAGTCAACACATCAACAACTTGCTCATCAGTGCTCATATACTAGAGCTTTATAGCTCCCTTCTGTACCATATCTCGTATGTAAAAATACAGTATTTCTATGTGCTTTGACTTGTCATGTAACACTGGGTTCTCCGTCATCTTTATACAACTCTGGTTGTCACATAGAATCAACGTGGTATCCAACTCCAAGTCAATTAGTCCTGACATCAATTTTCGAAGCCATATGGCTTCACAGCTAGCAGAACAAGCTACTATATAATCTGCTATGCTCAGAGCAACATTGGACTGCTTCCTGCTAAACCATGAGATCATGGCAAATCCCAAACAATAACATCCACCTGAGGTGCTCTTCCTGTCTGAGACACTTCCATCCCAATCTGCATCTGTATAACCATACAATCTGTAGTCATGATCTCCAACATAGTATAGACCAAAGTCTACCGTACCTTTCAGGTACCTCATTACATGTTTTGCAGCTACCAGGTGAACACGTCTAGGCTCAACTAGATACTGACTCAAGGTGTTCAAAGCAAAGCATATATTTGGCCTGGTATTTGTCAGATACACCAACAACCCAATAATATGTTTGTACTGAGTCAAATCCACTAACTCTAACGATTCATCAGTTGACAACTTCAGGTTGGTATCTCTTGTCACCAACCTTGTAGTTGCCTATGTGAGAAGGATCGAGAATGGATGGTAGAGGGACAAGCAACTAAGGAGGTGGAACCAAGATTGCCTCGACTCCCAAATGGATGGTTGTCACGCTAATCGAGGCAGCCTTCGCTTTATGTTATCCTAGCCCAAGACAACAAAAGGGGAGACCCGGATCTACTCTCGATAGGAGAGATCAGACCTAAACACTAGATCAAATCAAATAGAATTGGGGTGTGTAAGGTGTAAGGTAAATGGGAACCTAGATGTATGGAGGGTGTCACTAAGTGAACCAGGTCTTTGGAAGTGTGAGGTTTGAACCAAGGTCGGAACACAGGTGACCTATAAGGTGAATACTAGATCTGGGGTTGGGGTACTAACAATAGATGAAGGTAACCGCTGCCTTGGGAAACGTAACCAATGAAGGGAGGGCATGGACAGGATTGGGGCTATCTAGTACCAATGGATAGACTCGATGGAATGCTATAACAATGTCACAGTACCCGAGTCACTAGGAAAAATCAGATTTCAGGAAAAAGAGGCTAAAGAGGGGGTGGCGCTAGGGTTGGAGATTAGTGCCTGTCAGATCCAGGGCAATGGAGTCACTATCTGCCCAGTGTTGGAGAAAACCCGCCTGGGAAGTAGCCTGATCTACAAACCCAAAAAGGTATTTGGCCGAAAAAGTCAGATCACAAGAAAAACTAGCAGAAGGATGGCTAACGTTAGGGTTTGGGAGGTCAGTTTCTCAAATCTAAGGCAACCTGTCAACTTCTAGCTCAACGTTGAAGGTGATTTGGTGCGAGGATGACTCGATCTACAAACCCAAGAAGGTATTTTATCAGAAAAATCAGATCACAGAAAAAGTCCGAAAAATGGTGGATAGCGCTAGGGTTTGGGAGGTGTTGTCCGCCGATTGCACACCAGCAGTAGAAATCTCCTGAAAGTTGTCTCCTCAGTTGAGAAAGTGGGAGAGGTGTGACCTTGGGGGCAAGCACAGAGCTAGGTACTGTCACCTACTCCTAACTCCTCTATTTAGGCTAACTCCTAATGAAGCCAAGGGGGGTAGTCCCTAACAAAGAGTTTTCTATGGCTCAATGTTTAAGTTAATTTTTAAATGTTTTGGATGCGGATGGGTGTTGTTTAGGAGTTATTGTGATTTAAGATGATTAATGTGATGAATTTAACACAAGACAAAGCAATCCGCGTTGCTATCACCGGAATTGAAAGATAGACAAATATTTGAGAGCTTCACGAAATAGATAAAGCATTCATAGATATAATTTATAATCAAACATTCGATGGACAAATGGCCCAGATTATCAACAATGCTAAAAGATGGGACCAGTGCCTATGGAGTCAACTTATCAGAGATGCTTTGAGTGTAAATATGTGAATCCCAAAAGATGCCAATGAATGTTAGGTTTTGCAAGTGTGCTTGGTAAGTTTTAAGAGTTTTTTTCTATGATCTCCACTTATGGTGGCTGGATGTCCTAACCGGTAATACCTTCAGTGGCTCCGTTCGAAGACATGACGGACCTGTCTGGGGTCAAAGGTAAGTGTTCAATAACTTAACTACCAGTGCTCAGATTAGGTAGCCAGGCGCCCACACTTGGAATTTGCCCACATGCCTCGGTATTTACCGAACAACGCCAGTGCGTTGGTTATGGGAAAAAATTTTAGTTAAATTCCTCTTGTGGGGTTTAGAGATCCAATGTCGTTTCTGGGTATTCCGATCGAAGATCGGTCAGAGCATACTCCGGCAAGAAGGGAAGGGGGTTAATTAATTAAAGGGATGTGAGTTGCGAATTTTATTAAGTTAATTAATTAAAACTCTCCAACAGAGAGCGCTCTTGACCTCGTCTTATGACAGTGGTTCAAGAGACTTAGCTAATCTATATGCTTGATGCAAGGATATGCAATGGGAATGCTCTCCGACAGAGAGTGCTCTTAACTTGGATTACAGCAAGTTCAAGAGACTTTCAAGATTAATTGATTAACTTATTAAACAATGAAAAGACAACTCTCCGACAGAGAGCACTCTTAATCTACAAAGTGAGATTCAAGAGATTTCTACTTTAAACAGTTGAATTACTTATGAAAGATACAAAAAATTAAAAGATGAAGTAATCAACCTACTAAATGAAACAAAATGGGCTAATCTAACAATTAGTATCTACTTTGCAAAAAAGATGAAACTACTCTCTAAGTACTCGAAATAAATCTAAGCTAAAAACAAAAAACACTCTTCCCCAAATGGCGAAAAAAAACCAAGTATGGGAGGCCCTATCCCACTTAGCCTTGTTTTATTAATGAAGTACAAATGCCTTTGGAACTTAATCCTTGTCAGGACTTTGAGAAGTAACTTAAGTAAAAATGAAAAACTCTTATGAGTTTGTACAAAGGAGAATGCCTTCTTTTTTGGCTTTGGATCCTTGTCTTTGGATCTAGTTCTACTTGCTCTTTCTTGTTTGGTTTTGCTTTTGGTTCACCTGTGGATAAGAGCTCTAAACAAAGACTAGTGAGAGTGTTAGGAAACCAAATTTAACCTATGATTCGAAAAGATTAAGTGAATGAGAAGACAAGTGCCTTATGAAATGAAACAGGAGATTAAAACAATGGAATGAGACCCAAAATCAAAACTTGGAAAGGATCAGGCAAGCTCATCGTTTTTTATGTAAAATGCACAATTTTTGGCGAAACGACTTGGGATTTTTTGCAAATTTAAAATTAAAATTTTTTTAACATTTTAGGCTAATTTCCAGAATCTGGAAAATAGCAGAAAATTGGAGAAAATCAGTGAAAAAACAGCAAGTACAAAATGGCACGATTTTTGAGAAAAAGTCAAAATTAAAAAAAAATGAAATTTTGAAAATTTTATGATTTTTAATGAATTTTCAAAATTTAGAATTAACAAAAAAAGTCAAAAATCAGCCCAAAAAACAACGAGCTTAAAATGGCACGCTTTTCGAGAAAAAGTTAAAAAATTAAAAAAAATAAAATTTTTGAAAAATTTTGAATTTTTTTTTATTTTTTAATGAATTTCCAGAATTTAGATTTAATGAAAAATACAGAAAACCAGCAAGCACAAAAATGGAAAATTTGCACGTTTTTCGAGAAAACTCGTGCACGTTTTCCAAGGCAAAAAGAAAGATGGATTTAAAAAGGAAATGAAACTAGATCTTTAAAAATGGACCTTAGAAAGATGGATCTAGCTTTGAAAACGTAGATCTAAGGCTAGAAAGCCTAGATCTAACTTAGTAGAAGCCAAGCAAGCTTAAAATAAAGATTTAAATGACTTGATAACTTCTACAAAAGTGGAAAAGAGGTAAAATAGAACCTTGAAAATAGAGATCCACTTGTAGCAATCAAATAACCAGTAGAATTTTTTGAAGTTCGTTTGGAGAAGGCAAGAAAGATCCGGAACCGCTTGCAACCCTGCAAAAAAAAATATTAATAATGGAACACTTGTATGGTGAAGGTATTAGATGCCGAAAGCTCCTGCTAGATGCAATCCCTGAAGACACAAACACTCAATGCAGATTTGATTAGAAGCCTAATTACTAGATTGTTAGTCTTCAATAAACATAATAATCAAATTGCAATACAAGGGTAGGGTGAAAGAGATATTACTTCACATAGGATGAAGACACAATGCCAAAAGCCCATCAAGTGACCTCCAAAGTCTCAATATTTTATTAACAAAAGAAGCTTACAAAATCCAACAGAGTTTCTATGCCAACTCTCCTCTTCAATAGAGCTGAAACAACTATTTAACAAATGAGAGAGTGCTAAAACCCTAAAACCAATAAACCAACCCTAACCAGCTTAGCCACCTAACAAAGAGCTCAGACCTAAACCGGAAAACCGGGAGTAACGGGAGGCCTCCACCCAGGCAAGGCGCCCCCACTCCAAACCTGTGCACTAAAAACAAGCCAAGGATGAGACCACACATGTGATGTAGGTAAGCTCATCCTTAGGTCTGGCTGGAGCCTCCGTTAGGTTTGGAAAGCGCACTGATGGTGCAAGCTTTAGTTTTCACCTCAATCAAATCACCGGACTAATGAGTGCTCTTCATCTCATCTTTAGCTGGAAATGACATGTCTGCTAACTGATAATAAATTAATTGCTCTCTTAATGATGACTGAAGCTGAGTTATGATAACTCCAATCATCATAAGTGCTCCATGATATGTCATTTAGCCTTTTAGTTTACTGAATTTGGATTAATTTGGAGAGTTTTAGTTTTCTCCAAAATAATCATTTTTTTTATAAAAATCATTTTTTTACTAAAAATCATTTTTTTACTCAAAACTGACTTTTTTGAGTAAAAGGCATTAAGTGTCTGAATGCTGATCTGAAAGTTGGCTCTGACTGGCTGGCTGATCAAGAATTATTTTTGGCTTAAGGTTAGAGCCTTCAATCATTGAATTCTGATTCTGAATCACGAACGGGTATTTTCCATTTAATTTATGCAAAAATTAACCCAAAAAACTTAGGAAAAGTAAAAAATAATAATTTTTCACTGTTCGAAAAAGATTTTTTCGAAAAAAATTTATGTGTCCAGATGACTTAGGACATGACCATGATCTATCTAAATAATGTCTATTAGGCTTATAACACTCGGTTGGGCTCTAATAACCCCCCAAGGCCCTGAATTCAACATCGGGCATTCCAGCTTTGGAGGAAGCGGAAAAAAACCTCGTCAATTATACTCGGCTGAAGGCATAGCATAATTGTCAGGGGCAAAAGACTCCCTAGAATACCCTATTTGAGATTCTACGTCTCAGGAGACGAAACCACTCAAAAATATCCTACTAGCACATTTTATTACAAACCCCGCGGGGCCATAGTCAAAATTATTCAAATAAAAAGGCGACTAGCCAATATTGGCTAGACAAGTAGGCGGATCAACTGATACACTGGAATCAGACTTTGAACAATTCTTTCAACCGACAGCTCCTCAGGTAACCCAACTTATGGTTCAAAAAGTTGGATAACAGGAGGTTAGTTTCTTAGATCTAGGGTAAACCAGCCACTTTCAGATCAGTGTTGAGGGTGATATGTTTAGGAGATGACCCGACCTACAAAACCCAGCAGTGGTTTGGCTCGAGATCAAGCGGTTCATTTTTTAGTATTTTTTATTTCTCTTATTATAGAATTTTCAGTGTATAATGAAGAAAAGCAGAGGCCAATGGATTGAGATCTGGAAGAAAGGGACTAACCTATAGATCTTACCTAGAAAACCTTGTAGATGCCTTGATGATGATGGTCCCTGCTATCCCGATCAATTTGAGAAGCTTTGAGTGAGTTCTATGTCCAACGTTTTACCCCAAGGAGTTAATGCGCCCTCTCTCCTGCACAACAAACGTCAACCATATCAAATTTGTTGCAACATGAGAAAAAAGCTAGATGCTACAGAAAAATAGAAAGAAGAAATCATAGATCGCAATGACACTAATGAAAACCCCCTGATAAAAATGAAGACAATCCAAGCAAGTTGAGGTCCCCCTGCAAAAATGCCCAAGTTGAAGTCACCCTCCTGTAGACAAAACAAAGATTCCTGAAAAAGATATAGATCTCACAACAATTTCCTGAATGCTAGGAAGCAAAAGACTTTCCAATCACCATCTAAGAACACCAGATGCAAAGGAGATCCAAGAATATCCACAAGAAAAGTTTTTCTATTATTCAAATCCAAGAGCCAAAGACCCTTTACAAATGAGAAGCTCTCTCCTTTAAATAGGAATGAGCGAACCAAAATCATAACCACTTTTGAAATGAGTGGCTAAGATTAAAAGATACAAACGTTTAATCAATGGTTGAGATGAGCTCAACATACAATACATTGATCAATATAACCATATAACATAAAAGTGGACTAAATCACCCAAAGAGAGGGGATCCCACTCAACAAGAAATAAATGAAGCACATGGTGGGTCCCTAGAGTGTTAACTAACTCCCTCTCGGTGTCCCCATGGTGCAATAAAATAATATAATTTTTTAAACTGCGAAATTGTGCCTTCTTGAGGAAATCGTGAGCCTCCAAAAGCTCCAGAAAATAATATAACATGCCCGAAAAATAGATGTGGGCCTATCTAGGTGATGCAACTGCTAGAGAATGTGTAGAAGACATCACTCTAATCATCAGAACTCATCCCATGCCATTTCCTTCCATCAGTAGCCCAAATCGATTTCTTCAGTAGCCATTTAATTATTTTTTAATCTGCCTCGAGAAACGTGATAGGCCTAGAACAACCTCCTAGGGTGTCTACGCTATCCAACTAAGCCCACCATGCTCTCTAGGACAGGGGTACTATGGTACAATCAAGTGGTTGGACCCCCTATGCCCCATACAACGCCCTAGGAGATCCAACAAAATCATCTCGCTGCTCAGATCTGCCATCTAGTGAAGCAAAACTGCACCAGAAGGGTAAAATGAGCTGACCATCTCTGTAAGTTCCCAAAACTGAAAACAAGCTATCTCACTGGATTCAGAAAGTCCAAATCCCTCTAAGGTATATACTCATACCCTCTCCAGGTCTCTGCTTGATCATCTACAATATCAAATATACAAAATAATAACCTATAAATGACCAGATACCAATAATATAACTCAGGTTGACATCCATATGCTGCAAGTACTAAGAGGCTAAGACATGCTCTACAAATCATTTAAGTAACAATCATAACAAGTAGCAATCACTTCACTGGTAGTACATCAACCAAAGACATATATAGGGTTTTATTTATTATAACTCGGACTAAACTTTCAAGACTATACTCACCTCATAGTTGTAATCAATTTGCTCGTGAAAGGTGAAGGCTAGGACAAAGGATGACTGCCAACTCAACACTCTGACACTTTGGATACAGAAAGGGGATACTCACTATATCCATATGCCGGACAAACAACAACAAAGGGGATGGCAGTGCCTCACAAATGGGTGAACTACTTCAGAGGTGCTTACTCACCTTGACAAATGCTCACAATCCAACTCAATACAAGTAAGGCCAACAATATTTAGATATAACTTTTAGGAGCCTTTGTTTTTTGGGCCTTTGATTTTCCATAGCCTTTGTCCGCGTATTTTTATACGGACTTTATCATTTAGGCTTTATGCATTCATGTATGTTGAAAAGTACTACTTTTCATGAATGTTTAAGATATTTCATTGCAATACTTTTTTTAGAGCCAATTTCATTAGGTTAGCCTTGCATTCATGTATGTTTAAAAACACTACTTTTCATGAATCGGATTTTTTCATAGATATTCATTTTATTTCCAAATACATTGTACTGATGGCAGCGCTACTTGTTTCAAGTAAGCAACCTAGGCAACTCAGAGCTGATACGCAGATAAACAGGGAAGCTTGTCCAACAAAGGCTCTAGCAGGGAAAGGTCCTCCATGCTACAAGTCAAGTAGTAAGTCGAGCTAAAACACAACTAGAAGGTAATGGATGGGTGGAGAATGTGAATAATGAAACCAACACTAGCAAGCCAAGGTATGGTGGGAATGACTACCTCTATTCTCCCTAAGGAGGGTAAAACCGATGAGTATAGATCAAGAACTTCCAATTCTGAGTAGGGACATCAATACATATTATAGATACATCCAAGTCCACATATTTATATCAATGCCAGATCATGACACTAAATGCTAACACATGTCACGGAAATGAGTATAAGAGCAATGATAACCATAACACAATATAATACAAGTTGAGTCATAACCAGGCAAATAATCCATCTGAACCATCATCTGTCCAATGAGAGAACACTGATACAAATCTGGGCATCACTGATTGCTCAGCAAATGACTAAATGACTACATCAATCCTCGAATCTGAGTGTCCTGAGACTCGGTCTTGGCATGGGAGAGTACTATAGTCCACTAATAACATAATGATCCTTCAAAACTACTCATCTCAGCATCTCATATGTAGGAGATCTGGCTGAAAAATACAATAAATCTGAAAAATAGAATATGGTAGCCCGGCTACTACTGTATATGTGATAACAGTATCCATGGGTGTGTGCATGGCTTTACATTCCAACATAGCAAATCTTTTTAGGATTTCCACAGCATACTTTACCTGGTTGAGAAAGATTCCTTCTAGGTTTTGCCATACTTCTAGACCTAGAAAATAGTGCATCAATCCAAGGTCTTTCATCTCAAATTCTTCAGCGAGGTTTTTTCTTGCACTCTACAATCTGTTTCTCATTTCCTGTCAGAAATAAATCATCCACATACAGCAATAATATGACAGGTTCCTCATCCATAACCTCATAGTAAAGGTTAGGGTCGGCTTTACTTTTGGTAAAGCCCAAGCTCGTCAAAAAGCTATCTATCCTTCTATACCAAGCTCTAGGAGCTTGCTTCAATCCATACAGAGCCTTCTTCAACTTGCATACGTGAGTTTGTCTGTCTTCAACTTCAAATCCCTGTGGTTGTCCTATGTACACTTCTTCCTCAATAACACCATTCAGGAAAGATGTCTTCGCATTCATCTGGTGTAAAGTCTACTTCATCATGGATGCAAGTGCCATGATGGTTCTAATGGAAGTGTACCTTGCTACTGGCGCAAATGTCTCTTCACAATCAATTCCCTCTTTTTGAAAGAATCCTCTAGCTACAAACCTTGCCTTGTATTTCTCAATACTTCCATCGGTTGCATGATTTATCTTGTAGATCCACTTGGAAGATACCATACTTTTACCTTCCGCTTTGGGAACTTTATCCCAAACATCATTCTTCATTATTGATTGGTATTCTTTCGTCATTGCTTCTACCCATTCTTTCTTTTGTATAGCTTCTTCATAATTGGTAGGTTCTTAATCTACAATATCACACATCAAAGCCACATAACTCGAAAATAGCTTGGATTTTTGCTTACTCTTGTGGAGCCTTCTAGAGCTCCATACTTCTCTGCTTCTTGTATAATTTCTCTTTTCCAAGCAGGCTTTCTCTTTCATGACATAATCATAGTGGGTGGTTCTTAAGGTTCTATATCATGGTCTTCTGGTGTTTCATCTTAGGCGGAGGGTGCAGCTTCTACATTTCTGGGAGGTACATCTTCTTCGTATACTTCTTCATGCTAGCAATTTCTGGATCTCTTGAGAGTTGCTTTTTCATTAAATGTTACATCTCTACTAATCTCCATGTGATGGAATTTTGGAATGTATATTCTTAAGGCTTTGGAAACTTCATAGTATCCAACAAATATTCCCTCCTTTACGGAAGGGTCCAACTTGGTTCTCTTTTCTTTTGGTATGTGAACATATACTTGGCAACCAAATATCTTGAGGTGGCTCACTTCAAGCTTCTTTCCTGTGAATATTTCTTCTGGAGTCTTGAATCCAAGGGCACTATGGGATAATCTATTCTATACATAAACTGTCATCCTTGCTGCTTCAGCCCATAGATAAATTGGAAGATCTTGATCATTTATCATTATCTTCACTGCTTCCACAATGGTCCTACTCTTTCTTTCCACAACACCATTCTATTGAGGATTGTAGGGAGTAGTTAGTTCCCTCTTGATTCCAGCTTCTTTGCAAAAGGATTCAAAATCTTTTGAAGTATATTCTCCACCATTGTCTGTTATGAGTGTCTTGATTCTTCTCTCTGAATGATTCTCTATCAAGGCTTTGAATTCCTTGAATTTTCCAAATACTTCATCCTTTGCTTTCAAGAAATGTATCCATGTCTTTCTTGAATAGTCATCAATAAATGTAACATAATATTCATAACCACTCAAAGATGTGGAGGGCATTGGACCACATACATCTGAATGGATTAATTCCAACTTACCTTTGGCCTTTGTCTCACTCTTCGGAAATGGATTCTTGATATTCTTTCCTTTTGCACATCCTTTGCAAATGCCTTCATGATCAATCTTAAAATCTGGTAATCCCATCACTACTTTGCTCACATGGGGTAGTGCTTTGTAGTTGATGTGAGCAAGCCTCCTATGCCATAATCCACTTGGGCTAGTGGTCTCAAGAACAAGGGTTGTTTCTAAATGCCCCTTGAGTTTATATAAGTCGCCTTCTTCACCAATGACAACTACATCTTCAATTGATTTTCCTCTAGGACACACAAGTACTTGTCCATCTATCAATGCAAACTTATACCCTTTCTTATCTAATGTTGAGATAGAAAGTAAGTTCTTCTTCAAACCTGGTACATATAAGACTTCCTTCATCTTCATGGGGGTTCCAAAATCAAGCTTGTACCTTGCTTCACCAATTCCTTTGATAGGATATTGATAGTCATCTCCTAATGATACATTCTGAGGAGAGTTCTTCTCTTCAAGTTTTCACAAAGTTTTCTTGTCTCGTCATGTGCTTTGAAGCACCACTATCAATAAGCCATGTATCTTCTCCAGGTGTCACAAACCCAGAGAGTGCAGCGAATAATACATACTCTTCCGCATCTTCTTTTTTTTATTGTTTTCTTCAGCTAGGTGTGCATGATGTCTTTTCTTGTTGTTCCTCTTCTTGTATTCTTCTTTCTTCAATGCACAATTTCTGGCAATGTGTCCTAGCTTGTCACAATTGAAACATTGAAAGTTGGAGTAGTTTCTTCTTGGATTGTTTCCTCTTGTCCTTTGGAACTTCTTGGGAAGTTGCGACTCCGTGTGGCTTTCCTTCTTGAAGTTAGATTGACTTCTTCCTCTCTTGGTACGGGTGGCTAGGGCTTGATCATCTTCTTTAAGTAGAGCTTCTCGATTGGCTACTCTAGCCTCCTCTTGGATCCAATCTTCCCATACAATGTCGAATTTAATGCTTTCCTTTCTGGCACACATAGTCTAGATGAATGAATCCCAAGGTCTAGTGAGACCATTGAGAGCGGTCATAACTAGCTCATCTTCATCAAGGGAGTCTCCAATGGCTTCTAGTTGCTCCTTGAACTGGGAGACCCTTGTTAAGTAGTCTTGGATGGATTCTCCTTGACACATCTTAGGATTCTTCAATCAAGTTCTCAAATTCATCTTTCTATTGATGTTGCTTCCTTCATACATTTTCACTGGGACATCATACATCTCCTTTGGGATCTTCTTGGATGACACTTGAGGAATCAACTGGTCTTTGATAGAATCATCAATGATCCCATGTGCCCTAATCAGGTCCTTGTGCTTCTCCTTAGCTTCATCCTCTTCAAGTACTGCAACTTCTTTTTTGATGTTTTTGGCAAGATCATTCTCTTCCAGAATGAGGCCAATTTTATATTTCCATGCTCAAAAATTCTCTATGCCTTCTAGCTTATCCTCAAGCTTAGTGCTTGGGGCCATCTTATCTAGGAGGTCACCAAAAAATGAATTTTCTCAAAATGCAAAACTGACCTTACCAGGAGATGCACTTGACTAAGGCGAATTGACTGGTACACTTGGTTTCTGGAGATTCCAAATTTTCAATCTCAAAATTGACTTGCAAAATTCTGATCTACAGTTTTCTAGTTTTCTGCAGTTTTCTGGTCTAGAGTCAAACTCGGGGTTGACATTCCTAGAGATCTACCCACTCAAAAATTTCGATCTAAGGCTCAATATATGCACCCTAGGGAGGCGCAACTTTCTATGTAGTCAGAATTCCAAAATTCAAACTTTGACAAAAACCCAATTTTTTGCCAGAGGGAGAAGAGAGAGTTTCACCTTGTGAAAGTTGTCCTATTCAGGCTAGCTCTGATACCATGTTAAGATTCAATATGCTAACATAGATAACATTCGTATTGAATTCAATTTCACAACAATAGCATATACAAGATCATTGAAAGAAACACAATCACAAGATAAACACAAATTTATCCTGGGAAACACTCTAGGAGAAGAAAACCTAGCAAAATTTCCTTAATATAGATGATCAAAAGTACAAAGACAAAACCCCAAACAAGTGCTCATTCTCCTTGCAGATATCTCTCTCTCTCTCCTATGCGAATTACACAAGTGAGTGTGTTTGTCCAAATGAGGAGCACATCACTCCTATTTATACTTTATCTTTCACTTAAATTTTTCACTAACTAGGTCAGCCCCAACAAACTTAACTTGGTTGACTACCTAGGAAGACTCAAAACAATATAATATTACTTTCTGGAGGGTTCTATCGACCCAACCTACAAATAAAGTTTTACCTCATGACTCTAAATACAATAACAACATCCCGACAAAGGAATAAAACATCTCAAATAAATTACAATAATAAAATACAATAGAATATTCTTCAAAGTTACAATATTTCAACACTACTATCTATTTGCACCAATGATGAGATGAAGGAGGATCTGCACTCTCTCTTCTAAGGCCCAATCACAATCCAGTAGGCATGGCCCCCACACCTCATAGTCATAGAGAACTGGATTTGACGAGAGCATCCATGAAAGACATTTTGGATGAGACGTGCTAAAGCCTAAAACTAGTGTCTGAAGCATTATCTCTCAAGAAGGGCTAAGGATATGTATCCGTTATTAACTTGAAGTTGAATAGCATGCCGCAAACTGAAAAGAGATCTTGTGAATGAACCCCCAAATAGGTATTGGTGCTAGTGATCTCAATCTCTTCCCCTCTAAAGAAGAAATGAAGATCAGTGAGTAACTTCTTTAATATGTTGACGATCGTAACCTTGGTTACACTCAAGTTGACTATCAATTGAGGAAAATCACAAACATGGCCAAGGCATCTACTTGTTTCCTATAATCACTTTAGAGATGAGGCCAAGAGGAACACATCGTCAAAAAAGAGCAGCATAGAGATCAGGACCTCATGGAGAAAGCACTCGTCGTCATCCTGAATGTGTTCATGTAACATGAACTCTAGCTCATCGATGTGTATCATAAATAGAGTGGGGGAAAGTGGACAGCCCTCCTTAACCCCAATGTTACTCCTAATGAAATCTGAGATCCTGTAGGTCGTGCAAAGATGACCAAGGACCAACTCATATAGTCTCATAACGGCAATTAGAAGGATCTTGAAAATCGCAATGTCATGAAGGCTCTAGAATAATGCAACCTTGGAGACATAGACGAACACCTTCCGAAAGTCTAGGAAGCAACAGTAAACTTTTGAAGAGCGACGACATGCCTCCTCAATGATGGCCATAAAAATTTTGGCACCCCAACTCGGTTTCAAGTTTAGTTTCTATGCATGTAGTTTAATGCCCAAACCCAGCATGCATAATCATTTATTATTAAAAAATTTGAATTTTGCTTGAAACACATGGAATTCTTTCAACATAAGCAACTCAGAAATTAAATGGCAGCCTACTTTTTCCTAAGAAAATTTATGACAGCCAACACACATGAAATTTTGACTTAGTATTTTGACTAATAAGGTCTAGCAAAAAACTCCGAAGGGAAAACCTGTCTTCAAAGAGAATTTTATTTCTTCAGGCAAACTAAAAACAAATTTACAGCGATACTTATCTCAACCATTTCATCTCGAGATATGTGCCAAACATTCACTATACGGCCTGCTGAAAATTTCCAGAATCTCGAAGTTTGTGCCCACAAAAAACAACAATACGGATATGGCCTGACACATGCGGCCTCGATTCTGTGCAAACTCGATCATAAACTTTGTCCCAATCATTGCCTAGATTTCTATGCAAAACAGCAGCATTAAATGCATAGAAACAACCTTGAAATTCATCCCAAATAGCCTATACGACCTCCACATTTGTGCCTCGATTTTTGTGCAATAGTACGACCTGGTACAATACATCCTCTTCTCGAAATTAATGCCTGTTGTACGGTTGTCCTCTCTGATGTACGGTCTCTAAAAATTTGTGCTAACTCCTTGCGATTCGTGCCACTTCAGAAAGCTTGAATTTTTTCTCAGAAATTCTCTCTTTTCAAAAACACTTGCTCTGGTTTTTCTCTTCTCTTGCTCTTCTCCTCGCTCAAAATTCTCAATTGTGAAAAGTAAACAATGATTTTCTCCATGCCTTTGCATAGCTTTTTTGTTTGAGTAACCACCATCTTAAAATCAATGGCCCAGATTAAAACATGACAAGATGAGATCTAGGGCTCGTGTTAAATCTCACTTTTCCCATTAAAAGCAATTTATTAACTTTTAAATAATAAATGAGACATTATTACTCACCCACCTTTTTAATTCTCATAAAGCTACATTTAAAATAATTAATGACTCAAACTCACTTTTGAAAGTCACTTTATAAATATAAACTCATTATCACTTTAAAAAAACTAGGGACCACAACTTTTAGAGTGTTCATGTCCACCCCAAGGCATCACAAGGTGAACAAACACTTACTTGATAATTTTCAACACTCCCTCTTACCGAGTAAGTTGTCCTTCACCAATCCCATCTTGTCTTTGTACTAAAGATGCTTCCCTCTTTCAAAAGACTTCATGAGAATGTCCACCACCTGCTCCTCAGTAGATATGTGTTGGGACAAGATGATCTCTTATGAAGTGATATCTGATCTCTGTCGCGGAATACTAACTTCTCAAAGAGCCTGATGCAACTCTGATTCGCACGGTATATAATTGTACGCCAAAAATCCTAATCAAACAAGTCAACCATCAACTTGTGAAGCCATAATGCCTCGCAACTAGCCTGATTAGCTTCCATATACTCTGCCTTAGCTAAACTCAAAGCAACGGACTTTTGCTTTTTGTTGAACCATGACACTGCTTTCGAATCCAAACTAAAGCAACAACTGGAAGTGCTCTTCCGGTTCGATGCACTGCTTGCCCAATCTGAATCTGTCAAGCCAACCGCCCACTCCATCTAATCTCTTGTACTCCAGACTGTTATCACCTACCTTGTAGTTTCCTATGTGACATGGATCTAGGAAGACGGTAGAGGGACAAGCAACTAAGGAAGTGGAACCAAGATTGCCTCGACTCCCAAATGGATGGTTGTCACGCCAATCAAGGCAGTATTCACTTTATGTTATCTTAGCCCAAGACAACAATGGGGGAGACCCAGATCTACTCCCGACAAGAGAGATCAGACCTAGACACCAGATCAGATCAAATGGACTTGTGGTACATAAGGTGTAAGGTGATGGAAACAATAGATCTATGGATGACATCACTAGGTGAACCAAGGCTTTGGATCAAGGTTTAGGAGATATGAGATTTGATCCAAGTTGGGACACGGATGAGCTATGAGGTAAATACTAGATCTGGGGTTAAGGTACTAGCAAGAGGTCAAGAATCAAGATATCCACTGCCTTGGAAAATGTGACCAATGGAAAACATGTGAGAACAGGATTGGAGCTATCTAGTACCAAGGAATAGACTCAAAGGAAGGTATGACAGTGTCAAGGCACCCGAGTCAACAAGAGAAGGTCAAAACGCAAGGGAAAAAGGCAAAAGAGGGGGTTGCACTAGGGTTGGAGATTAGTGCCTTTCAGATCTAGGGTAATGGAGTCACTTTCTTCCCAACGCTGAAGAAGACCCACCTAGGTTTAGACCCGATCTACAAACTCAAAAAATGGTTTTGCCGGAAAAGATCAAATCACAAGAGGAGGCAACATGAAGGGTAGCGCTAGGGTTTAGAGAACAATGCCTTGGGATTTGGGTCGAATGGAGTCACTTTAGCAAGACGTTTCTGAAGACCCACTTAGGGTTTGACCCGATCTAGAAAACCTAGAAATGGTTTGCTTCGAGATCAAGAGGTTTGATCTATAATATTTCTTTTCTTTTTTAATATTTAGGGTTTTAACATAAAAATAAAGATGTCAATGGATTGAGATCTAGAAAAAGAAGAACTAACCTGTAGATCTTACCTAGAAAACCTTGTAGATGCCTTGATGATGATGATCTATGTCATCTTGATCAATTTGAGAAGATTTGAGGAAGCTTCTATGTAAAACGATTTGCCCAAGGAAGCCAATGCACCTTCTCTCCTGCACAACAAACGTCAACCACATCAAATTTGATGCATCACGAAAAAAGAACAAATGCTACAAAAAAATAGCAAGATGAAATCATAGATCGCAATGATACTAATGAAAATCCCCTGATACAAGCGCATCCAATCCAAGTGAGTTGAGGAACCCCTGCAAAAACGCTCAAGTTGAAGTCACCCTACTGTAGACAAGACAATGTTTCAAAAAAATATAGATCTCACAACAAATACCCAAATGCTAGGAAGCAATAGATTTTCCAATCACCATCAAAGAACACCAGATGCAAAGGAGATCCAAAAAAATTCCACAAGAATAGTTTTTCTATTATCCAGATCCAAAAGCCAAAGACCCTTTACAAATGAGAAGCTCTCTCCTTTAAATAGGAATGAGAGAACCAAAATCCTAACCACTTTTCAAATGGGTGGCTAAGATTAAAGGATACAAATGTTGTAATCAATGGTTGAGATGAGCTCAACATACAATACATGGACCAATACAATAAATATAATATAAAAGTGGACTAAATCACCCTAGGAGAGGAGATCCCACTAAACAAAAAATAAATGAAGCACATGGTGGGTCCAAGGAGTGTTAACTAACTCCCTTTGGGTGTCCCCATTGCACAATAAAAATAAATATAATTTTTAAACTGTGAAATTGTGCATCCTTGAGGAAATTGTGAGCCTCCAAAAGCTCCAGAAAATAATAAAATATGCCCGAACAATGGATGTGGGCCCACCCAAGTGCTGCAACTGCTAGAGAAGGAGTGGAAGACATCACACTCATCATCAGAACTCATCCCATGCCATTTCCTTACCTCAGTAACCCAAATCGAATTCCTCAGTAGCCATTTTAATTATTTTTATCTGCCTCGAGAAACGTGATATGCCAAAAACAGCCTCCTAGGGTGCCTGCGTTATCCAACTGAGCCCACCAGGCTCTTTGGGAGTGGGGTAATATGGTACAAACAAGTGGCTGGACGCCCCGTACCTCATACAGCACCCTAGGAGATCCAAGAAAATCATCTCCCTACTCAAACACGCCATCCAGTCTGGCAAAACTGCACCAGAAAGGTACAATGAACTAAATCATCTATGCAAGTGCCTGGAACTGAAAACAAGCTGTCTCATTGGACTCAGTGAGTCCAAATCCATCTAAGGTGTATACTCATACACCCTATAGGGGTCTGCATGATCATCTACAACATCCAATATACCAAGATAAACAAAATAATAATTTGTAAATGACCAGATAACCAATAATATAACTCAGGCTGACATCCATCTGCTGCAAGTGTTCAAAGGTTAAAACATGCTCTACAAATCATTCAAGGTATTCATTTTAAGATATTAATTTCAATATATTTCAAAGCCAATTTCATTAGGCTAGCCTTGCATTCACGTATGTTTAAAAACACTACTTTTCATGAATGGGCTTTTTTCATAAGATATTCATTTCATTTCCAAATATATTGTATCGATGGCAGCGCTACTTGTTTTAGGTTATCCAACACAACCAAGGAAACTCAAACCTGAGACACAAATAAACAGGGAAGTTTGTCCAACAAAGGCTCTAGTGGGGAAACGTTCTCCATGCCACAAGTCAAGTAGTAGGTCGGGTTGAAAATATAACTGGAAGGCAATGGATGGGTGGAGATAGTGAATAATGAAACCAACACTAGCAAGCCAAAGTATGGTGGGAATGACTACCTCTATTCTCCCTAAGGAGGGTAAAACCAATGAGTATAGATCAGGAATTTCTAGGTCTGAGTAGGGACATCAATACATAATATAGATACATCCAAGTCCACATATTTATATGACCGCCAAATCATGACACTAAATGCTAATACATGTCACATAAATGAGTATAAGAGCAATGATAACCATAACACAAGATAATATAAGCTGAGTCATAAACATGTAAATAATCCATCTGAACCAACATCTGTCCAATGAGCAAACACTGATGCAAATCTGGGCACTACAAACTGCTCTGCAAATGGCTAAATGACTACATCAGTCCTCAGATCTAAGTGTCCTGAGACTCAGTCATGGCATGGGAGAGTACTATAGTCCATCAAACAAAATAATGATCCATCATAAATGCTCATATCAACATCTCATATGTAAGGGTGTTGGCTGGAAAATGTACTGGAATCTGAAAAAATAGAATATGGTAGCCCGGCTACTATATATGTGATAACATCTGGCTCCAGCTAGGACAAGTACTCTGCTAAATAGAGCGCTTGAGAACCTCTGAATCTCTGGTCCTCGTACTCTGCTTCTCACATCCTTGATCCAAAATTCCAGCTCTGCAATCGCTACCAAGATGCCACCAAATATCTGCAAAATGTCCAGAGCTATACCAAACTCACAGACCGGTCGTCAGAACCATATGTGGATAAAGTAGAGTACTAAAACTGTAATGCATGAAACTGAAAAGAAGAAAATAAATCTAATCTATAACCATAACTTTAAAGAAAAGTTTGATTTTTTATTGCAGGAAAAACATGCTAAGACTAAAAACTACACTAAGAGCTTCAAAAGGCGAGCTTTGGGAAAAGACCAAAAGTGCAAGACTGAAAAGCTAAACTACTGCCCAGAAAAGGCTTATTCAGGTCCTACCTACTCTAACCTAACCAATTAGGGAAGTGCTAAGTAAAATGATAGATCCAATGTAACCATTTGCTAAAATGATCGATTGTTCTTTCTTTATAGTCAATGGCCCAACAAGCCAGAGATGGTTTAGAAGCAATGTATATGAGAATTGAAACCATTCTAACTTGTTTGAAATTCAAAGAAAGATTTGGAATGACATCATGCCAAGGCTAAAATTGACTTTTTAGAAACTCATCCATCAAGATACTGATAGGATCATAAAAGGTATGTGAGTTCGTACTTGATGGAAGAAGGCAATATGACTCATGATTCAACCACCCCAAACAGTTCTTTGTTTTCTCCTCTACCTTACTAGGACATTCAATTCTATTTACTCTAGAAGAAATGGGAGAATCAGATGGAGACAAGTTGTAATGTAATGAAACTATGAATGAGATCAAACCGGTTTGTTGCTTAAAAATGGAGAAAAGATGAAATTGATCTTTATACACCTTTTCAACCACCCATACAAAAGATTTATAAATTGCAAAAGATTATTCATCACAGATGATCGAGAAGGGAAATGAAGTGCATTTTCTCCAATTATGTGACCATGCTCAAACTCCTGACTAACAATTTCAAAACTGACTGCTTGATTAGAACACAAACCCATACAAGAAGACCCGAAAAGTTGGGATGAGAGGGTGGATTGAAAATTTTCTCCCAGATTTGGAACAATTGATCTCGAAATTTGATGAGAGGAAAGAGCATTCAAATAAATTCTAGGAGTGATTTCAAGATTTGAAGCAAGGTCAGTATCCACACATTAAACCAACATATTCTGATTAAGGATTAGATAAGGATTCTATCAATACTATTAGGACAAGGACCCTCATTGCAATGGTCTTGATCAAGTTCACCTACAATCGTATCATCATGTGATTGTTCTTCCTTAAGCTCTAGATAAGGAAAAACATCAATAAGTTCAGTTTCAGTTTCCCTATCAACTTTACAAGTGTGCTCTTCAACCATATAATGATGACATGATTGGCTCTTGGGAGAAGTCATATTGTTTTCAAAATTTTCTTCTTCAAAGTTATGATCAAAATCTGAATCCAGATTCGGATAGCTTGAATACTGACTCAAATTATCGTCAATTAGGTAATGACTATGGAGTTGCTCTTCTAAAGGCTCTTTAATGGATTCACAAATGCAAGGCTCAACTATTTCTTGATGGTAATTGTTAGGTTCCCTTCCACGGATTAAATCCAAGATTTTCTTTGTGACTACTTCAGCTAATAATAACAGATTATCTCGTATGATTTGATTGATATCCCTCTTAGTTTCAGCATGAGGTTTTGAAACATTATTCTCAAAGTACTCTGTAACATTCTTATGGATTGCAGGCACGCTCATTATTTGGAACATTTCTGGAGAGGAATGATCCAATTGAGAAAGCAAATTGTCAACATATTGATAATCAACAACACAATCATTGCTAGATTGACACTCTAAATAATTTTCAGTGTTACTACCCCACTTATTAATTAACAGATCTGTGAACATGTCATACCCAGTGATGGATTCCAGTGCTAAATGATCAAACCATAGTTGAACATCTGCTTGCAAGGATTCTCCTAAGGCTCGCATATAAACATCTTCATTGTCCACACCTCTAATTTCCATGTAATCACAGAGAATATCCAAATGACTTTCAATAGATATATCATTATTTCCACTAAACTGGGGCAACCTCCTAGGTCCCCCAAGCATTTCACAAAAGTCAAAAGGACACTGTTTGTCATTTTTTTCAACAGCTCTGGTTACTTGGCTATAAAGCTTTGATTGGGTTTGACACTTATTCATCGGCTCACTAGAGATGATTAGGCATTCTTTATAGTGCGGGTAAGGGATTTGGTGGGTATCATAAGGATTGCGATAATTAGACTCATACCCACAATCATGGTCAAGATCACCCTCATACCAAGAATCTGACCTCAATTTATCCCATTCGTTTATTTTCCTTCCAAGTTCATTTATGTTTTTGGTTAATTTCTTCATGCATCTTAATAATACATTTGAATTCATTATGATTTATGTGATGGGTTCGCTTCTCAGTGGATTCGCGTTATGGAGTCGCTAGGTGAACGAATTGTCGTGTTCAGCAACAAATAATGTCGTAGGAGAGCTGAGGTATGTCGAACCAAGGTAGGCCTCTACCTCCCCGGCAATGGTGCCAAAATGTTATCACCAACCTTGTAGTTGCCTATGTGAGATGGATCCAGGATGGACGATAGAGGGACAAGCAACTAAGGAGGTGGAACCAAGATTGCCTCGACTCCCAAATGGATGGTTGTCAGGCCAATCGAGGCAGTCTTCACTTTATGATATATTAGCCCAAGACAACAATGGGGGAGACCCAGATCTTCTCCCGACAGGAGAGATCAGACCTAGACACCAGATCAAATTAAATGGACTTGAGGTACGTAAGGTGTAAGGTGATGGAAACCCTAGATCTATGGATGACATCACTAGGTGAACCAAGGCTTTGGATCAAGGTTTAGGAGATATGAGATTTGATCCAAGTTGGGACACGGATGACCTATGAGGTAAATACTAGATCTGGGGTTAAGGTACTAGCAAGAGGTCAAGATATCCACTGCCTTGGAAAATGTGACCAATGCAGAACATGTGAGAACGGGATTGGGGCTATCTAGTACCAAGGGATAGACTCGAAGGAAGGTATGACAATGTCAAGGCACCTGAGTCAACAAGAGAAGGTCAAAACGCAAGGGAAAAAGGAAAAAGAGGAGGTAACGCTAGGGTTGGAGATCAGTGCCTTTCATATCTAGGGTAATGGACTCACTTTCTGCCCAGCGTTGAAGAAGACCCACCTGGGTTTAGACCCGACCTACAAACCCAAAAAGTGGTTTTTTCGGAAAAGATCAAATCGCAAGAGGAGGCAACATGAAGGGTAGCGCTAGGGTTTAGAGAACAATGCCTTGGGATTTGGTCCAAATGGAGTCACTTTAGCAAAACGTTTTTGAAGACCCACTTAGGGTTTGACCCGATCTAGAAAACCCAGAAATGGTTTGACCCGAGATCAAGCGGTTTGATCTATAATATTCTTTTTATTTTTTAATATTTAGGGTTTTAACATGAAAATAAAGATGTTAATGGATTGAGATCTAGAAAAAGAAGAAATAACCAGTATATCTTACCTGGAAAACCTTGTAGATTCATTGATGATGATGATCTATGCCGTCCCGATCAATTTGAGAAGATTTGAGGAAGCTTCTATGTAAAACGATTTGCCCAAGGAAGCCAATGCGCCTTCTCTCCTGCACAACAAACGTCAACCATATCAGATTTAATGCGTCACGAGAAAAGAACAAATGCTACAAAAAAATAGCAAGATGAAATCATAGATCGCAATAATACTAATAAAAACCCCCTGATACATGCGCATCCAATCCAAGCGAGTTGAAGAACCCCCGCAAAAACGCCCAAGTTGAAGTCGCCCTCGTGTAGACAAGACAATGTTTCCAAACAATATAGATCTCACCACAAATACCTAAATGCTAGGAAGCAATAGATTTTCCAATCACCATCGAAGAACACCAGATGCAAAGGAGATCCAAAAAAATTCCACAAGAATAGTTTTTCTATTATCCAGATCCAAGAGCCAAAGACCCTTTACAAATGAGAAGCTCTCTCCTTTAAATAGGAATGAGAGAACCAAAATCCTAACCACTTTTCAAAGGGGTGGCTAAGAGTAAAAGATACAAATGTTCTAATCAATGGTTGAGATGAGCTCAACATACAATACATGGATCAATACAATAATATAATATAAAAGTGGACTAAATCACCCTAGGAGAGGGGATCCCACTAAACAAAAAATAAATGAAGCACACGATGGGTCCAGGGAGTGTTAACTAACTCCCTTTGGGTATCCCCATGGCACAATAAAAATAATATAATTTTTAAACTGTGAAATTGTGCCTCCTTGAGGAAATCGTGAGCCTCCAAAAGCTCCAAAAAATAATAAAATATGCTCGAACAATGGATCTGGACCCACCCAAGTGTTGCAACTTCTGGAGGAGTGGAAGACATCACACTCATCATCAGAACTCATCCCATGTCCAAATCGAATTCTTCAGTAGCCATTTTAATTATTGTTTATCTGCCTCAAAAAACGTGATATGCCAAAATCAGCCTCCTAGGGTGCCTGCGTTATCCAAATGAGCCCTCCAGGTTCTTTGAGAGGGGGGCAATATGGTACAAACAAGTGGTTGGACACCCCATCCCTCATACAGTGCCCTAGGAGATCCAAGAAAATCATCTCCCTGCTCAAACAAGCCATCCATTAGGGCAAAACTGCACCAGAAAGGTACAATGAACTAAATCATCTCTGCAAGTGCCCGGAACGGAAAACAAGTTGTCTCATTGGACTTAGGGAGTCCAAATCCATCTAAGGTGTATACTCATACACCCTATAGCTCTCTGCATGATCATCTACAACATCCAATATACCAAGATAGACAAAATAATAATCTGTAAATGACCAGATAACCAATAATATAACTCAGACTGACATCCATCTGCTGCAAGTGTTCAAAGGTTAAGTCATGCTCTACAAATCATTCAAGTAACAATTATAACAATTAGCAGTCATTCACTAGCGATCTATCAACCTAATGTACAGGGTTTTATTTATTTATTACAACTCAGACCAGACTTTCAAGACTATACTCACTTCATAGTTGTAATCAATTTGCTAGTGAAGAGTGAAAGCTAAAGTTCATAGGGCTAGGCCAAAGGATGACTACCAATTTGACATTGTGACACTTCAGATATGGAAAGGGAATACTCACTCTAGCATATGTCGGACAAGCAACAACACAGGGGATGGCAGTGTCTCACAAATGGGTAAGTTACGTTCAGAGGTGCATATTCACCTTGGAAAATGCTCACAATCCAAATCAAATACAAGTAAGGTCAGCAATCTTCAAATAGAACTTTTATGAATCATTACTTTTTGGGCCTTTGATTTTCCATAGCCTTGGTCCACATATTTATTATACGGACTTTTATTATTTTAGGCTTTATGCATTCATGTATGTTGAAAAACGCTTCTTTTCATAAATGTTTTAGGATATTCATTTCAATATATTTCAAAGCCAATTTCATTAGGCTAGCCTTGCATTCACGTATGTTTAAAAACACTACTTTTCATGAATGGGCTTTTTTCATAAGATATTCATTTCATTTCCAAATACATTGTATTGATGGCAGCGCTACTTGTTTTAGGTTAGCCAACACAACCTAGGCAACTCAAAGCCGAGACACAAATAAACAGGGAGGCTAGTCCAACAAAGGCTCTAGTGGAGAAAGGTCCTCCATGCCACAAGTCAAGTAGTAGGTCGGGTTGAAAATATAACTGAAAGGTAATGGATGGGTGGAGATAGTGAATAATGAAACCAACACTAGCAAGCCAAAGTATGGTGGGAATGACTACCTCTATTCTCCCTAAGGAGGGTAAAACCAATGAGTATAGATCAGGAATTTCTAGGTCTGAGTAGGGACATCAATACATAATATAGATACATCCAAGTCCACATATTTATATGACCGCCAGATCATGACACTAAATGCTAATACAAGTCACAAAAATGAGTATAAGAGCAATGATAACCATAACACAAGATAATATAAGCTGAGTCATAAACATGTAAATAATCCATCTGAACCAACATTTGTCCAATGAGCAAACACTGATGCAAATCTGGGCACTACAAACTGCTCTGCAAATGGCTAAATGACTACATCAGTCCTCGGATCTGAGTGTCCTGAGACTCAGTCATGGCATGGGAGAATACTATAGTCCATCAAACAAAATAATGATCCATCATAAATGCTCATCTCAGTATCTCGTATGTAAGGGAGCTGGCTGGAAAATGTACTAGAATCTGAAAAATAGAATATGGTAGCCAAGCTACTATATATGCGATAACATAGGCCATAGTCTATTGTCCAACAATATAACTTAAGACATGTTTAGCAACTACCCAATACACTCTCTTGGGCTCCATCATGAACTGGCTGAGATTGTTCACTGAAAAACATATATCTGGTTTGGTGTTAACCAGTTTGCCTGTATAAAGTAGGGTCAACCAACTCTCCCTCAGAAGCATGAAGCTTCTTCTGGTTGGTGATCATCGATGTGTACATCGATCTGCAACCCTCTATCTGAAATCTCTTCAAAACATCATTTGCGTATTTTCCTTTCCCCAAGAGAACATGTCCATCCTCCTGCCATACCCCCATACCCAAATAATAATACATTAGGCCAAGGTCAGTCATCTCAAACTCTGAAGCAAGATCTCTCTTGCAAGTTGCAATCAAGTGCTCCTCCCCTGTCATAAATAAATCATCAACATATAGTAGAAGAATGAGCGGATCATCTCCAACCACAATGAAATTTAGGTTGAGATCAGCCTCACTCTTTCAAATCCCAATCAACAGTGAGTATGAGTCAATCCTTGAATACCAAGCTCGAGGAGCTTGCTTCATCCCATACAAGGCATTTTTCAGCCTACATACATGTGAATCTCTCCCATGCACAACTCAAATCCCTATCGCTGCTCCAAATACACCTCCTCCTACATAAGACCATTCAAAAATGCGGTCTTCACATCCATCTTGTGGTTCCTCCAACCCATCTCTGCAACTATTGATATCACTAATCTGATGGAAGAATAACGAGCAACCTCCAAATGAGTCTTCTCGTAGTCAAATCCCTCAACATGTGAGAACCCCTGTGCTACAAACCGAGCCTTATACTACTCAATGCTGCCATCTGCAAAATGCTTTATCTTCTACATCCACGTGGAAGCCACCACTGACTTCCCCTCTAGTCATGGAACAATCTCCCACACATCATTCTTCATGATGGAATGGAACTCTTCCATCATGCCATCTCTCCAAACTTGATGTGTGGTGGCCTCCACAAAAGTATCAGGCTCAGATTCACGCAACCTAGTCACCACTGCCATGTACCTGGAAAACCTCTCTGGTGCCTTGCTCTCCCTGACCTCCCTCCTGGGTGACCCCATAGACTCCTTAGCTTCCTTCACAAGCTCCTTAAGCTAACTTGGCATTTTCTTACTAGAAGTAGCTTCCTGTGGCAAACCCTGCTCTACATCCTTATCTGACGACTATCTCCCTGAAGAAGTTCATGTGGTCTAAGATCTTGTGCCTAGTGAACCTGAACTTGAACCTAAACCAAGTGATCCCGAATCACGTGAAGGTGAAACCCATGAACCTATAATCCAAGAACCTGTCCCTGTAGACTGTCCCTAAAACTGATGATCCTGACATTTGTGGACCAATCAAACCTAAGACCTGTGACCCTGTACTCTGAGATGTTGTGACCTGTGGAGTAGGAACCTGCTGCTCCTCTATCTCAGACTCCCGATATCTCCTAAAGGCCCGCTCTTCCTCAAATCTCACCTCCCTCCTCACTACAACTTTCCTCTATGCAGTAAGGTATATGCAAAAGGCCTTTGAAGTCTCATCATATCGAACAAAGATGCCTTACTCTACAGTAGCCTCCAACTTTGTCCTATTCTCGTAAGGGGCATGTGAATATGTAGGGCATCCGAAAATGCGAAAGTGGCCTATCTCAGGATTCTTCCCAATAAACATCTCCTCGGGAGTTTCTCCCCAATGCACGTTCAGGACTTCTGTTCTAAACATAAACAACAATACTACAAGCCTCATCCCATAAAAATAAAGGAAGACTCTAGTCATGCATCATGGCTCTCGTTGCTCCCACTATCGTACGGTTCTTCTTTTCTACAACTCCATTATGCTATGTAGTGTAAGGAACTGTCAACTACCTCTTTATCCCCTAAATGCCCACCCACATATCGTCTCCTTCATATGGCTAGTCATTTAGACAACCCGGGCCGAGAATACCCGAGAGGCGAGTCTTGAATGATGGTTTGACGGAGAATAATACTACCACTTTGCACTCGTTTGCCCTTGCTCTTTCGGGATTTCTTCATATGAGGCTCAACTTGCTGACTTAATCTTTGAGGTGACTTGTTCATTTGGCATTGTAAGATTTATTTATCTCGGCCATGGAATTTCATTTTCAGTTCCAACCTACAATAGTCCCATGATACAGTAATACTGGTCAGACTTGATTTTATGTGTATATTGATCCAAGAAAACAACTTAGTTTTTAAGTTTCTGATGTATAGGATGTCTAGTTCCAGTGATAAGATAATGACATAGTTTATGAAGACAATCTATATGAAAGATCAGAGGACTCTCAGAAATGTATCTATGTATATTCTTCTATATCAATATAATGTTTTTTTCGAGGGAAAAAAAAGGGTAATATTGCTCCATGGTTTATCACACTTTTAGCTTTGTAGGTTGATTTAAGTATTTGGCATCCGTAGGACGGGTACTCATCAATTTTGCATAGGCAAAAGCTTGAGTTAGATAGGTAGGTTGAAAGTGTACACTAAATACTACCTTTCCTTGGTGAAATTTGCAAGTGGCTTCAAATTTTTTGGGGTAGAAATTTGGCATTCATAATGCAAGAGCCCCGGTCAAACACATACAAGCAGGGCTCAAGAAGAATATCCTAAAGACTCCATTTGCCCAAGGGCTTGAAGGCACCAGTCCTAAGCTCTCTAACTCTACAACAAAATATCCAAATTATATTTCTTTCCTTTTTGTTTTAATTTTCTTTCAAGGGTAAAAGTCACAAAAAATAAAAGAAAAATAATTTAGGATTTTCCCATCTATTCCTTCGTGAATTTCAGCATCATTTTTCATGCAGCAAATTTTGTGGACAACAATACATGGTGAAGAAGTTTCATGTTCAGAAAATGCCATTAGGAAATTTTTTAATGTACTTGGTTTAAGACTTAAGATCTTTTAATGAGAATGATCCACTTAATTGTTTTTCTAATCATTGTTTTGATGTTGAATTAGAATTCTGATTCCTGAAACATAAATGCCAAATTGTCGCTTGATGAATGACAGATGTTTGACTTTGAAGTTGAAAATTGAATGCTGATCATGAATCTCATCTGAAATGGATATAAATCATCACTGATTTACATAACTTAAAGTTATGTTATTTTTAATATCTTTTAATTATATCTAAAAATCTATATGTACACCCTCAATGTACCCTCCTACCCTATTTCAAAAGTGTCATACCCATAGCTGCACACATCCATGTACCTTGGCAACTTAGCTTCACAGTGATAAACGATCACTTGAAAGTTTCTTCTCCCTCTTCCACCTCTCTTTCTATTTCTGTTTCTGATAACATATTTGAGCTCATGCCTTCTAGGGTTGCTCTTTTCTTTCATTTACTGACATCCATATGATTGTCTTATCACTGTGAAGCTCTATCCTAGCTATATCATCTACCCTACTTGCTGTCATTACTGGATTGTACTTTTGAGTTGCATTGACCTACCATTTTAGGTCATCCAAGACCAATAAGAGAATTATTTTATCTTATCTTATTGGAAGTTGATTAGTTTCATGTCCCAGCCAGCAATATCAAGTTAAGAGTTTGTCATTATATCAACAAAATTTAATTTGATTCCTCATTTTCTCAGCTAAAGCTATAGGAACAAAATTTAATTTGATTCCTCATTTTCTCAGCCAAAGCCATCTTCTAAGCATTTCTTTTGTCAAATGTCTATAAAAAATTGGTTTTCTCATCCAATGAAATTGCCAAGAAGAAAACATTACTTCATCAATCAGAATTGCAGAGGCAATGAATCTTGTTGTAAGGTTAAGCCCTTTGTGTGACTACTTAAAGGCAAAACTATATGAGTTATGGGTCACAAACGTAATAAAAAATCACAATGATATTTAAGACTACAAAACAAACAATCGGTTTTTAACCCACATTACTTATATCATCATGAAATTCCTTTGAGAGTAGTTCTAGGCTGTCAATTAATTGTTTGACTAACAGGAACATGAAAATGCACATGATATGGAAGAGTCTAAGACATGCCAATTTCCACAAATCATATAAAAAATATGCCATATTTTGTGACTACAGAAAAACATGTAGTTCTCAAGCTTTCCTTGTTTACTGTAAGGTTTGGAACAAGCAACTTTTTCAATATACATGTATTTTCTATTGAAAATTTTCTGACAAACACATTTCATTAATACGATATTTTTTCGTTTGGTTCATAGCCTACTTCACAACTAATTTAATGGGCAAATTTGTAATCATGAAAATATCATACATCTCAAACTGGTATTCCATTAATTTAAACTACGGGATTGTGAAGATATAAATCGGTATTCCATTAATTTAAACTATGGAATTGTGAAGATATAAATCGTTCATTCTAAAATAAACAGTGAACTTCTAGAAGATGACCAACAATGCTTTTCTCTAATTCACATGACATGTTTAACCAGGAAAGTTTATATAACAATAAATATGATATACTCTATCACCCAACTGTCGGCAGTGATATGCAACTAGTCTACTGTGTAAAAATAGTCCTCGTCTATAATCAAAAGGAGCAATGGTATAAATTGCAACATAGCTGTATAGTTCCAGTGCGAGACAAGACATGAATCTACATACATATATATGGTAAAAGAAAATCACAGTAGTTTTTTCTCAACGCTGCATTAATCTTGGGAATGTGAACAGGGTGAGAACATACGCGTGATCCACGAAGAACATCGATTGGAACATTAAGGCCCCAACGACCTCGACAAGAATGTATACAAGTCAGCAACAAGTAAGCCTCTTTTGCAATGTCGCGTTGATCAACAGATAGTGAAGTTGTACAGTTGTCACAATCACCTGTAAACACATAGATTATGTTAATGTTAATATTGGGAGTTTCACCTTTTTCCTCAGTTGAACATGTCTATCATAGAAACTTGGATGTTTCAATCAAAAAACCACACAGGAGGCTTGGTGGAGTCTATTTGCTACAGGAATACAAAAGAACAGCATGCTTCAATCAACATGATGTTTTAAATAAATACATGATAAATAGTATATAATAGCAACAAACGATAAAACCAAGGTTACTTGGGAGCGGGAGCGGGAAGCGAAATTTTTAGAAGCTTCCGGTTTGGAAGCGCTTAGGAAGCGATTTTTATATAATATATATTTTTAATATATTTTGATGCATATATGCCAACAAATGCTTGTAGAATGTTGAATTAGTCATGAAAAACATAAAAACATGAAATAAACCATAACATGATAAATCATAATACCATATAGCACCATTCATCAACCATCAATGATTCAATCAATTATCATATACTAGTGAATTCATCAAACATAGGTCCATTATCCATAACATCAAGTTATCAACCTTACAGCTTCAGAGTTCAACTTAAAACTTCAAACTTGAATTGCCATGTAATGTTCACAAAATATACCATAATAAATATAAAAGAGTCAATGACTCAAGTTCTCGAATCTCAACAGTGCAGAAACTTGAAAGTACTGTAAATAAGAAAAGACAAGAAAAGTAGATTTTAAGGATGTTTCCTCTTGCCATGGGAAATATCTAATTTCTTTTTCCGTTGTCTATGTTCATAAACAAAGGGAGCGGGATTTTCATCCCTAGTAGCCACCGATGTTGAGCGGCTTGAGCCATGTCCAAGACTTGATCCTGCATGACCACCCCTCACTGATGCAGGTGGGGGTTGTGAAGTTGAACCTGGGGGAAAAGGAGGTGGTAGCATTGTTGTTGTTGCTGTTGCTGCATGGTCATCCTCATCGCCCAAAAGCTCTTCCTCCAAGCGCTCTAAAGTTAAGGCTCTATCCTCCAAGTTATGCTCCTCCGGATTGTTGTCCCAAGTGACATATGATCTATCGGTTTTGGCCCTCTCACAGTAATGAGTCAACAACCTCAAGTTGTAATGTATATAAACCAAGCTTTCTGCCCAATTTTCATTTAATCGGTTTCTTTTCACCGAGTGGATGAAGCTATAGCTGCTCCAACACCTTTCTACAGAGGAACTGTTTACCACCTGTGAAAGCACTTTGGTTACCAATTTATGCAAGCGTGGGCTTGATGAGCCATAAATGTTCCACCACTCAATAGGAGGCGCCCTATCTCGATCTTTTCTAGCATGCAAAGTAACAAACGAACCAATCTCACTGAGGTATTTTCTTAATTCACTACGCAATAAGGCACATTCCTCTTCATCAGGGACCAACTTGTCTATAGCAGCCATGTACCCAACTTGTACCTCTGGATCTGTGTGGGGCTTTCTCCTAACCCCACCCCCAAGTACTGGTTTGGCCAACCAAGATGGAGAATAATATTTTGGTGTTAATACATATGCTAAGGCATGTAGTGGAACATTGAGATGATCCCACCTTTTGACCACGTGTGTGTAAATATGGTCATACAGGATGGGATCCTTCGATTCAACAATATCTTTAATCTGGCCCAACATGCTATCCATCTGCTCATACACCTCCCTAATTACCGGCTTATCTATATCTGCAAACCCAAATCATGTGATAAATGGGCTTTGTGAACTGCAAAACAAAATTGACACTTGCCCAAAATTGACCATCAAGAACTGTGTCTTCCACGTTCTGAAAATCATGCCTATTAGATGTGGATGTAGCCCTATCTTTCAAGACTTGCCATGATTCACTTGATACCATGCTAGCCAATGCCTCTTTTACCTTCAAAAGGCACCTGAAGGTGAGGTAATAGCTAGCAAATCTAGTCTTTGCTATCTTTAATAGCTCTAACTTTGAGTGAGATCGCAAAATGCCATGGGCATTGCTATGGTTGGTAATAAATCTTATCTTGTGCTTACCCTTTTTGTATAGTTCACCAATCCATTTGTATTCATTTTCCTTCAACTTAATAATGTCATGCATCAAAAGGTTCAATGTGTGAACCATACACCCGGACCAAAATATGTTGGGGTATTTATCTTCAATGATTGCTCCCGCTGCCTTACAAGTAGCAGCATTATCTGTTGTGACTTGGATGACATTGTATGACTTGAGTAGGAGTTCTGCAATGTTCATGCCGGTCTTGAATTTATCTGAGTAGTCATGTGCCGAAAGGAAGATTGCACCAATAGCAGAGACACCAAGAACATTTATCAATGGCTTACCTTTCACATTGGTCCAACCATCTGATACAATTGATACCCCATACAAGCATTTGTGAATTGCCCCAAAGCATTTTGGATCTTGGCTTTTTCCTTGTCAAGCCCCACAGTTCTAGCTTTGTCATACCCGGGGCTCTTGTATCCTGTTGGGGCAATGCAAATGGCCTCTACCATTTCATGCCAATAGGGTGAGCGAAGAACATCGAATGGTATGCCACATGCATAGAGAAACCAATACACTTTTGAATCCACGTCATCCGTACCACCTTAATCAAGGAAATCTGATATTGTCCTGCGGCTACCACGTGATTGCATGGGAGAGAATCCACTGCCTTGGCTGGATGGGCCTCCAGTTCTTAGTGAGCATGAAAGGTCATGGTCATCCGATGATCGTTTTGATGTGTTTTGTGCTTCAAATTCTTCCTTCTTATAGATGGTTCTTTGTGTTGATACCACATTTAGGCAAACACAAACTCCTACAGTTTTTCTTTCATTGCATGGCATGTGCCCACATAGATGTCTTCTCACATAGGTATATGAACCTATGTATGTCTTGTTACAATGGGGGCAAACAAATTTGGTGGTTCCACCCCCTCTAGTTCTTGCCTGCCTTGTGACATATTTCCACAAGGGTGTGGGGCCCTCTTTGGTTTTCTTTTGGCCTTCCCTCTCCTCTTCCCCCTCCTCTTCCTCCTTCTCCTCCTCCTCTCCATGGTATGTGCCACTTCCCATTTCTTCATCCTCTTCCTCATTCCTCCTCCGGTTTCCAACCACCACCATCAAAATAACAAATGGAACCAACAAAATAAACCATAAACCCATCATCATGGTTGATGCCAAATGAAACTAGAGATTTAACCTGTTGGCTGCAATAGAATGAGGGATGAACTAGAGATTTAAGTTTTTAACAATGTACATTCTAGTCACTAGATTTAAGTTTTTAAGAATTTACAAACTTACAAAGAACTTAGAAGGTTGTAGTCTTGTAGAACCTACCTCTTTGGCTCCCGCTCTTTAATGGTGGCAAGCTGCAACTTTCTCCTCTCCTCTCCTCACCTCTCCTCTTCTCTTCTTCTCTTCTCTTTTCCTCTCCTCTTCTCCTTTCTTCTCTTGCAATGTGACAATGAGGTAGGAGAAGAGGGCTTTATCCCCCAAAGCCCTCCTTCCCTCCAAAACCCCTTCTCCTCTCTTCCGCGAGCATGGACAACGCGTGGGCATCATTAAACGGTGGAAGCGAAGGGGAAGCGTGGGCGAAAGCGTTCAGGAAGCGAATGCTTTCTGAATTGGCAAGGAGCGAAATTTTTTTGTGGGAAGCGCGCTTTGCCAAACACTTCGGATCGGGAGCGACTCTGGAATCGCACTTCGCCTTAGCTCCCGCAGCACTTCGGTCCGAAGCGAGCTTTCGGAGCGGGGGCGAGGGGTGGGGGGCGCTTCCCTGCAACACAGGACAAAACACTCCTATTTCAAACTTTATGATTTGACTATTCTCTTTCTTTCCAAGAAAAATAAAACAAAGGGAGAAATCAACATATTGGTCAAAAAGCACACAAAAGAAGGCTTGTTGGAGTCTATTTACCACAACAGTACAAAAGAACGACATGCTTCAGTCAACATGATGTTTTAAATAAATACACAATACAAAGTATATAATAGAAAGAAGTAATAAAACACTCCTAGTTTGAACTTTATGATTTGATCATATTCTTTATTTTCAGGCAAAATAAAGCAAAGGGAAAAAATCAACATATTGGTTATAGGTTAGAAAGACTGGAATTTTCCTTGTCAATACTTTAATGTTCAATATCTAGTCTCTGAGGGTTAGAAGGACTATAATTTTCCTTGGATCCACGCATGGTTGGGTTGAGTGTCGTCAGATCCTATGTCACAAGGTTCAGGTTCGAGTTCGACANATATATATATATTATATTGTAATCAGTAATTACTTATAATTATATTAATTATTAATTAGATGTATGTATATATATTATATAATTATATTAAACTTTAAAATTATATATAATATACTTCTAAAGTTTAATATATTTATATATATATACATGTAATTAATTGTTAATTATATGTATGTATAATTAGTATACTTATGTCCCTGTAATTGAGATCCTTAAAACTCCAAGTCAAAGAGATATGTTCATGAAAACCTTAGCAAAACCTAACGAAATATAGTTGAAAAATATGCAGAAACAATTACTGAGAAACCTGAAGAGAAACTGGTCAGTTTAAAGGATAATGTAAAGGATAAACCTAAAGAAGATTTGTCCAAGAAACGGAGTAACTTCAATGAAGACGCCCCTTTTATTTTGCGTAGTAAGGATCCTAATAAAGAAGACCATCCTGCCTTCTACATATCTTTGATTGCAAATAATAAATTGTTACACAATTGCATGCTTGATTCGAGTGCATCATCAAACATCATGACCAGAAAAGTCATGGAACAAATGGGCTATACTATCTCAAGGCCATATCAAAATGTATGTGCCACGGACTCAAGAGAAATCGATGTCGTGGGAATAATTCTAAATTTCCCAATCAAATTAGCAACATACCCTGACATAGGTGTAACCATGGACATAGTGGTCATAGATGTGCCTGACAGATGGGGAATGTTATTATCAAGAAAATGGGTTGACTCTCTAGGAGGATCTATTCAAACGGACTGGACTTACGCCATGATTCCTACTTTTGAGGATGCACATGTCAAGTTATATAGGGAAAACGAAAGAAAATATCATGTAGAAGATCCTAATGAGCCAAATAATGAGTATATATGTGAAACAGACAATCTTGGAAACCATGCAATCTATGCTAACTATTTTATACCCATTAGAGAGAAAGCTAATGATGAGGAGTTTGATCAGCTATGGAGAATGAGTTTTGATGGAGCTTGTTCCAAGGCTAGGAAAGGGGCAAGCATTGTTATAACTTCATCATCAGATAAAAAATTCAATTTTCCATACAAACTTGAGTTTGATGCATCTAATAATGTAGCAACATATGAAGCACTATTGCTAGGACTTGAAATTGCTAAAGATATGGGAATTCATGTCCTTAGTATTAAAGGTGATTCAGATCTGATTATTTCTCAAGTCAAAGCTACATTTGCATGTAAAAGTGAAAGACTTGAGAAATATAGGAATGTTGTGTAGTACACTGGGAATTATTTGCGGGCATTGAACATTGTGGCCATCCCACGTTCTGAAAACTGTGAAGCAGACAAACTTGTTGTGGCAGCTTCGACTTTGGAATTTTCTAAGGAATTGGTCAAAGGGGATTGGAAATTTGAAATAAACTTCAGACCTTCAATACCAGACAACATAAATAATTCGCAAGTGTTTAAAGATGATAGTCAAATTATAAAAATCATCAACAACATGCATGAGTTTTCCGCCTGTCAGATACATTTTCAGGATGAGAAAAATACCGATGTCAAAGAAGAGGAGCAACCTATGAACCACATACCAAAGAATGTTGTTGAATGGGAAAGTACCTTTGATAGGCAGGACGGATATAAGAAAAAGGAAACGATAAAACCTGAAGATTTCCTAGAAATAAACATGGTACCGATAAGGAACCAAGAAATATAAAAATTGGAACAGGTACTTCTAAGAAAAAAATAAAGGACTTGTTGCCGCCTTTCACACACCTGGGGGGGAACGTGGCAGAAATCTTCAAGCCACTCGATGTGCCCTTGGTGGAAAGTCTTGAGTCAAGGATGTCACCTTGTTCTTGACTCCTCCGTTTAGGCCAACTCCTCACGAAACCAAAGGGGGTAGACCCTATTTAGTTGCTAAGGTTGTTAAGGCTTTAGTGTAATGCTGAGGATTGAATTATTTAGGAGTTTGATGAAAGTAAATACTAGCACAAGATATTGCAACAGAATTAAAACACAACAACATAAAGATCAATATATGATATATAAAGCATGTGGAAATAGATGATTATATAATGTAAAGAACCAATTCCAAAATGGAGTCCACAGATAAAACTGATGTTGTATTGCTAAAAGAAAAATGTTGCAAGTGCTCTTGGTCAAATTTTAGATAAAGGGAACTCCAATTATACCCGAAGGTGCGAGGAGTATGTCCAAAATCTTTATCCGATGCAGCACCCTTCAAGGAATATGTGGGCTGGTTGGAGTCTTTGAGACGTGTTCAACATTACACTAACAAAGGTGTAGCCTAACGGTGTCTCGAGGTCACTACCCATTTGTTCCTGCTTCCTTTGTGGATTTCGGCACTGTAACGGATTAACTTGAGGCATTGGATTTTCGCTTGGGAGGTTAAGTGAGGCATGAAAACTTAATTAATCTAGTCACCCACATTGCTTTTGATGCAGCCAACTGTTCAGACAAACTGCAGCGGTGCAGAGCATACACAATGGAGTGTAAAAGTTTTAAGGATTTTATGATTGCTTTCCTTTGTTAAAAAAAGGCAACAGGTGACCTCCAAGATTCTCTTTCGGTTCAAGTGAACCTCAATCAGGAAAGCGAGGAAGGGTATATTTCATTTATGTTTTTTAAAGTGATATTAGAATTAAAGTGCAAAAAATAAACCAAAAAAGGTTATCTAATTAATCTATCACAAATCTCTTTCCCCTTTTGGGTCACTCAAGAAATCGTGGGGTAAGTAGTAGTGTTACTTTGAATATTGAAAGATATAGACTGTATTGCAATATTAGTCAAATTTGTGAAGATAATGGGTGCTTTGAAAATGATTGTGTCAATATACTTCCCTATCAAGTCAATGCTAGTAATCATTCGTCCTCAATTAAGAATAACAAGAGATCTAAAGAAGAACAATCACATATTGATGGCATGGTTGTAAGTCGATTTGACCAAGAGCTTTCAACGAATCATTCCCTTAATAGTCGAATCTTGAGTCATGATGAACTAATTAAGTATGAGTCTTGTCCTGTGGAATTCATTATTGATTGCAATGGTTTCCTGGACAAGTATCCTTTATCTCATGTAGGATTTCGAATAATACCTTTGGGCAATATAGAACAAGCTTCAATTATTCAATCTACCCTCCCATCCCAGCTTGTAAAGTCGGTGTCTCTTTCAAACCAAATTTTGTTCTCTAATGGGTTCATGAATGACTCTTTTAAATGACAAGTGGTTGGTGCTATAACTTTCTATTTCCTTTGCAATCATCCTGGGTTTAATAACATTTTCCAATCTAATAGTCTCACCAATTCTTTGACTGGAAAGCTTTTCAAAGACTAGTTTCATCTTTTCGCAATCTTTGAACACCAAATGGGATTGATCTCAATTTTAAGTTCATTGAATTTGAATTTGTCCCCAGCATTTTCTACCATCAATCATAAAGTGGACACCATTGAATATGCCAGCCTGAGAGATGAAAAAAACAATAGTAGTCCAGGATGGCTTAGTCAAATTTCATATCCTTCTTATCCACCATTGTTAAAAGATAGATTGCATTGTTTTTATGGTTTGATTATTGACTGGATGGATGAAATTTGCAAGGACCAATCTCAAACCTGGCATGACTTCATCTTACATTAATCTAATCCTTTTTCAATTTTCGAACAAGTCAGGAGCACCGCGATCTTAATTTCATTAATTGCTAATCTAATCTTGACTTGTTTCGCTAAGCATCATCAAGGAAGAATTATAAATCTATTTGATGAATGGTTGCATTGGGTTTATGATTTTACTTAGTATTGGTTGGACTTGTTAGAGTAGGGTAGGTAGGATTTGAATAAGCTCATTGGGGCAATAGGATTTGAGTCTTTTTCTCTTTCCGAGTGTTGGGCATGTCTTGAAGTCTTTTGAGTCTTTTTCATTTCTTTGTTTTGAGTCGTGTAGGCCATTGAGTCTAGCCTTTTTTCTTTAGAATGTTGTTTGGTTAATAAACTTGCAACTGTTTAGCAGTTCTTAGATTAGATGTTTATTTTCAACATTTTATTTCAATTTATTTGTGTGCCACATGTACTCTACTTGGTTAGTGTCTGCCTCCACATCTGCAGGAACAGGTACAATTTGAAGATGAAGCAGATGATCGAGTGCAGGTTCGTTGATGGATAACGGGTGTTGCGGGCCAAAGATTTCTAAGGTTCTCAAGCACTCTCTCCCTTAGAGCACTTGACCCAGCTAGAGCCAAATGTTGTCACATACATAGTAGTCGAGGCTACCATGATTCCAAAGCAGTTTTGAGCACATTTCTGAGTCAGGCCTTTGCTATGTTATACATGAGATCAGCAGTTTATGAGCATTTACCAAGAATCATCTTTTCATTCAGTGGAGCCTGTTGTCACATATATAGTAGTTGGGCTACTTTTGTTTCTGAGCAGTATTGAGCAATTCTTTGAGCCAGTCCTTTACTATGAGGTCAGCAGATGATGAGCCACCAGTTGATGATCTCCCACTTTCAGCAGATCTAGAGTATCCAGATTGACCAGTTCTATGCCATGACTGAGCCTCATGACCCCATATTCGATGACTGAGTTAGCCATTCTTTCATGACCCAAAGCAGAGATTATTATAGTGCCCATGCTATGTAGCAACAACAGTTGTTTCAAGTGATCTTCAGATTGGTTTCAAATCCAGTGCAGGTATATGACCCAGGTGATGTTATGGTTTGTGCATATGGATTTTGATGTTGCTCTGTTACCTATTTTAGCAGTGACTCGATTGACATTGATTATATGTTGGCAATATTTTATCTTGGTTTACATGGAATCTAAAGTATAAATGATCTAGTTGTTTTGACCGAGAGATTATTTTGTATACTCGTTGTCCTTGCCCTACTCCTAGTATGGATTTGGTCATTTCCCTTTAGGGACATAGCTTGCTAGTCTTGGCACCATCTCCACTGTCTCCATGTTGATGCCTGGAAAAATCCCAGGTACCGACAGTAGGGATTTTCCCCAATAACCGTTCCCAATTAGATCGCTTATCATTTGGTATGGGGAATTCTTCTCTTGCTTTGTCTGCTAATTCCCTTTTCAGTCATTCTTCTGCCTCATTATGCTTCTGCTCCTCTTCTTTCCTTATTTGCTCTTCCTCCTCCTTTTCTCTCTTGGCCTCTTTGGCCAGCAATTTCTTTGCACCTTCTGCTAGTCTTCGCATTGTTTCTTCCTTTTCTTTCCGTGCAGCCTCTTCATCCTGTCCTTTCTGCTCAGGATTACTGTTGCTACTACGTTTCCCTCACGACACTGTGATCTTCCTCTTGAGCCGCTTGTTCAAAGCGGTCATATTGCATGCATTTCGGTATACTTCTTCGTCTTTATCCACATGATCAACATATTCGAAGTTCACTTTCAGGAGTGCACGGTGTGTTGCAACTTTTCCTTGAGAATCATTTCTATGAAAACTCTTTTCACCAAAATGAAAGATTTTCAGTTCTTTCACGAACTTTGGTGCACTTTTGACCTTGGAAAACCTATAGCTACCGACATAAAATGGCATCGGCAGGAACACAACCTTATTTATACCAAACAAATAACTCCCGAAACCATCCAAGAAGAGCTGTCTCACTGCTTCTTTATGTACTATATAGTCAGTGGCATACTTGGGAAGCAGTGATGGGGCTTTGGTTCCCCCATACATCCTCAAGTAGGTGCCCTCTTCAAAAAAGAATTAGTCTCCAAATTCCCTTATGGACTCCAAAGCACCTTCAGACAGGCATTTACATTCCTCAAGGAAAATTAACTAGTACAATGGCATTAAGAACTCATCACAGATCAGCTTGTAATAACATCCCACAAAATCTGGTATGGTGTATAGATGGGTGCTTTTCCTTCCTTCCACTTGCAGTTTAGCTTCTCAAACAGATGTAAACAGAGTATACAGTCAATCAAAAAGGATCCCATATAAAATTTAGACTTTCGCCGATGCAATCCTTCCTATCCGGCAGTTATGCAAGAGGACAAATTGTTTGCTATGATATCTGCCCAATTGAACACAGTCCCCATCATGGTTACATGGTCCATTAGACGTATCCATCCAATCTTGTAAAACCTTCCATCAACTCTACCGAAGATCCTGTTCAGCAATACAGCTACCAGCCTGTATGAGGTACGCAAACTGGCAATTTCATATTCCCCAAATGCCTTTTGCCGGAAGGACTTTACTTCGCAACTCCAATGTAATCAATGGTCAGGCTATTTATCCAATCAATTGTCATGCTAACCTCTGGAATTGGCAAGCTGTAAGCTTTAGCTATGAACACAAGGGTGAAAGAGGAAAATCCTTTATCTTCAACATTGTACATGATCATCCCCTTTGCATCAGCCTTAGACAGAATCCATCCAATGACCTCGGGGAAAGGAAATAGCTATGGTCTTGTAGACACTTTTGTGATTCCTGATCTCAATATGTTGTTAAACAGGTTTAGATCCTCCAAACCTGCATCTAGAACTTTTTGATCCTAGAGCATATGATAAATCTGACTCCACTTAAATTCAGCCTCGACCCTAGTGACAGATTTAGTATCCTCATATATTACCTCTACTCTCGATGTGATTTTGACTTCTGATTCGTCGTCTGCAACCTTGGCTCTCTTCTTGCGTTTCTTAGGCATGGTGTGGGATACAGACTGAACCTGTAGCAAAACAATAAAATGTCTTTAGCATCCCCACAGTTAGAAACCACATGCATTCATATACATAAGAAATGAAGCAATACTGTAAAACTTGTAATGCATACAAGGAAATTATCATTTCTCCTAGCAGAACATTCCTTCCAAAACAAGCTTCACCAGTATATTTTACCATATCTTCTTTACCATCGACACAACTCTACACTTAAAAAACTTCGCGTACCATAGAACTGACACCTAAAGCACACTAGATCCTCGTAAGGTCAAAACTAGGAAAAACCCTGGTTAGCATGCAAGCTTAGTCTTGTAGACACTGAGAGGGGGGGGTGAATCAGTGTGCAGCCAATTTTAACATTTTCACAGTTTATCAGGGTTAGCTACCAATTCATCAATTCATTACTCTATCATAAACATTTCATAAACATCTTCCAGATCATCATTCATAAATCAAAAGCAGTTAAACCATCAAGAGCCATAACACAGAAGAACATCACATCATATGAATTTGTAATCTTTTTATATTATTTGTCCGGCTACAACCGTTAGGCGAAATCAGCACCTACTGATAAATAGAGCACCTGCTCTTAATCCAGGACCCTGCCTAGTTCTCTTAGACCCTGCTAAGAAGTGATTGAGGTATCCTAACCTCAAAAGCAAGACTAGCATGCAATTACATTAAGGCTTACTGTCATCATACACAAGACAGCTCTGTCATATCAACACTGCTCTGCTGTAACATTGACCATCGTTCATCCACTGCTGCTCAAGGTTGCTGCAATAGACTTCTCAATCTTCTCTGTTCATCATCTGCTGGTCAATCTTTGTTGCTGGTCATCATCAAGACTCATCATCCCTGCTGCTCATATCATCATACTGTCAGGCACATAATTCTGATCATAACCATGCATACATTAAGCTGCTGTCATCATCATATAAATCTGCACTTGTGCTTTATCTTTCTCTACTGCTGCTCATAGTCAAATTCAACCTTGACCTTGACTGGTTATTATATCAGAGAACACATCAATTCAGACTGTGTGTATGCTTCGAAAGAAAAACTCAATCATAAGTTCAAACTTGGACAGTGTATTCTCTCAGACTTGGTCTCCATATAAGCAGACAAACTCTGCTCACACTCCTCTTTCCTTTGCAGCCAAACATCAAAACATATGACAACCTAGAACTGTGTATACTGACTGAGAATGTGCTTCTAAAAATCAGACTGTGTATGGTCTTTCATCAACAAAACTTCAGGACTGTGTGCTGGTTATATGTTGCTCAAACAGAGCCCAATGAAGGCTATACACAAGCATCAATCATCTTATCTTACTGCTGTACATACACCTTATAGCAATATGTTCATACTGCTGCACCAGGTTCTTCAAATCATCAAAAGACAATCTGTCTGCTAATACTTCATCATCATCAAGTTACCTCAAACCAATTTCAAACTTGAAGAACAGTTTCAGGAATATTTATAATCAAACTCAGATTATTCAATAAGACTCAGATCAAGTGGACTACGGGATGCATGCAGGTGTATATTGTCCTACTGCTCATTAGATGCCTCCATGCATTCATCATAAAATGCATGACCAACTTCTCACTGTCTTGTCCACAACAGTCTGACTCCTTTTCAACCAACGTGTAGGGTATCCATTGAATGGAACGCAACTTCCATGATCTCAACTGTCTTTGTCAAGGTGTTCAACTTGTGCTAACATGATCAACTGTTCATATGATCATTCTGCTAACCTACTCATATAGTCAACATGATAAACTGATCATGTAGTCAATCTTATCAACTGCTAATTGATTTTTGTCTCATCACCAAATCAATCTTTCACTTATCATATCTTATCAAGTCAATACTTAGTTACAAAGAATGTCATCATAAAACTCTAGGAGTTGACCTTTTCAACTTGATTAAGCACATGTAGGCACTATGATTTAGCCAACCAATGCTAACAAATGATGTCTACAAGATTATGTGCTTACTTAACTCAACACTGCTTGAACATGCCTTCATTGCTGTAGTTTTTCAAGGCTTGCTTGAACTCTGAGCTATCAGAACTTTTAACACAGTAACCAAAAATTACACTTGTCTTCCAAATTGACTTTTACATACCTGATATCCCTGCTTGAACAAGTTCAGACCTTCACTTGTATGTGCTCCTTTGATATGTATGCTAGACAGAGTAACACTGGCTTCTTCCTTCCTTATATAGAACACAAAGTATGTTGCTGCTGTCCTGTCCCTATAGGGCTTGACTTCTCAAAAAAATTACTTGATTTCTGTCCCTATTTTTAAAAAGAAAAGGGGGGCGTATTTCCACAGTCAGCAGTTAGGGCATATTTCAATCTACAAATTCATCACCAAAAGGTTGTCTCTGTCCTCTGTCCGAAAATCTCAGTTGACTAGGACATTCTTGCAAAAAGCTTGAAGTTCTGTCACCAAAAGCCACATTGTTTCAAGTAGGCCGAATTATTCAGCTGGCTAGGGCATTCATCATTCACCGAAATGCTTGAAGATCATGCTTCGAAAATCTCAGTCTTTTCACAGGGCTAACTTTCTTCAGATCTTCTAGGGTATATCTTTATCATTCCAATGCTTCCTCCAACTGTGATCTGCCTCCCTTGTTCAGACTGATCAAGGATTGTTCTCCATCAAAAAAATGTTGTGAAACAGGCTGTGATAAACCCCAAGATCAGTCCAAGAAGAACATAAAAATTAACCTTTCTGCTGCTCCTATACTGTCCCGAAATTCCTCAGGCTAACCACGAACTTCTTCCTCAGTACACTGCACCCTCGCTGCCTCAGACACCCCCGAACTTTCCTCAGAGCTGAGCTAATGCATGTCTAACAAAATGAATGCGTTGAAGAGGTATTTATACTAATTTTTCTTCCTTAAATTAAGGGGCCGACCTGCTATTAAAATTCAATTTAATTATAAGCCGACTTCAATAAATCTGGGCCGACATGGTAATAAAAATGGGCCGACCTGCTATTAAAATTTAATTTAATTATAAGCTGACTTTATACAATAGATCTGAGCCAACATAGTAATAAAAAATTGGCCAACCCCAATCACACCTTGTCCATGATAATAATTCTTTCCCTTTCTTGAAAAGACCACATACAACACAGAGATTATCATCTATTTCCCAAACACTCAACAACAAGGAAAGAACTGGAATAGGATGCTCATAGCAACCTACAAGCTCAGTGGCGTCATTTATATTTATTATAATATCTTCCTCAGTATGGTGTACTGGCTCTAAATTGTTGACATCCAATTCTTTCAAAGAACGAGCCCCAAGATCATTACTCTCAACAACTTCAGCCTTTAGAGTGGACGGTGGCACATGTCAAAAACTGGCTGAATATATTTTGATTCTTTGTTCAATGCATTCTGACAATATGACCCAACTTTAACATCTTTTTCTTGATTCAGGTTTTCCTTTATCATAGTTGCATTGGAGATATCAATTGGATGCCTAATGGAAGTGAACTCATGACAGTACTGAATCAGCAGTAACTCAAGTTTTGTTACAGCCTGTATATGCTTTAAAATTGTGAAAGGAGTATGTTGCAGCCTGTTCATTATGAAGCAGCAGATTTCCAGAATGCCTTCACTAGTGGCTGACACATACCATTGGCTGCCTGAGTATTTGCTTTATCGCTGAGTGAAGTCTCTGTGTACCAGAACTTCAAGACCATCTCTAGCATCATCAGCTGGGTGGTGGTCATCAATGACCATGTTGGCATCAATGACAATTTCATCAACAAGTCTAAGGAGCCGAAAACTTAAACTTATCATTCTTAAGCACATCCCAGGGCGTTTACCAAAACCACCTCTGAAACCTTAAGCACGATCCCTCTATGAGACTTAGAGCCCGCGGGTACCCATCCAAAACCAAAACGCAGTGATGCCATGGCATCGACCACCAGGGCCAAAGCTTTCGGTAAGGAAACCAAGTAAGAAAACAAAAGCGCACACAATTCTCACAGCCTAAAGTCGTGCAAACCCCTATCACAGCATATAAACACGAACTAGGCAAGAAATGGCAGGCAAGGCCATCCTGGATTCATCATTACGCATCAGTACTGTGAGCAAAACATATCTGAATGGAAATAGCAGGGGTAGCTTGGGAGCATGTAGAAAAACTACAACTCGAGTCAGCTAGGTAAAGAAATAAACGGATGGATGAAAAGGACAACCTACTGAACAAAATAAGAGGTCGAGCAGAAGGTTCTTTGAAATACAACAGCAACCCTAGCCTTGCAACGAAACCTAAATGCCTTATTTATCAAACCGTGATAAGTCATAACCTAACCATCCTACAACCAAAAAGATGTAAAACAGAACAAATCCTACATGGCAGGCTAAGCTCAAAGACTGCTGATCAATATGGTGTCCAAACCCCACGCAAGCTCCAGATGGTGGCTTCCCAATTCGTAACGGGCGTCAAACAGGTGAAATCCACAGGTTTCAATCAACTTCTAACCCCTCACAATCATAACGTGAACAAGGCAAAACCCCCAAACTATATATATAGGGAAAACGGGGAAAGACATTAACTGCAATTGTTAAAACCTTACACTGCACGAGCGCGAAATGAACGTCGTATTGGCGCCAAAAAAAACGTACACCGAAAAACCATATCAGCAGGCGAGGCAGGAACTCTCCGACAGCGACAGCTCAAAAATCATAACCTTGTCACTACTATCGGCCCTCTCTAGCTAGACAACCCAACGAAGGAGACCGGCTATAAAAGAAAGACTCTGTCACTGATTACGACTGGAACTCGAAACATTTTCCGCAAAGTAAATCGCAACTTTGGCAGGAAAGTCATCGGATGAAAACGCAAAATCTATCCGCTGTTGCAGCAAAAAAGATGAAAACTTTTCCGACGTAGCGGGTCGAAACAACGTAGTAGAACAACGATAAAAGTCGGGCGGGGAAGAAAAAACTTTTCTGCCATTGCGGAAAATATCAAAACAAAATCCGACACAGCGGATCAAAACAAATCGGAAAATGTTCCGACGATAAAAGTATAAAGCCTCCGCTGTGTCAACGAAAAACGCAAAAAGCTTCCTGTTAGTTTTTATCAATCAAGCTAGCATTATGTTAGGATCTTTAACTAAGAGAACAACAAGTATAGCAATCAAACACAAGAGACAATGAATACAATGTTTTTCCTCGGGGAAACCATAAATGGAGAAAACCCCGCAACTTCCTCAGAGATAGAATCAGCACCAAAAGTAAAACCCCCAAAACAGTAAGATGATCTCCTGACAGTAGGAACCTCTTTCTTCCTTGCCCCGGTGTCTTTCTCTTCCTCAGCTATGCGCTACAACTAAGTGTGGATGAGTGTGTGCTAAATAGAGAGGCTAGCTCTCTATTTATACTAATTCTCGACATGACTACAACCCTACTAGGGCCGACCTCTCTAGGAGAGTCTAATAACCCTAGTGCCCCGGAACTGCGGGGACTTTAACCCTTAGATAATAGGAGGGTTACCCACAATGACTTGACATGACTTCTTTACATTATAGATCTTCCTGATCGAAACATCGAGGCATGACATGACTCAAGTACATTACAAATACATCCCAGAATAAACATCGGGTTAAATACATAAGAAATACAAGTGAATACATTCCGAAGTTACATATACATCAACACTCCCTCTTAACTAGGAAGGTATTCTCTCGACACAATTTTCAGCACAAGTCTTCTTCTCTGTATCATCTGGTTCATCGTCAAGTTCTCGTCATCTTCATCTTCAAGTCATCTTCATCTTCGAGTCATCTTCATCTGGATCTAGATCAGCACTCGATCTGGATCATCATCGGGTCATCATTACTAGATCTGGATCATCACTTGATCTGGATCATCATCACTGGATCTGGATCATCACTGGATCTGGATCATCACTCGATCTAGATCATCACTGCTGGATCTGAATCATCACTCGATCTGGATCATCTCGGAGACATCATAACTAGATCTGGATCATAGCTCGATCTAGATCATCACTGGGTCATCATCATATGTGCTATCTCATGATTCTTCTTGTCACAGGAAGTTCTATAGAGCCAACCCTTTTTCATGCTGGTTGTAGGCCTACCTCCTCGTAGGTCTTTGGTAGCCCTGCCATCTGACCTACTCGTCAGAATGGCCAGCACTCACATCTGACCTTGACTCGTCAGAAAGGCACATCACTTACATCTGACCTTGACTCGTCAGAAAGGCGCTCAGTCCTATACTGAGGGTTCCTGGTAACTGACCAGGTGCCTCCATTCAGAGAATGGCAGTAGCCCTTACATCTAACCTACTCGTCAGAATGGTCGGCACTCACATCTGACCTACTTATCAGAAAGGCGGCAGCCCGTACATCTGATCATGTAGGACCTCATCCTACAGTGACATCAGAATGGTTGGCACTCACATATGACCTACTCGTCAGAAAGGCGGTAGCCCTTACATCTATGTAGGATCTCATCCTACATTACAATGGTCGACACTCACATCTGCCTTACTCATCAGAAAACCGGTAGCCTTTACATCTAATCATGTAGAACCTCATCCTAACAACTTCACACAACTCTAGTTCTCCGACAACTTCACACAACTCTAGTTGTCATAGTGTATACAAGTAGCATCCAACTGGAGATCAAATAAATCAGACAGTAGCTTCCTGAGCCATACTGCCTCACAACTAGCTGAACAAGCTGCGACATACTCTACTTCAGCTGTACTCAGTGCCACACAGGATTGCTTCCTGCTATACCAAGAGATCACACCTGATCCCATACTAAAACAGCATCCTGAAGTGCTCTTCCTATCGATGGCACTGCCTGCCCAATCTGAATCAACATAAGCCTCCAGGTTAATCTTCTGATTCGCATCATACTTGAGCCCATAATCAACTGTACCTCTCAGGTATCTCAGAATATGCTTTGTAGCAGTCAAGTGAACATGTCTTGGATCTATCAAGAACTGGCTCAAGGTCTTCACAGCAAAGCAAATATCTGGTATAATGTTCGTCAGGTACATCAAGGACCCAATCATCTAACGATACATCGTGGCATCAACTGTCTCTGATGAAGCATCACTCAATAGCTTCAGGTTTGATGCCATAGGTGTAGCCATAGCCTTGCAATCCATCATCCCAAACCTCTTCAGGATCTCTACTGCATACTTCCCTTGTCCGAGGGAAATCCTATCTGCACTCTCCCACACCTCCATGCCTAGAAAGTAATGCATCATTCCCAAGTCCTTCATTTCAAACTCGGCACCAAGCTTTCTCTTCGTATCAACAATCAACCCATCTATACCTGTTACAAACAGATCATCTACATAAAGTAGGAGCATCAATGGGTTGCCATCTTCAACCTTGTAGTAAAGGTTGGAATCTGCTTTACTTTTGGTAAAGCCCAAACTGGATAGAAAGCTGTCAATTCTGTTGTACCATGTCCTAGGTGCCTGTTTCAAACCGTACAGGGTTTTCTTCAATCTACATACATGAGACTCCCTGTCATGTGTCTCAAAACCGAGTGGTTGTTCCACATACACTTCCTCTTCTACTACACCATTCAAGAAAGCAGTCTTGACATCCATCTGGTGTATCTTCCATTTAATCACTGCAGCCAAAGCAAGTACTGATCTAATGGAAGTGTATCTGGCTTCAGATGCAAAGGTTTCTTCATAATCTATTCCTTCTTTCTGTGAGAAACCACGAGCAACAAATCTTGCTTTATATTTTTCTATGCTACCGTCTGCAGCATGCTTGATCTTGTAGATCCATTTGGAAGTTACAACTGACTTCCCTTCTGGTCTTGGGACAACATCCCAAACATCATTCTTCATGATCAATTGATACTCTTCGATCATAGCATCCTTCCATTCTTTCCATTCTGCCACTTCTTCATAATTGGAAGGTTCTTTATCGATGAAATCACATAGTAATGCTACATACTCGGAGCAAGATCTGGTCCTCTTTCTTTCTCTGTGATTCTCTTCTGGAGCCCCATATCTTTCTGCACCTTGGATAATTTCTCGTACCCAAGCAGGTTTCCTCTTGTGAGGATTCTTCTTTGGAGGTGGATCTACAGGTCTTTGTGGTTCTTCAAAGTCTCGATCTTCTTCTTAAGTTTCTTCATTCATGGTTGTATCATGAATTCTGAGTGCTTCTGCTTCTTCAGATTCTTCAGTAGGTTTCTTTCTGGATTTGTTGTAAGCTGTGTCTTCATCAAATGTCACATCCCTGCTGATGTCAATCTTCTTGAATCCTGGAAGTATATTCTGTAAGCCTTCGAGCTTTCAGAGTATTCGACAAATATACCCTTCTTTCCTAAAGGATCTAGTTTTGTTCTCTTCTCTTTTGGAATGTGTATGTACACAGGACAGCCAAATATTCTGAGATGACTGACTTTAGGTTTCTTGCCAGAGAAGACTTCTTTAGGAGTATTGTTCTCGATTACTGTATGTGGAGTACGGTTCTGTACATACACCGTTGTTCTGGAAGCTTCCACCCAAAGATGCATAGAAAGATCTTGATCATAAAGCATTGCTCTTGCAACTTCTATGACAGTTCTATTCTTCATTTCGCACATCCTTTGCAGACCCCATCATGTTTTGCTTGAATTTATGGAAGACCTTCAACAGCTTTGCTTGTAATTGGTAGTGCTCTGTAATGCACATGTGCAAGCCTTCTATGCCAAAGTTCATTTGGCTTTACTATGTCATGGACCAAGGCTTGTTCTGGATGGCCCTTCAATTTGTATAGACCTCCTTCTTGTTCTCTAATCACTACTGCATCATTAATAATCTTTCCCTTTGGCCACATGATGACTCGGCCATCTATGAATGCAACCCTCATGCCTTTTGCATCTAATGCAGATATGGAGAGAAGGTTCTTCTTGAGTCTCGGTACAAACAATACATCTTGCATCTTCATAGACTTTCCAGAGTCTAGTTTATAAGAAGATTCCCCACTACCTTTTATTGGATATTGGTAGTCATCTCCAAGCTTCACCTTGTGAGGTGATTCATGTTCTGAAAGTTTCACAAAGGATTCTTTGAATCTTGTCATATGCTTGGAAGCCCCACTGTCTATAAGTCAATCATTGCTTCCATGTGTGATGTTTCCCGTGAGAGTAGAAATCAAAACATATTCTTCATCACTTGAAGAGTCTTCATTTTGATATCTGGTTTTCTTCTTCGATGGTTCATCATCCTCTGCAATATGAGCATGATGTCTTCTCTTGTTGCCCTTTTTCTTATTTTGTCTTTTAGGACAATCTTTTGCAAAGTGTCCTACTTCATCACAAGTATAACATCTGCTTCTAGAGAAATCTTTTCTAGAGTTAGTTTTAGAAAAATGCTTACCTCTGGAGTGATGAGAACTTCTTTTGGTTTTCTTGGAATGTACTGTGAGAGCTTGATCTTCACTTCCCATCTTTTCTTCTCTGGCTGCTATCCTAGCTTCTTCTTGAGATCATTCTTCCCATAGTCTGCTGAACTTGACTAACTTCTTTCTGCCACATATCCCTTGAATAAAGGAGTCCCATGATCTAGGGAGACCATTCAAGGTGGTCATTACAATCTCAGCATTTTCCACTTCTTCATCTATTGCTTCCAATTGTTCCTTGATCTGAGAAACTCTTGTGAAGTAAGATTGGATGGTTTCTGCATTCTGAATCTTCACATTCTTTAATTGGTTTCTCAGGGTCATCTTTCGGTTTATGTTCTTCGCTTCAAACAATTTGGTCAGGGCATCAAACATTGTTTTAGGTGTCTTAAGGGAGGACACCTGTGGTATGAGGTGATCCTTGATAGAATCAGCAATGATTCTCTTTGCCATAACCATCTTCTTCTTGTGTAAGGCGCCATAACCATCTTCTTCTTGTGTAAGGCCTTAGCCTCATCTCCCTCTGGAACTGGAACCTCCTCATTGATAAAGGAGTCCAACTCATTTTCTTCCAGGACCAAGGAGATCCTATACTTCCAGGCTCGGAAGTTGTCAGCGCCCTCAAGTTTTTCATCAAGCTTGGTGTGATGAGACATCTTAACTGAGAACCTCAAATCGAAATACAAAAGATTTAGATATTACCAGGTCAAGATGTCAGATCTGGATTTGGAGCTGAAATCCTGCAATGCTGGTTCAGGAGCAGATTAGGGTTTTGCTTTTCCGGAGTTCTGTCCAACCAAATGCTTTGAATTTGATCCCTAACTTCAATTCTGGGGAGGAGATCAATCCAGGCCAGGGCTCACTGAAAAAACCCTCTTCTGTGAAAAGCCCTAATTTTCGACAGTAGTGTCGGGTCCAAAATTGAAAAACCTCAGAATTGGATTCTGCTTCGACAGAAAGATGTACCCTAGGGAGGAGAGGTATTCCAACCTTCTTAACCTGAAAATCTATGGAGAGAGATCCACAAAGTAGGAAGCCCTAGTTCCCGCAGCTGCACAGTGTCTTATTCTCATGTTAGCTCTGATACCATGTTAGTTTTTATCAATCAAGCTAGCATTATGTTAGGATCTTTAACTGAGAGAACAACAAGTACAGCAATCAAACACAAGAGACAATGAACACAGTGTTTTTCCTCGAAGAAACCATAAATGGAGAAAACCCCGCAACTTCCTCAGAGATAGAATCAGCACCAAAAGTAAAACCCCCAAACAGTAAGATGATCTCCTGACAGCAGTAACCTCTTTCTTCCTTGCCCCAGTGTCTTTCTCTTCCTCAGTTATGCGCTACAACTGAGTGTGGATGAGTGTGTGCTAAATAGAGAGGCTAGCTCTCTATTTATACTAATTCCCGACATGACTAAAACCCTACTAGGGCCAACCTCTCTAGGAGAGTCTAATAACCCTAGCGCCCCGGAACTGCGGGGACTTTAACCCTTAGACAATAGGAGGGTTACCCACAATGATTTGACATGACTTGTTTACATTATAGATCTTCCCGATCGGAACATCGAGGCATGACATGACTCAAGTACATTACAAATACATCCCGGAATAAACATCGGGTTACAATACATAATAAATACAAGTGAATACATTCCGAAGTTACATATACATCAACACTTCCGACGTATCGGATCAAAAATAAGCCGAGCTGTGCTTGTTGAAAAAAAAATGAAATCCATCCGTTGCATCGGCTCAACAATAAAATCCACCCGCTGCATCGGGTCAAAAAAACTTTCCCCCTTAGTGCAAAACAGAACTTTTTTTTTTGAGCTTACTCAGGGTGAAACCAAGTAATGAATGATGGGTTTCAAAGTGCAAAAAGGTCTAACTAAAACCAAAAGCTAAGAATTTAAAGGGGGGCTCTAAAAAAGATGCAAAATTTTTTTGGGGTAATCTCAGTTAGTTTTTTGCTGAGAAATTTTACTTATTCATCTGTAAACTGTGGTTAAACCCAGATTTGGGTTTGAGGAACTTTTCTAAAGAATTTCTTAAGTCATCTCATTTACGAGATGAGCTACTAATGCTTTTTGGGGGTTTTGTCCATTGAAGGTTTCCCCGATGAAAAATCTTGTGTCCATTGTGCTGATGTGATGAATATATTTTTACTGCACTTGTTATTTGTCTTAGTCCATCTGCAAATTTTTTAAGTTATATGCTAATGCTAAAATTCAACACAATATAAATAAAATATAACTCTAAGTGCAAAATAGTGCTTCTCTGGGAAAATCGTGAGCCTCCAAAAGCTCCAGAAAATCATAAAACATGTCGGAGAGATGGTTGTAGGTCCTCCTGAATGTTGAAACTGCTAGAGAAGGGGTGGAAAACATCACACTCATCATCAAAACTTATCCCATGCCATTTCCTTGCCTCAATAGCCCAAATCGAATTCCTCAGTAACCATTTTAACCATTTTTAATCTACCTTAGGAACTGTGAACCTGCCCAAACTACCTCCTAGAGTGCCTGCGTTGTCCAACAGAGCCCGCCAGGCTCTATGGGAGGGGGGTATAATGGTAAAAACAAGTGGCTGGACCACCCACTCCTCATACAGCGCCCTACGTGGTAAATTTTTCACAAGTTTTCAGCCTTCGGTTTAAAAGTTAAAATGTCTCAGTTTATTGCCAAACTATCACTACAACCGTACTGTACGGACTACATTAAATGTAGTCGTATGGCCTCGAAATCGGTGCCTCAAAAACTCGGGTTACTGCCTCGAAAAACGTGCCTGAGTTTGCCTCCAAATTTGTGCCTGAGTTTGCCTTCGAAACCATGACTAGAATTCGTACTATACAAAAGCCGTACTCTCCTCGACTTGTGTGCCTACAATAAATGCAGTCGTACTCTCCTCGATTTTTGTGCCTGCAATAAATGCAACCCATACTCCTCGAAATTCGTGCAAGCAATTTAATGTTGTCTTGATTTTCGTGCCCACTCCAAAGTTCTTCAGTTGGGTGCTTCAAAACTTATGCCCTCTTTCTTCTTCTCTCCTCTCTTCACTCATCTCTCAAGAATGAAAGTGATTTAGCCTTTCCCTTGCTTTTTGACCAAAACCCTAGGTAGGTGAGAGGACATCTAATCCAACAGCTGAGATTAGATTAGATGTAGGGATGAGAATAAATGCTCCTATTTAATTCTCATAAAAATTAATTTTACTCACCCACTTAAATTTATCAAAAGTGAATTTAATCATTTAATGCTCACATTAAATGCTCCACTTAAGTCATTTAATGCAAGGGTCACTTTATTTCCCCTTTTAAGTGACTAAGGTTAAAGTCACATGGGGAACACTTTCCTAGGTACAAAATCAACACTCCCTCTTACCGAGGAATGTTTTCTGCACCACTCCCAACTTGTCCCTGAAGAAGACAAACTTGCCTCTCCCCGAAGATTTCATCAAAATGTCTGCAACCTGCTCATCAGTGGAAATGTACTGTAAGGTAATTGCTCCTCTCTGAACATAATCTCGGATGAAATGATACCTAATCTCAATGTGCTTTGACCGGTCATGAAATACTGGATTCTCAGAGAGTTGTATGCAACTATGATTGTCACAAAAGATCACCGTAGCCCTCAACTGCTGACCAACTACATTCACCAGCAACTGACGAAGCCACAAAGCCTTGCAGCTGGCCTGACTGGTTGCCATATACTCAACCTCTGCAGAAATCAAAGCAAAAGATTTCTACTTCCGACTGAACCATGACACTACTGCTGAGTCCAAAACTGAAACAACATTCGAAAGTGCTCTTCCGATCTGCCACACTGCCTGCCCAATCTGATTCTATGAAGCCAACCAACCTGATCCCATCTGACCTCCTGTAGTCCAGACCAAAATCCACTGTCCTTGCTAGGAATCACAAAACATGTTTTGCAGCCACCCAATGCACACTCCTAAGCTCAACCATGAACTGACTAAGAGTGTTCACTGCAAAACACAAATCCAGTCAAGTGTTGACCAGATACATCAATGAACCAATGAGCTGATGGTATAATGTAGGATCCACCAACTCTCCCTCAGAAGCATGAAGCTTCTTCCAGTTGGTGATCATCGGTGTCAACATCGACCTGCAATCTTCCATCCTAAATCTCCTCAAAATATCAACCGCATACTTTCCCTGTCCCAGGAAAATATGTCTAGGCTCCTGCCAAACCTCCAATCCCAAAAAATAATGCCTCAACCCAATATTTGTCATCTCGGACTCTATAGCAAGATCCTTCTTGCAAGCTGCAAAGGGTCTCTCTCCCCCTGTGATAAACAAGTCATCAACATATAGCAGAAGAATAAGCGGATCATCTCCAACCATAATGAAGTAGAGATTCGGAGCTGCATCACTCATCTGAAACCCCATCCTCTGCAAGTAAGAATCGATCTTGGAGTACCAAGCTCTAGGAGCTTGCTTCAGCCCATACAAGGATTTCTTCAACCTGCAAACATGAGACTCTCTCTCATGAATCTCAAAGCCTTAAGGCTGGTCAACATAAATCTCCTCTTGTATGATTCCATTGAGAAACACAGTCTTCACATCCATCTGATGGATCTTCCAACCCATTTCCGCCGCAATGGAAATCAAAGCCCTGATCGAAGTATACCGAGCAATCGGCGCAAAAGTCTAATCATATCAATACCCTCAACTTGTGAAAACCCCTGCGCTATAAACCTAGCATTGTACTTCTCCACACTCCCATCCGCTACGTGCTTTAGCTTGTAAAGCCACCGAGAAGTCACCACTGAATTCCCCTCAGGTTTCAAAACTATCTCCCACACATCCTTCTTCATGATGGAATGGTACTCATCCATCATGGCATCTCGCCAAACATGATGCTGGGAAGGCTTAGAATCACATGTACTAGCCACCAACAACATGCCCAATCTGCCAGGCATCTTGATGGCCCTCACTGACTCCCTAGGTGTCCCAACCTTCAGAGCATCCTTCAAGGTCTCCCAAAGCCACTTAGGCTTCTTCTTCCCTGAAGGTTCTTCCCACACTGGCCTGTCCTCATCTGAAGAACTACCACAGCTAGAAACCCCAACAACCTGTGAACCAGCAGCTGGTGTACCAACAACTGGATAACTCTGTGATCTTGATGCTCTGTACGGTGTACCTGTAATCGTAGACCCATCACCTGTCCCCGAAGACCCTGCTGGCTGAACCACTGAAACTGGTGTACCTGTTCCTGCATTGAGTGGTCCTATAACCCCGAAAACATGTGATCCTGACTGCTATGTTGATGGAACATGTGTAACAACCTGAGGTGCAAGAAATCGCTACTCTCCCTGCTCTGACTCTCTCGACCGCCTAAAGGCCCGCTCCTCCCCAAACTTCACATCTCTTCTCACAACAACTTTCCTCTGAGAGGGAAGGTAAATACAAAAGGCCTTCAAAGTCTCATCACAGCCAACAAAGATTCCCTTCTCTACAGTGGGCTCCAACTTTGTCCTCTTCTCAAAAGGGACATGAGAGTAAGTCAAACTACCAAATATCCGAAAATGGCTAACCTCAAGCTTCTTCCCTGAAAAACACTCCTCAGGTGTCATGTTCCCCATGGCATGATGGGGACTCTTGTTCTGAAGATATACAGCTGTGTTGCAAGCCTCAGCCCAGAGAAAGAAAGGAAGAGATTGGTCATGTAACATAGCTCCGGTTGCTCCAACAATAGACCTGTTCTTCCTCTCCGCTACTCCATTCTGCTCTGGAGTATAAGGAACTGTCAACTGTCTCCCGATACCCTCCTGTCAATTGTCTCCCGATACCCCAAGACCCTGATCCTCGATCATGGAAACTGAAACTAGGTTTTTCTTCAGCCCAGGTACAAACAATACATCTCTCAACACCATGGGACTCATGCACTCCCTCTGAAAGCTAATGGTCCCACGCCCAACAGCTTTGACTACTAAGTCATCTCCCAACACCACCTCCACATCTGTCTTTGTCTTTGAAAGCTCAGAGAACATCTCACGAGCACCTGTCATGTGACGTGAGGCTCCACTATCAATATACCAAGTGTTGGAAGCAGATGCACTGTAAGAATGGTCTGTCACCAAGGAAAACTCCCTCTGTCTATCAACATCTGCACTGGTGAGAATAGATGCTCTCTCTCTCAATATGCCCAGTGCACAGTGAAAACTCACTCTGAAATCTCGCAGTAAAGTCATCGACCTCCGCTGAAGCTTTTGTCCGCTACTGCTTCTTCTTCTTCTTGTTCGGACACTACCCAGCATAGTGTCCCATCTTGTGACATGCAAAGCACTTTATAGAGCTCAGATCCTTCTTCTGCCCATCTTGTTGCTTGGCCCCACCCTTCTTGGGATCCTTCTTGTTCTACTTCTTCCCCTTCGCTATCAAGGTTGCATCCTCCTCATCCTGCCTACTAGTAGAAGCACTGCACTGCAGAAGACCCCTATGAGTCTCCTCCTGAACAAAATCATCACAGACCCTATCCCATGAAGGTAAGTTCTCCCTAGCCACCAAACCGTGTACAAACACAGCCCAAGGTTGTGTCACCCCATTCAAGGTTGTCCGCACTAGCTCAGGACCAGTAACAACCACCCCAACAGCTGCAAGCTCATCTCTCACCTGAGAGATCCTAGTAAGATAAGCCATACAAACCTGTCCTTTGACCATCTTGATACTCTTCAGCTTCTCCCTAAGAACCATCTTCCTATTCTCAGTTCTCAGTCTGATGGAAGACATTTTCTCAAAGAACAAGTTTCAGCAAAATGGTACTACTGTCACAGGAGTTTTTCTGAATTCTGGAAATGACTTTTCTTTCTACAAAAATTAGTTTTCTGCCCCAGTCAACTCTGATACCATGTACGTTTTTCACAAGTTTTCAGCCTCCAGTTTAAAACTTAAAATGTCTCAGTTTATTGCCGAACTGTCACTAAAACCGTACTGTACGGACTACATTAAATGCAGTCGTACGGCCTCAAAATCTGTGCCTCAAAAACTCTGCATGCTACCTCAAAAAACGTGCCTGAGTTTTCCTTGGAAACTATTCCTAGAATCCGTACTGTATGGAAGTCGTCCTCTCCTCGATTTATGTCCCTGCAATAAATGTAGCTCGTACTCTCCTCAGAATCAATGCAAGCAATTTAATGTTGTCTCGATTTCCGTGCCCACTCCAAAGTTCTTCAATTGGGTGCTTCAAAACCTATGCCCTCTCTCTTCGTCTCCCTTCTCTCAAGAATGAAAGTGATTTAGCCTTTCCCTTGCTTTTTGACCAAAATCCTAGGTAGGTGAGAGGACATCTAATCCAATGGCTGAGATTAGATTAGATTTAGGGATGAGAATAAATGCTCCTATTTAATTCTCATAAAAAATCATTTTACTCACCCACTTAAATTTATGAAAAGTGACTCCAATCTCTAAAGTCACATTAAATGCTCCACTTAAGTCATTTAATGCAAGGGTCACTTTATTTCCCCTTTTAAGTGACTAAGGCTAAAGTCGCCTAGGGGAACACTTTCCTAGGTACAAAATCAACAAGGTGAACCAATCAAATCATCCCTCTGCTCCGACAGGCCATTTGACATGGTAAAACTGCACCAGAATGGTATACTGAGACAAATCATCACTGTAACTGCCCAGAACTGAGAACAAATTGTCTCATTGGACTTAGGGAGCCCAAATCCATCTAAGGTGTATACTCATACACCCTACAGATCTCTGCATGATCATGTTTAATATCCAATATGCCCAAACAAATAAAATAATAATAATCTGTAAATGATCAAATAATGTTGAATACCACAAATCATCATCACAAACCTATAACCACTGCATATAATCATCTGGTGACCAGTAATAGACCACATATCATGTGTCTGCATCATCTGAGGTCTATCCACCTTATGTCTTGTGGTTGACATTGGTGAAACTAAGTTTGACCAAGTCAACATGACCAATAATATGACCCAAGCTAACATCAAACTGCTGCAAGTGTTAGAGGTTGAGACATGCTCTATAAATCATTCAAGTAACAATTATAGCAAATAGTAATCATTTCACTTGAGGTCTATCAACCAAATATATAAAGTTTTGTTAATTATTATGGCTCAGACCAGACTTTCAAGACCATACTCACTTCATAGTTGTAATCAATTTGCTAGTGAAGGATGAAGGATGAAAATCAAAAGGCTAGGCTAAAGGGTGAGTACCAACTTGACACTGTGACACTTTAGATATGGAAAGGGGATACTCACTCTAGCATATGCCAGACAACTAACAACACGGGGGATGGCAATGTCTCACAAATGGGTAAGTTACATTCAGAGGTGCTTATTCACCTTGACAAATGCTCACAATCCATATCAAATACAAGTGAGGCCAGCAATCTTTTAGATATTACTTTTAAGAACCATTGCTTTTCAAGCCTCCGAGTTTCCATAGCCTTGATCCATGCATTTGTTACATGGATTTTTATTTATTAAGGCTTCATGCTCCATGCATGTTTACAAACACTTGTTACATGGGTTTTACATTTCACATTTACACTTCAAAGCCAATTTCATTAGGCTTGCCTTGCATTCATGTATTTTCAGAAACACTTATTCTCATGAATAGGATTTTCACAAGATATTCATTTCATTTCCATATACATTGTATTGATGGCAGCGCTATTTGATTCGGGTTTAGCCAACACAACCTAGGAAACTCAAAGTCGAGACACAAATAAACAGGGAAGCTTATCCAACAAAGAAGCTATAGTGGGGAAAGGTCCTCCTTGCCACAAGTCAAGTAGTAGGTCGGGATATAAACATAACGGGAAGGTAATGGGTGGGTGGAGATAGTGAAAAATGAGACCAACAGTAGCAAGCCAAAGTATTGTGGGAATGATCACCTCTATTCTCCTTAAGGAGGGCAAAACCAATGAGTATGGGTCAGGAACTTCTAGGTCTAAGTAGGGACATACATACATAATATCAATACAACCAGGTCCAGATATGTATATGACTACCAGATCATGACACTAAATGCTAAGACATGTCAGAAGAATGAGTATAAAAACAATAATAACCATAACACAAGATAATACCTTTTGAATCATATACCTGTAAATAACCAGTCCGAAGCATTATCTGTCCATTGGGAACCTGCTGCTGCGACTCTAGGAAATACTGACTGCTCAGTGAATGGCTATATGGCTACATTAGTCCTCAAATCTAAGTTATTTGAGACTTAGTCATGGCATGGGAAAGTACTACAGTCCATCATCAAATAGTGATTCATCATAAATGCTCATCTCTACATCTCATTTGTAAGGGAACTAGCTAAAAAAGTGTACTGAAATATGAAAATAGAATATGGTACCCCGGCTACTATATATGTGATAACAAGATCAATCGTCAACAAAGAAATTATAATTGGCGCAATAGAGAAGCCACCAAAGACTCAAATTCAAACATCAGAAAAGGGAAACAACACACGGCTCATGAATGCTCAAATTCAAAAGAACAATCATATTGTCACATTGCTACAAGCATCGACAAAAATTTGTTCCGAAAAACAATCACAAAAATTGTTATAAGCACCAAAAGTTGAAGTTCCTGTAAACACTTCACAAGCGACTCGAGAACCGTATCGCCATCCAAATCACAAGAGTCGTTATGATCAATGACAAGGTCAAGAGGAAAATTACCAGTATTGTGCCTTACCAAGAGCAAAGACAAAATCAACAAGTTCAGACAATCGATCAGCAAATAACTCCATTAAAGGTAAATCTCGAATGGACCACTTCACAAATGACGCAACATTTCCACACAAATGTTTAAAAGAACGTATTGTCTCATTTTGTCAAGCGTTGTAACTACCAACACACAGTGTCACAAGAAAGAGTTACGAGCAAGAACAAGGGACAAAGTCTTCCATAATTATGCTTTGAGGACAAAGCAATTCTAAGGGAGAGGCAATGTAATGAACAAAATATATGATAAATAAACATTAATAAATATTAATAATCAAATAACTAATACTTAATGAAGAGACACTTTGATGAAAGGTTATGCCTCTTTACGAAAGGTGTAATGTCTTCTTCCAACTAAACCACCCTGAGACGCCTGTTAACTTATCTTATTCCCATAGGTTCGAGCAGGCCTTAAAGAAAAGGGAATAACTGAGGACTGACAGCACTAGGAGCAGAAAGGTACATCAATTCAGTATTATTAAGTCATCAATGTAGTAAGAAGGCCATCAGAGTTCATATCCTAAAGCATGCGGAGCATGCAGGCCCTATTTCTTCAGTCTTAAAGTCAACATGAAATTATAATTGCATGCATGCAAAAGTGAAGTGAAAACCCTAAAAATGACATGCAAACCCTAAAAGTACATGATCATCTATTTAAGAAGGGTTATTGGACTAAAGAGATATCTATTATTGTTATTGTTGATTTGGAGTCTTGGAGCAACAGCACAGCATGCACCAGCAACAGTTGGCATCATATTCATCAGCAGGACCATCCTACGGTATTGGGTGATCATCAGCATCCAGTTTGCTCATCCGGAGCAGTTCTCATCAGTTTCGTGTAGTTGGGGGCGTGAGCATCTAAACAAACTAAGTTACCTGACACGTCCATACTGGCCCACGTGTCCGTACCCGCGGTGTCCACGTGAAGACACGCTACGGTACGTGTCGGACACATGGTCAAAACGTGTCTTATCCCTGGGACACGTGGTCAACGCGTGTCCGACACTCTTTTGTAACGTGTCTCGATTTTAGGACACGTGTACTGTGAAAAGTGATGAAATTAGGGGTTTTTTCGCTGTTTAAATCTCCGCGTGACATCCTGAATGTTCCATTTTCCATGCTCGACGCCCAGCTGTGAGAGAGACTAATCCTGTGAGTCGTGACCGTGGTTGCAAAGCTTGAAAGCACATTTGAAAGCTCGTGGAATCATGGACACTGGACCGTGGTTGCATCAACGATTCAGCTCGTTTTTGAAGGGGTTCACCGTTCCGGTCAGTATGGCTGCCAGTGCCATTTCAAACTTGAAATTTCTGTTTGAACTGTGAAATTTCTGTTTGAAGTTTATTCTCATTTTTAATCTAACTAGTGCATTCTCTGTTCTCATTTTTATTTCAGATTTTCAGATTTGGCAAATTGGCATTGAGCAAGAAATCATGGCAGGTAGAGGTCAGGTTCGTCAGAAGAGATGGGGGGATGCCAATGCTCAAAGGCAGAATTAATCTTCATCAGGAGTTGGAAGCTCTCCATCTGTTTCAAGTGCTACTGCTAGTTTTGTTGGTGGTGGCTCTAATTATGTTTCAAGGGCTGCATACGACCCTGCTGTAGCAAGGCAGGAAGCTAACGATAAGAAATTCCCCCTTTGGAAATATGTCACTAAAAAACCAGGACAGCCCCCCCCAAAGGCTTCTGGGGGAGGAAATGTTATTTGGACTTGTAATTTTTGCAAGAATGAGTATAAGAGCACATACTACCGAGTTAAGGGGCATTTATTGGGCATTAGCTGTGGACTTGGAGCATGTAGAGGAGTGAGTGTTAATGAACGAATGCGGATGGAGAGAGAGGATGCAATTGATTTGGGGAATGTGGCAGCAGCAAGCAGCAAACAAAAAAATGAGGATCCTCTTCCTTTCTTGAGGACTCCATCTAGCAGATTTGGGAGTGGGCTTGCCATGCCATCACCAAAAAAGAGGGCAGCCTCAACTCGTGGTCCAATGGACAAGATTTATCAGCAAGAGAAGCGAGATGAAGTTGATCTTACCATTGCATTTTTTTTCTATCTCAACTTCATCTCATTTAATGTTGCACGGTCTCCTATGTTTATTGAGATGTGTAGAGCACTAGTTGAACAAGCTCCAACAGGGTATGTGCCTCCAGGTTCAGAGAAACTTAGAACCACATTATTGGTTAAGGCAAAGAAGGAGGTGGACAAAATCCTAGTTCCCATTAAATCAACATGGGTCTCATCCAGTGTCAGTATTGTTTCTGATGGATGGACGGATGCAGCACGCCATCCACTCATCAATTTCATGGTGTCTTCCCAAAATGGACCGGTCTTCTTGAAAGCGGTGGATGCTGTTGGAAAGTACAAGAATGCAGCATATATGGGAGAGTTGTTCATAAAAGTTATTGAAGATGTAGGTGTTGATTCTTGTGTGCAAATTATTACAGACAATGCACCTGTTTGCAAAGCTGCTGGCATAATTGTGGAAGCTAAATATCCACAAATATTTTGGACACCATGCATTGTTCATTCCTTGAATTTAGCACTGAAATCCATTGCTTCAGATGTGACATGGATTGGCACTGTTATTGAGGATGCACGCCATATCCGGAATTTTGTACAAAACCGTACCAATGCCCTTACAATATATAGACAATACACACAGCTATCATTGTTGAAGATTGCAGACACTCGGTTTGCTTCCTCCTTCATCATGCTTAAGAGGCCGAAAGAGGTCAAGGTCGCTCTTGGGGCTATGGTTATTTCAGATCTTTGGTCTTTTTGGAGAAAGACAGATCACGCTGCTTCAAAAAGGGTAAAGGACACAGTGTTAGATGATGGTTGGTGGGAGAGGGTCAATCTTAGCATTAAGATCATGGACCCTATCATTTCTCTTTTGAGGTTTGCAGACACAGACAAGCCCATCTTAGGAGATATTTATGAGGGATGGGACTCCATGATTGAGTCTGTGAAGACAATTGTTATGGAGAATGAGTCCCCTGAGTATCGGACATCAGCTGAGAGCTTATCGTCCACTATACAGGTTATTCTTCTTTCTAGGTGGGATAAGAATTGTACACCTTTACATTGCTTGGCTCATTCATTGAACCCCAAGTTCTATAGTCAAGAGTGGCTCATTGCCGGTGTTGGCCCTTCACCCAGATTCCCTCCTCACATGGATGGAGAGATTTCACAGGGAAGAAAGCTAGCATTTAGAAGGATATACCAGGATAAAGCTTTGCTTAATGAGATTGAGGCAGGCTTCGCTGAGTTCTCCACTGGCACTAAGAGGTTTGGAGGGTATGATGTACTTGAAGACAGGGGGGTCAAAGAGGCCTATCTATGGTGGGCAACTCATGGGGCAGCATGCCCTATTCTACAACAGTTAGCCTTCAGGGTCCTTTCTCAGGTTACTTCATCCTCTTGTTGCGAGAGGAATTGGAGCACATATGGGAATTTGTACAGTGTGAAAAAGAGGAGGATTGAGCAGTCCAGGGCAGAGACAATGGTGTTTGTGCACACCAACCTTCGTCTTATTTACAGGAAGAGGCAGGAGTGGTTGAAGGGAAAGACAAAGATGTGGTATGTCTTTCCTAATGATATGGGTTTGGATGGCACTACTGAGTTGGCATTAGCCAACATGGATCTTAATGATCCAGTGTTAGAGCCGGTAACTTTTGATGAGGAGAATGAGGAGCCTTTTGATGAGTCATCCTCCACCCCATCAGATAGAGCAGAAGAGCTTGGATTGGGCATAGAGGAGGAGGAGGAGGATGAAGGACATGACAATGGTAGTGATGCTGATTACGACATGGAGGAGGACTATTGACACTGACAGTGACTCTAGAGTCTATATCTATGAGATATGAGATTCCTACCTATTTTGTATCTAGATTCTACTCTATTTTGTATTTTGGAGTGGATTTCCCGCGGCATCTATGTAAATTGTAATACTGATACATTATGCATGTTTATTTTGATGACCTAAAGACTAAAGTTAAAGAGAAATCTGCAAACTTCTATTTATTATTTATGGTTCTACTTCTAACTTCTATTGTATGATGTATGATTGTATCATGTATGTTTCATTCACAATGCACATTGGTTCTAAATTCTAATGCTACTGTTACACTCACATCAACATGTACATCAACATGCAATATCATAATATATTCTTAGAACAATTAATAAGACCTCAAATTGAAACAAAGTTTGTTGTTCTGTTAGAAATCTGCAATTAAAATATAAAAAATAGTGCACTTGAAATTGCATAAAAGCCGAAAAAAATTCATGGAAAATGATGCAATCCATTGCAACTTTAAACTGAAAATTGCTTAATTAAAGTGAAGAAAACAGTGAGTACAGCAGGTTGTAATATTAATGTCTTATTATGTTCGATGAATATGAATCATGATTCATGATGTTTAGACTCTACTATCTAGAGTTTGATTGATTTGTAAAATTGTATGGTATTGGTGTTTGAATCTTTGATGTATCTTTTTCGAAGTTCATGATGTAACATTGATCAATATCTACTATCAAGATTCAATATTTTCTCTATTACAGTAATTTGTATAATTTTTTTTTTTTAATATTATATATAACGTGTCCTCCGTGTCCCGTGTCTTTGTGTCAGGTGACTTAGTAAACAGATAAACCAATTCGCTAGCCTATCTAGAGGGGTCAAAACCTCTGCATGCTATGGTCATTCTCTTCAGCACGGGAAGACCTTCATCCCGGCAAAACCTCATCTTCATCAGGCAGCTCCTTCACCAAAAACGTCACCTTTAGCTGAGAAAGGGGTTCATGCTGCTAGGCAATAACATCGGACGAAGGGAGCACCAGTTCTTCATCTGTTCAGCTCTTTATGCATGCGTATTATCTCTGGAGTATTATCAGCCTAATTATCAATGGTAAGTGTTGATCATCTCTTCACAAATCTATGCCCTAATTTAGCTATAATTTAGGGCCATTGTTTCGGCACCTTGCATGCAACATTTTATTCAATATTCTTACATATTATCAGTATACAAGTGAGCCCCAAAATAGAAAACAATAGAATATCAGTATTTGGGATATTACAGTGGTATCTGAGCATGTTCCTCGCCAGCTGTGGGCTTTGTTATCCACTAATTTTGCACTTAGTGGATTTTTTGGTGAGCCGCCATAGCATTGAACAAGTACACTTGTTCGTGATCAGAATTCAGAAGCCCGCCAGCCTTTTTCTGGGAGTCTGTTCGGAAATTTTTGTAAAATACATGTTCATACCCCCTTGGGGAGATTGTAAAAAATGTCCTAGCATTTAATTTTTTATAAAAGGCTCAGCTTCCTGGACTTGGGTATCAAGCCGACTAGCCCAGAGTGTTTTTTCCCTTGGTTATTATTGGCTGTTGAACAAATGACCAATAATTTCTGAGTTTTTCACTCGCTCCACCAAAGCTGGGGTAGTTGTCTTAATGTTTCGGCCTTGGGAGGTTATTAGAGCCTTCATGTCAATGTTTTTTAACATGCTAGGCATTTCAATTGAGTCGTATGAACATGTACTAGGTCCCCCTAGAGTTCTGTTTGATTCCGAGAAAAAATCATTTTCTCCGTTTTTGAAGCCATTTTTTAATGGTTTAAATGAGAAAATTCAAAATGTTAAAAAAGAATGATCTGGAGTCCGTTTTTTGACATGGTTGGGCTCATTTTCAAGCCCGGAGCAGCGTCTTTACCCCAAGGGCCACTTTCACCATCAGTCGGGCAACCGAAGCACCCGTGACACAGTATTTGGCTAAAAGAGCTTTAGAATAGCATTTTAATGGCAAGTTTGGATAGAATGCACCAAATGTCAAATAATTGAAAAGTCAAAAATCATTATTTTAATGATGATAAACTGACTTGGCATGGGTCCCCATGGTTAAACGACTTCACATAAAAGAGAATTTACATGGCACATTAAACTTTGGTTTAAAATTTTGAAGTTTGATTTAAATCAAAAGGAGGGTGACATGAGGGTAAGTATATGGCTCACGCTTATGTGGAGAAATGGTGAGTGGGAGTGGGGTGGACCCCTCTCCACATGAAATGTGTTTTTTTTTAACTTATGAAACTAAACCATGGCATAATTCCATCCATGCAAATTGTGTGAGGGAGTGGTGATGTCAAACAAAGGTAGCTGTAAGCATGGTTTAGTGGATGCGATGGTATGGAGTGTGGAGCCCCCTCTCCATGTTTTAATTTGTTAAAACTTTGGTTGAAAACATGCATGGTTTATTAATACAAACGCACGGAAAGTGGAGAAGACTCGCACGTGAATAGAAAAGGGCCCTCACGCTTGGTGGAGTTGGCAGTCTTGTTGGCGATTAAAGCATTGGATCGAGTTAGAATTTGGTAGAGATCCCCTCCTAAGTTAAGGCGAAGTCAACTCAAGCGCTGATATGAGGTGGACTCTTCCAATAAATAAACATTAAACCAAACCTTCACGCCAAGCTGCCAAGCTGCCGTACAGATTGCATGAGATCAAAGATGGCTCGTCGTTATGGATTTGTTTGGTTTGTGATGGAGAGTTCGACTGTGTCTATTGTGCCATTGGCTCTCTTCAAAGCCAAGTTTGGTTTTAGGGTTTTAGCCTTCATATTTTGTATAAGTAGAGGCTTTTTTTAGCTTTACAGGGTGGATGGATTTGCAGAGGACCTCTGCCCATATGATTGTAATTTCTTATCTATGTTATGAATAAAGTTGAGTCTTTGGAGGACAATTTGATGGTGCAAAAACTTTCATGGTGAATATTTGGCTTATAACCAAGGTGATATCTGTGTAGTTATTTTATTATTCATGCATGTTGTGTTATCTAGCATAGAAGGCTATAATCTAATCCATAGAGTAGGCATTTGAAGTTTCAACTTGCTTGCTTATGTGTAGCTATACACGATCTAAGAATTGCATATTGTATTCAGTTGTACTCATGCTTTTCGGTTCTTGTTTGGTTTATACATACTAGATCTAATCACTTGCTTGAAGGGTATTTTAGTTTTGCAGATCACCCGGCGTGAAGTAGAGATCGGAGCTCAGTTGCATCTTATCTCTCTTCAAATATAATTTTTCTGATGTTTCTTGTCCCACAGGTTCCCTCCACACTCAAATTTACTCAAGCTTGGGCTTGAAGTTTTTCTTATCCATCCTCAAACTTAAAAAGAAAATTCTTGCTTTCTGGTTCCTTTGTTTTTGTTTCATAACAAGTAGATCTAAGTGTTAAATCTTATCTTTTCTATCTCTTGTTATATAGATCTAAGAGCTTCCTTTGCTAAAAAGTTTATCTCACGAAAGTGTAGATCTAGTTTTGCTTAGTTTTAGTACTGGAAGTAGCATAAAAAACTCTATCTTTGCACAAGTACTAACTATAAATTTTAGTGTATTTTATTGTCTAATCCACTGTTTTATAGGAAAGTAGCTCGTTGGTTTTTCACTTTTCATGACAGGCTAAGCGGAAGTGCTAGCGAAAATTTGAAGTTTCAAGCTCCAAAAAACACTCCTAATTCCCCCTTCTTCATCCCCCTCTCTCCAGAATGCATTGAAGGCCTTTCAAGATCATAAAAGAATCCCAACATCAAAGGCATTGTAAAAATTAATAAAGAGCAAGTGGGATAAAGGCTCCCACACCCCACTTCCCCCATTTGGGGGAAGCATGTATCGTCTGTTTTTCATGTTTGCAATTTGCTTTGTTGTATGCTTGTAGAATAATTGGTTAGAATAGAATAGGAAACGTTAGTTTCAAATTCTGGAAAAGGTTGTTTTTTGCTTTCATAAAAGTAAAAAAGAAGAGCTTATTGTTTTTGTTTAACTTTATTTTAGAGCATTCTTTCATTTAACATAAATTGCAAAAGTAAAAAAGAACTAAAATTTCTTGAATCTCACCGTCAGGTGGATCAAGAGTGCTCTCTGTCGGAGGGTTTGTGGTGATTCTTTAATTTATGCATTTTTGCTCTTTAACTTGTTAATTTAAGTGTAAGTCTCTTGAACTTGCCGAAATCCAAGTCAAGAACACTCTTTGTTGGAGAGCATAATAGTCTCACATCATCCTTGCATTTAGGCATATGGAGTAACTAAGACTCTTGTAAGACAAAGTCAAGAGTGCTCTCTGTCGGAGAGTTTAATTGTGTTCTAATAAAATTTGCAACTCACATTTTCCCCTTAATTAATTTACTTCATTGTTATCCCTCACCTAGTATGCTCTGTCGACTTTTCATAGTTGGGCTCTTACTCAGAACGATCAGCGAATTTGATAATCTCTCAAGTAACAACGTAATAAAATTTTACCCCCATAACCAACGCACCGGCATTGCCGCAAGTATTCAAAGTCATTCTTAGTAAAGGCATCGGAACTCCCCGTTGTCTTAGAGTCTCGGCTAGATGGTCAATCCACAGGATACCAGCCTGGGATACTGGACGAGCCGACATGTCTCGAACGAAATAACTTGGAACGCTTTCCTGGTTGGTCTTTTGATACCTTTTGATGAGCCATAATAAACAAGACCACTAAAACACTTTAAAATAAACCAAGAACAATCGCAAAACACTTTCACTAGCACTATTTTGAGACTTGTATTTTCAGTATTCCCAAGCATCTCAGACATTTGACTCCATAAGGCACTGGTCTGTTTTAAAATCTTATGCATTATTATTGATCTGGGCCATTTGTCCTTTGGTTTTTTCAAGTAAGATCTTTATCTGTGAATGCTATCTTATTTCACGAGCTCTCATTATATTGTTTATCTTTTAATCTGGTGATAGCAACGTGGATTGCTTTTTGTCTTGTGTTTATTTTTCGGTTATAAGAATTGCAATCTTTGTTCATCATAACAAACTCCTAATAAACACCCGTCTGCATCACTTTCGTAAAATTTACTTAAACACATTGAGCCTTAGAAACTTTTTGTTAGGGACCACCCCTCTTGGCTTCGTTAGGAGTTAGCCTAAATGGAGGAGCGAGGAGTAGGTGACAGTACCTGGCTCTGTGCTTGCCCACAAGGTCATACCTCTCCCACTTTCTCAAGTGAGGAGACAGCTTTCGGAAGATTTATGCTGCTGGTGTGCAATCGGCGGACAACAGGCTTGAACATGAGAAGAAAATGAATACAAAAGAAGACACTTTTGTGAGTAAGTACACTGAGGAGCAAGAATTTGAGGATATCTAATTAGAAGATATCGACTCAGACATGGACCCAACAGGTATACACTCTGACAGAAGGAAAGGAACAGAAGAAGAGGAAGATAGGTTGGAATTTCGCAACTTGGTAAGTGCATTGAATGACCTAGCCAAAGGGCAGAAGGAAGTATTGCATGCAATAAACAGATTGGCTCTGAAACTAGAACCAAGTCATAGCAGTATACCTCTTTCAACAGTAGATAGAGGATCTACAAGTAGTAGTGGGAGGCATGCATACACTAATATGCAAAACACGCCCCATATATATAACAAACCTTCCAGTAGACCTACTATGCCTCACTTCTTGGCAGATGCAGTAGCAGGAGCAGTCATGCCAGCAGAACCTAGTGAACCATTTGGAGCATACTTACAGGAGATGAATTCCATTCAGCATGACTTTATCGGACTTTTGCAACATGAAAAGCACGAACAGGACAAGAGGGTTCAATAGAGTATTCAATCACAATTTTGAGTTGCAACGCACATTGGGGAGACTGACTATCCCCAACTTTGATGGGACATCCAGTTGTTCAACCAAAATGTGGGTAAAAAAGTTAGACACCTATTTCCAACTTAACCCCGTGACAGAGAAAGATGCAATCAAGTTGGCTACTTTACATTTAGACAGGGAAGCACATGAGTGGTGGTACCACGGACTTGTGACATTGGGTCACAACACTATCACTTCCTACAGTGACTTCACACAGAGGCTTATGGAGCGCTTTGATAAGGACCCAGAGATTCATTTCAGGGAACTTCCTCAGCTCAACCAGACAGGCAATGCGGAGACATTCATATCCGAATTTTAGAGAGTTGCAATTATGGTATCTGACATATCAGAGTCGATTGATTATGCTATTACAGAGGCACTATCTGAGCCACTCCACGGATGGGTGAAGGCTTACAGGCCAATTACTTTGCAAGATGCTACCAGTAAGACTCTCGACCTACAATATTCTGTGCCAAAGAACAAACCGCCACAAAAACCTACCAATCTCCCAGAAAACAAGGAAAAATCTACCAATCTTCTAGAAAACAGAGAAGGGATAATCCCACAGAGGGAATGGTTGAACGAGGACACACGACAAGATTTGAGAAGGAAGAACTTATGTTTCAATTGCAAAGAACCTGAATACTCGGCCATAGATGTATGGGTAAAAGGAAGGTACACCTCATCGAGGTACTTCTAGATAGTAGTGAGGAAGATGAGTCGGAGCAGAAACAGGATGGAGAACTACACAGTACAGAATTGGAACAATTGCCATAGAGAGCCACTATTGCTACCCTCACAGGAGTCCCCACTGTCCATACTATCAGGATCAGGGGAAGTATCCAAGGACAGCGTGCCATTGCTTTGATTGATGGTGGGGCCACCCACAACTTTATAGATGCCTCTTGGGTAGAGAGGAAAAGATTTCCCACTGAGGACTTTGAGGGCTTTACCATTGTCATGGCTGGAAATCACAGGATGAAATGCACACAGAGCATACCTCGGTTACAGGTACAACTTGGGAATTATACATTGGTAGACGACTTTTATGTGGTAGATGTGCTAGACACGAGCATTGTTTTGGGAGTACAATGGTTGTACTCAATTGGGAAATACTCAACCAATTACCAAACATTAGAGATGGAGTTCCTGGCACCAGATGGGAAGAGGGTAGTCCTAAGGGGAATGCCCAATGAAGCTTCAGGGTCAGCCACAGCAAAGGGGATGATCACCATATTCAGGCATGAGGACAAGACTCGCACAAGGAAATGGCCAACTCCAACACATAAGACTTCAAGGAAGGAACAGTGGTATGCGAAGGGCTTTCCGAGTAGACCTCCAGACAAAGGTAGGGTGAGCACTAGGGAATTTGGACAAGGAGCCAAAACTAGCATGCTCAATCCTCACAAGTACTCCAGAAGATACAAGGAGGGAATACAAAGCATGGGTGAAAAGAAACACAAATTCGAAGAAAAAGAAGGGCCACCCAGCAGCGGAATAAACTGGTTGATAAAAATGGACAAGAAGAGACAGGGTCAGATGATTTGGTATATTGGTCGGAGATTGCTTGAGGACAAGCAATTTCGAGCGGGTAGGACTGTAATGTACTCTTCCAATTAAACCACCCTGAGACGCCCGTTGGCCTATCTTATCCCCATAGGTTCAAGCAGGTCTTAAAGAAAAGGGAATAATTGAGGACTGATAGGACTAGGAGCAGAAAGGTACATCAATTCAATATTATTAAGTCATCAGTGTAGTAAGAAGGCCATCGGACTTCATATCCTAAAGCATGCGATGCATGTAGGCCTTATTTCTTTAATGTTAAAGTCAACATGAAATTAGAATTGCATGCATGCAAAAGTGAAGCAAAAACCCTAAAAGCACATGATCATCTATTTAAGAAGGGTTATTGGACTTAAGAAGATATCTATTATTATTATTGTTGATTTGGAGTCTTGGAGCAGCAGCACAGCGTGCAGCAGCAGCAGTTGGGTTTGAAGACAAAGTCTTCAACTAACGAGGGTTTGGCAGTGAGATATCTCCCCTAGTCTCCTTCATGGTAGGCCATTCAAATCCACCATCAGCTTTTCATCTTTATTCATTCATATACATCTATTTGGCATCCATCGAAAGATCTTTTGCAGGGACACGTGTGCAGCTGGGGATATAGCTGGAAAACCCCAAAGCATTCGCTGGGTCTCTGGATCCCAGTTTATCTTCTGAATATTGGCATCATCTTCATCAGCAGGACCATCCTACGGTATTGGGTGATCATCATCATCCGGAGCAGTTCTCATCAGTTTTGTGTAGATGGGAGCGTGAGCAGCAAAACAAGTAAACCAATTCGCTAGCCTGCCTAGAGGGGTCAAAACCTCTGCATGCTCCGGTCATTCTCTCCGACACGGGAAGACCTTCATCCCGACAAAACCTGGTCTTCATCAGGTAGCTCCTTCACCAAAAACGTCACCTTCAACTGAGGAAGGGGTTCGTGCTGTCGGGCAGTAAAACCGGAGGAAGGGAGCACCAGTTCTTCATCCGTTCAGCTCTTTATGCATGTGTATTATCTCTGGAGTATTATCAGCCTGATTATCAGTGGTAGGTGGTGATCTTCTCTCTGCAAATCTCTTCCCTAGTTTAGCTATAATTTAGGGTCATTGTTCTGGAACCTTGCATGCAACGTTTTATTCGGTATTCTTGCATATTATCAGTATAGAAGCGAGCCCTAGAATAGAAAACAGTAGAATATCAGTATTTGGGATATTACTAAAGGGCACCCAACATGGGTATTTATACAAGCATCATTCTCATTGTAATATATCTTTATCTTATCAATCATATATTTTATTATTCATGGATTATTGTTGTCTGGCTTATCTACGCTGGTTATTTCTGTAAGAAACGAAGTTTCTTCATTTCAATCTTTGTTGAGGCTGACTGTGACAACTTTGGTTTTAAATCAACGAAACAACAGACTTCCTCTCGCCTAATCAACGATCAATTAACTTATGAAAAGTATGATGAACTGAAGACTTTTTGAGGGCATGTTTATGATGGAAACAAGAACTAATCAGCTTCAATATTAATATTTTATATTTCATAGGAGACATATCCTTGAGGATAAGGGATAGAATCAGCGATTGTTTGATTCATAACAGTCATTGTCAAAGCTGTTTTTAGTATGAAACATGTGGCAGCTCTATAGGTTCATTATGAGTTTCTCATATCCATCTAAAAACTAAGTAATGCAACCAAGGCAGAGCAGTCTAATTTGCTCACCAACCAACTCAATGGATGCAACCAATTGTAAAAGAAGTTATCTGTAATACAGAATATTCACTTTGTCAATAAATGATTGCTGATAAGATGACAAAGTGGAATCTGTGTTTAGGAAGTAACATTGTACACTGCTAATTATTTCAATTTCAAGGTATCTTTACACAGTAATTTCCCAGTATCTTTTCACAAGTTAGAATGAATCTTAAGTTCAGAGCAAACCACAATTGTCAAAAGCAACTTTCTCCCCAAAGTACTCCAAAAGATATTTTCTGCGGCATGTCGTAAGGCTACAATATTTCTGTGCTGCTATAAGGGACTCCACCACAGACTTCCGTCTGGCTGCCTAGTAAACAAGGAAAAACAATTATTTATCAAACAGAAGAGCAGATATATCATAAACAGATAGAAACATTTAAGTATATCCCTTTCTTCGAGAAAGTTCATGTGACATCCAATGTTTTTATTTAATCCTCATTTCATCTAAATGTGAGAAAGCTCTAGCACTACAGTGCTACATCCTAAAAGTAACCTAAATTAGAATTCCAATGAAATCAAAGTTAAGAGCACATACCGTGCGTGCTTCTGATGTGTAAAAATCTGCTTTCATAAAATCACCACGTGAGTAGTACAACCAACATTTTGAGGGTAATCCGTCCCGACCACATCTACCGCTCTCCTGGTAATAAGATTCTAGACTTTTTGGGCATCCATAGTGTATTACACACCTTATGTTGGGCTTGTCGATACCCATGCCAAAGGCAACAGTTGCCACAACAGTCTGCAGTTCATCTTTGATAAAAGATCTGTCATGGCATATGCAGAAAAACATCATATTGATCTCTTGTGATTATAAAACAAACAACAAGGTAAACACAGATCAGATGATTAAACTCACACATAAAATTTAATATCACATGGAAGATAGAGAGAATGGAGAACACAGAATTCGATCCAAAGTACAAATATGCAACTGTCTTTCTTATTTTGCCCAATCTCATCTAGCATTCCATATTTTTTCCCCAGAAGAGGAACGTATAAAGGTACTATCAAGAAAGCTGCAGCCAATTGTACAACAAAAAAGCATAACCACTGCTAAGCTAAAATAATTTTGTACAATCAATAGTAACAAATAAACTACCATCTTCCCTCTCCTGAGGATATCAACCTAACTACATCAATCCCATGCAGCAACAATAATATTACAGTTATACATCCAATAATATTCTTCAAATCTGATCTAAATTTTATATTAAATGATAATCTCCCCTGCATGCAAAAAGAGATTGCAAGTCTTTCACGTCATGTTTCCTAAGGTAACAGTTTTAATAATTTCAGCATCCTGCACAAATATAGATAGTTAGGCACCCTTTCAGTAGCAACTAAAATACCAAGCATTTATAAACAACCAGACGATTTCAAGCATGCAATTAAATATTTTCATGCTTAGGGATGCATCAATCAAATAAATAATGCAAAACAAGGCAGGCACAAGACCATACACAAACCTATTATGGCATTTAATCATAGAACAAGGCACTTTCTTTTAATTAATTTTCCAGCCACCTCTTTATGAAAACGTAAATTATGCCACTTTGACAAATTAGCATGATTAATGTTACGCCCATTTTGCATGGGTGTCCACGCCTGATTCTAATCGCACTCTTGAGGGGGTGACGTGTCATCATGGGGTTTAGCAAGTTCATCTTCGAGTACTTTGATGAGGCCCTAGATGGATGCTCATGGAACACATGCCTGTTTGAAGCATGTCCAAGGTAATCTGGGTTTCATTATACCACCAAACAGCAGTGTAAAAGAGTTCTAGGCACCTTGGAGCATTTTAATCACTTTCAGACCTCAAATCAGGCAGTTAAAGGGTTTATAAGCAGTCTGGACATATTCCAGCCCTAAAACAGAGATGAACAGCATCATAGCTCTCCTTGGAATGCTGAGCGCATTAGAAGGTATTCTGGGCAGTCTGTAAAGGTATATCAGCAAGAAAAGACCATAAAACTGCAGAAAAATCATATCATTTCAGAGCTGGACAATTGTGGACCTTCCTGTGTATGGAGATGTCATGAACAGCAGCCAAGTTCAGCATTAGAGTAAAAGGGCTTATCAGCATTCTGGGCATATTGCAGCCCTAAAACAGTAATGAACAGCTTCATAGCTCTCCTTCTTGGAATGCTGAGCACATTGGAAGGTATTCTGGGCAATCTGTAAAGGTATATCAGCAAGAAAAGACCATAAAACAGAAGCAAAACCGTACCATTTCAAAGCTGGACAGTTGTGGACCTTCCTGTGTATGGAGATGTAAAGAACAGCAGCCAAGTTCAGCATTAGAACATCATTCTGGGTGCTATAAGTTGCACTTAATTGGATTGCCAGTGAGCCATCGAAGTTGTGAACGAGTCTCTTGTTCATCGTCAGTGCTCAGAAGTTCAGAAGACCTTTCAGGGCCAATTTTGGCCCCTTTTTAAATTTTTGCATGTTCATACCCTGTGGAGAAATTGTAATAAGTTGACGTAACATGATGACTTTTTGTAAAAGGCTTGGCTAACTTAAACTTAGCTGTCAATGAAGTACTCTAGAGTGTTTTTTCCTTGTTTATTATATGTTGCTTGCCAACAACATAATTTCCGAGTTTTTCACTCAAACCTCCAAAGCTGGAGTACTCACCTTGGTGGTTAGGCCTTAGGAGATTATTAAAGTCTGTGTCTATGTATATTACCATCCCAGTTAACTTTTTCAAGTCATATGAACATGCACTAGGTCCCCCATAGGTTTTTTTAATTTCCAAGAATAAAAAAATTTCCCATAAAATTGGTCAATTTTTTAACAAGTTAATTGTAGAAATTGAAAGTGCCATAAAAGTGTGGCTAGGGGGGCAATTTTGCCATGGGGGTGCTCGTTTCCTAACTCGAAGCACCCAATTAACCCCAAAACCCACTTTTGAGAGTGTTTGAGTCGTTATTTATCACTTAAATTAATTTTCTCTTGAAAATGTCTAAAAAGACCAAATAAATGCCCAAAAAAACATAAAAAGACAAAAAATCAGCTTTACTAAATCAGTGGTAGTTTGTTAGATACTTGTCGTCAATGATTGGAATCAAATCCAAGGTGAATAAAGCTCACTCCTTTGAATGATTTGATGGAGGATTCGAACTCCACATGGAGGGGGCACATTCCATTAAAAGAGGGGCACATTTCTCATGAGAGGGGGTGCATCCCCTATGTGGCAATCACATGATTAGTGGGTGATCTTTCCAAGAGAGAAGGTGTTGAAAAACTGAGATTTACTGTTTGCTGGTTTAAATGAACAATTTGTGTTTTTCACTTCAGCCGGTTTTGCATAGGCTTGAAGTTACTTAAAATTTTGCCGAACACTTTTAAACACACAGTAAAAATTACTAACAGGCTGAAAACAAATGCATGCACACCATAAAAATTTACTCAGAGATTTTTGGCTAATCAGCCCTGGAAAAACCCCCACGGGGAAAACCAGTCAGAGAGGAGAGATTTTAATTATTTCTTCAGCAATGTACAGGACAGAAAAATAGTGGAAAAAACAACTTATCTCCACCGGCAAACTTCTTCACAAAGTCTGGAAAAATAATGCTCAGCAAAACAGCCAACACCCTTTTTCGTTTTCTGTGCCAAACCAGCAGTATCAGACCACACTGTTTCTTGGGAATCGAGCCACAGTCCGTACAGCACCAGCAGGCCGTACACTCCCTCGATTTATGTGCAATTTATCAGCAGACCGTACAGCATTAACTCAGCCGTACCTTCCTCGAATTCTGTGCAAGAAATAAATGCACCGTACAGCAGGAAAACCAGACCGTACACTCCTCGAAATTCGTGCAGAAATTTAATGCACCGTACAGCAGACCATACNAGCCGTACCTTCCTCGAATTCTGTGCAAGAAATAAATGCACCGTACAGCAGGAAAACCAGACCGTACACTCCTCGAAATTCGTGCAGAAATTTAATGCACCGTATAGCAGACCGTACAGGCCGTACTCCTCGATTTTCATGCCAATAAATGAAGCAGCCGTACAGCAGAAAAATACACAGGCCATACTCTTTCTTGGGAACCGTGCCAGCAAAATAATAAAGCAGTCTCGACCTCCTTGCTCACTGAAATCTCTTCAGCAGTCAAACCTGGAAAATCGTGCCCTCTTCAAGCAAACTCGACCTCTCTCCTTCATCTCTTCTCTTCTCCTGAAAAATGAACAAGTGAAATGCCCTTTTGCCTCCCTCATGCTTTTTGTTTACCCTTNCAGCCGTACAGCAGAAAAATACACAGGCCGTACTCTTTCTTGGGAACCGTGCCAGCAAAATAATAAAGCAGTCTCGACCTCCTTGCTCACTGAAATCTCTTCAGCATTCAAACCTGGAAAATCGTGCCCTCTTCAAGCAAACTCGACCTCTCTCCTTCAGCTCTTCTCTTCTCCTGAAAAATGAACAAGTGAAATGCCCTTTTGCCTTCCTCATGCTTTTTGTTTACCCTAAGTGAGTTTCTTAATCCAATGGTGGAGAAAGAATCAATCCAATGCATGAGATTGAATGTGAGTGAAAATCCCTTTTATTTATTTCTCATAAATAAAATCACTCACCCACTTAAATTTATCAAAAAGTGACTTTATTGTTGTAAAGTCTCATTAAGTGACTTTTAATGTGAGGGTCACCTTTTTCCCTCTTAAAGTGACTTTAGGCAAAAATTAAAGTCACCTAGGGAACATCTGCCTAGGTACAAAAAATCAACAGAAGGCGCATCTCTTCATGAGAGGCAGCGCCATCAACGCTATCCTCTCTACTTTAACTCCAAGCACATCCCATCAATCTCTCCCTCACTTAGTAATCTCCCAGTGATGGATGCCCTTCCATCCCCCTCACCCCGCCCTCACCGCCCCCCACCCATTCTTTCTTATTTAAGCAAGCCTTTTGCTCATTGTTTCTCATGGTCAAAGAGGACCAAAAGGCTGCTCTTGTTAGCACCGTGTTGTATTATCATTTGGAATAAACAAGGCTTTCGAGGCAAATCTTTGGTGTATGGCTCAAGTATGTGGATGATCAATGCATGGTTTATGAGGTAACTGGTATTAGCTTATGCCTTTGTAGATTTCTTTGGTTAGTTGTGGGCCTACAAGGGGAGCTATCTCCCGGTAGGATAAGAGATTATTCTAGCTTGATTCATGCTCTTATTGTTTGATAGTTGTAGATCACTTAGCTTGCATGTATATTTTGTTTAATTGCATGTTTCCCAGTTTCCACTTCTGGCAGCACCTCTGCTTTTAACCTTTTCTTGTGAAAGGATTTCTAAGTCGATGGAGGTATCTAGCTTGAAGGGATGGTTGATCTTGTTTGACTCCTCCAACTTTCAGCATTTTTGAAGAACATAGTCCCTCTGCTCTCCACCAGAGGACTCAATTTTCCAAAGCATTCCCAAACTTGAGCTCTCTCCTTCTTCTTTCTCTCCTTCACCTCTTTCAAAATTATTCTTTTTGGTTACGGTTCTTGCATACTTAGTCAAATTAGTTTCTTTTCAAGAATATCCAAAGATAATTGGTTTAGGCATGCAATATATTAACTAGACCTAGTTTCTCAAGGCTTATCTTTAATAGATCTAGTTTTGTTTAAGTACTTGTGCATCGTTCCTATCTTTAAGTACTTGAATATTTTATGCTTTTAGCGTTGTATTTGGCACATTTGGTGCATAACAGGTGGTTGTTTTTTGTCTTTTATTGCCAAGACAAGAGAAGGTGCTGCCGAAAAATCGAAGATTTAGGCCATCCAAGGCCTTCCGAAGCAATAACCCTCTTTCTTGTTTCATTTCTAAAAACCTTGTAACCCTTTAGATCCAAATTTATAAGGACCCAAGGCATCCACCTCAAAAGATTGTAAAAGTAAAAATAATAAAAGCAAGCGGGCTTCTTTGTGCCTGCACTCATCCTCCCTAGGGATTCATTGTTGAAATAATGTAACTTCGAAGAATAGTCTACTTGTACCTACATTATTATTATTATTCCTCCTCTACGAGATGTCATTAATGTAAAAGGCCATGTAAAAGTGATGAGGTAAATCCTTTGTTGTAAGTCGAGTTAATAGTACCCACAAGAGTTTAATATAAATATTATTTTGAGTTTTTCCTAGGTAGGTCAGCCCTGTCAGTTTTATTGCCGCCTTTCACGCACCTGAGAGGTTAGCGCAACAAAAATCTTTAAGTTGCTAAGTGTGTCATTGGGGTCAAGTCTCGAGTCAGGTGTTGTCACCTGATCTTGATTCCTCCACTTAGGCAGAACTCCTAACGAAGCCAACAAGGGTTAATAGTACCCACAAGAGTTTAATATAGATATTATTTTGAGTTTTTCCTAGGTAGGTCAGCTCTGTCAGTTTTATTGCCGCCTTTCACGCACCTGGGAGGTTAGCGCAACAAAAATCTTTAAGTTGCTAAGTGTGTCCTTGGGGTCAAATCTTTAAGTTGCTAAGTGTGTCCTTGGGGTCAAGTCTTGAGTCAGGTGTTGTCACCTGATCTTGATTCCTCTGTTTAGGCAGAACTCCTAACGAAGCCAAGTGGGGTAGTCCCTACGAAAGAGTTTCTAAGGCTCTTTTTTATTTATTAGTTGTGGATGGGATTGTTTTTAGGAGTTTTTAAAGGATTCGAAAATTATATTGACATGAGATACTGCAAATATTATATCAAACTCAACAGCATAAGAATATAGCATTTATCACAATATCACTGAAAGCAAATAATGATAATACAAGATTAACCAGTGCCAAAAAATGGAGTCTAATGCTATGTTGCTAAAAGAGTGAGAGCGTTTTGCAGTGTATCTTGGTTGATTTTAGAATTGTTGAAGGGTGAATAGCTTTAAGGGAAAAGGGATTCTAGATATACCAAATGGTACTTGGGAATATGTCTGGATTCTGAGAAGAGTGGCTCTGCATGGGAAAATGTGGGCTAGATGGAGTCATTGGGAGGTGTTCCACACTACACCAACAAGGATGTAGCCTAACGGGACCCCAAGGTCACTTTCTAGTTGTTCCCACTTTCCCTGAAGAATATGCCCACTATTTCTCGGGCTCGTTACGTCGGATTTTTGTAATGTTTTGGGAATGTTAATTTTATTAAGGTGATTTGCTTAGTTAGATCCTAAGTTACCGGGCATGTTCTTAAGGACCTACGTGTCCCATGTCCGTGTGTCCTACACGGACACACTGTTAGAGCGTGTCAAACACGCACTTTTTTCGTGTCACGATTTAGGACACGCATGTCCCACGTTGTGTCCAACGTGTCCAGATTCCAAGACATGTTTTTCACGGAAACAACACCTGGGTTTGCTTTAAATCAAAATTTTCACATTCTTTTTATCATTTGCAAGTGTGGATAGGGCTCTAAAGTGTGTTTGTTGTGCAGGAGAAGAAGATTTGAAGGATTTGGAAGCGTTTCCAAGTGCATTGAGGGGGAGTTTTGTTGGGTGGATTGCAAGCTCAACCGTCAAACAAGAAGAACAATGTCTCAATCAGCTAGGGCAGGAGCTAAAGGGCAAAGGAAAGGGAGAAATGCCCCATCTAATGTCTCCCCTCCTATTTCTCCAAGCACAAGCTCTTCTACTCCTCCTACTAGTGCTCCATCTCCTACTAGTGGAGCTCATGCTCCATTGAACCATGTTTTAGCAAGACAACAAGCCCAAGAGAAAAAATACCCTTTGTGGAAGTATGTGACGAGGAAAGAATGGCTTGGGGCAAAGCTAGGTGGGGGAGGCAATGTGTCCTGGACTTGCAATTTTTGCAAGAATGAGTTTAAGAGCACATACGACCGAGTTAAGGGTCATTTGTTGGCCCTTCCTTCTTGTGGGATTTCTTCATGTAAAGTAGTGTGTTACCCAAAGGAGGGATATGGGAAAAGAGGATCAAGAAGGCTTAGGCAAGGTAGCAGCAACAAGCAAGAAAAAGAATGAGGATCTTCTTCCATTCTTAAGGAAACCCTCTAGCATTCGACCTCCATTTCCACCTAACAGAGCTGATACATATCCAGCAAGAAAGAGGCCATCTTCAAGTGGTCCAAGGAACAAGAATTTCCAACAAGAGGTGCAAAAAGAGGTGGACCTTACCATTACATTCTTTTTCTACCTCAACTTCATCTCATTCAATGTTGCACGGTCACCGTTGTTTATTGAGATGTGTTGAAGTCTCATTGAACGAGCTCCAACTAGTTATGTGCCTCCTAGTTCAGAGAAGCTTAGAACCACATTGTTGGTTAAGGAAAAGAAGAGGTGGATAAAATTCTTGATCCAATTAGATCAACATGGCCCTCATACGGAGTGAGTATTGTTTATGATGGATGAACGGATCCAACACGCCATCCACTCATCAATTTCATGGTATCTTCCCAAAATGGACCAGTGTTCTTGAAAGCGGTGGAGGCTCTTGGGAAATATAAGGATGCACAGTTTATGGCTGAGTTAATCCTCAAAATCATTGAAGAAGTAGGTGTTAATTCTTATGTATAAATCATCACGGACAATGCACTTGTTTGCAAGGCCCCTGGCATGATTGTGGAAACTAATTATCCACAGGTATTTTCATTTTGGACACCTTTCATTGCTAATTTGCTCATTGTTTGAATTTATCACAAGATTCATCTATGGGAAAGGTCATTTTATTTATTTGAGTTGTTAGTGTTGTAGAGTCATTAATACTTGCTTTTATTGCTCTTACAGGTTTTTTCGACACCTTGTATTGTCCATTCCTTGAATTTAGCACTCAAATCCATTGCTTCAGATGTGACATTGATTGGCAACGTTGTTGAGGATGCACACCATATCCGTAACTTTGTACAAAACCACACAAATGCCCTCACCATCTACAAAGAGTACACACATCTTTCATTGTTGAAAATTGCAGATACTCAGTTTGCTTCCTCATTCATCATGCTCAAGAGGTTGAGGGAGGTCAAAACCACTCATGGGTCCATGGTGATTTTAGAGTATTGGTCTTTCTGGAGAAAGACGGATCAAAGTGCTTCAAAAAATGTGAAGGACATGTTATTAGATGATGTTTAGTGGGAGAGGGTGGATCTTACCATTAAGATGATGGAGCCACTCATTTCTTTGTTACGGTTTGCAGACGAGGACCAACCCATCCTAGCGGGATGTTTATGAGGGGTGGGATTCCATGATTGAGTCCATAAGGACCATTGTTATGGAGAATGAGTGTCCCGAGTATGAGACATCAGCAGAGAACTTATGGTCCACCATTCAAGATATTCTTATCTCCAGGTGGGATATGAATTTCACACCTTTGCATTGCTTGGCCCACTCCTTGAACCCCAAGATCTATAGTTAGGAATGGCTCAATGGTGGACCCTCACACAGAGTCCCTCTTGACATGGATCGAGAGATTTCACAAGGGAGGAATATAGCATTTAGGCGGCTATTTCAAGATAGAGACTTACTTAGTGAAGTGGAGGAGGACTTTGTAGAGTTTTCCACTGCTACTGGGAGATTTGGAGGCTATGATGTGGTAGGAGACAGGGGAGTTAAGAAGCACTATAAATTGTGGGAAACTCATGGGGCAACATGCTCTCCTCTACAAAAGCTAGCCTTGAGGATCATCTCTCAAGTTACATCATCCTCTAGTTGTAAGGGGAATTGGAGCACATATGGCAACTTGTAAAGTTTGAAGAAGAGCAGGCTTGAGCAGTCCAGAGCAGAGACGATGGTGTATGTGAACACTAACCTTTGTCTTATTTACAAGAAGAGGGAGGAGTGGGTGAAGGGAAAGACAAAGATGTGGGATGTATTTCTTGATGATATGGGTTTGGACAACAATACTGAGTTAGCATTAGCCAACCTGGATCTTAATGATCCAGTGATATAGTTCCTTTATTAACAGTAGGCTTATGTAGTATTTGTTATACACATGATTGTTTAAAAAGATTGTCATGTTGCACAACCCATCTAAGATGACACCTCCTTTATAACATACTTGGACTAGTACACACTCTTAATGGTATGCTATAATGAAGATCGTAAACATCCAAATAATGGCCATGTGTGTGTTGTGTTGAAGCATTGACTAAAGTTGCCTACATTATTGGATAAATTATTATTGATACAATGATTATGAAATAATGCTAACCATCTGATGGGATTTAACTTTTAGGGAATGTTGTGATCTACAAGAACAAGTGACCCCGTTGATATATAGATGGACCAAAAGCGGAAAGCCTCTAGAAGCATGACTCTCAGACAATTGAAGGATCCTTGATGAACCTGGTCGTCACCAAGATGGATAACTACATCGTATCTTTGGTTGTCTAGTCTACATTCATGTGCCCAAGGATAAAAGGACGAAGCTAGAACCTTCAGGCGAGAAGGGAACTTTCTTGGGATAGAGTGAATCTTCAAAGGCCTGCAGAATTTACATCCCAGGATCTAGACAGATTGAAGTTAGCAAGGATGAGACCTTTGAAGAAGAGATGGTTGTCAGAAAAGGCAGAGGATTAGACATGGAGATCAATGATAAGGAGATGCTAGAACCAAATGAGATGAGATCATCTCCCCCTCCAGTTCAGAGGGAGTTAGCAAAGAAAGATGAACCCATCAATCCCATTGATCTAGTTGAGCCATTTGATGTTCCCAGAGATATTACAGTAGGCCAAAAAAGACCTAGATGGGCATGACAAACTTTACAGAATGCAAAGGGGCATGAAACTCCACATGGAGCAAATGGGAGTATTGAACAATACAAGGCTAGAATTGTTGCTAGAGAGTTCTCTCAGAAAGAGGGAGTCGATTATGATGAGACATTTACTCTTATGGCTCAATATACTTCCATCAGATCGACCATTGTTATTGCTTCAGCTATGGGATGGAAGTTGCATCAGATGGATGTCAAAAACAGTCTTTCTCAATGGTATTATTGAGGAAGAAGTATATATTGAATAGCCAGAAGGGTTTGTCATCCATAGAAAGGAGTCTCATGTATGCAAGCTGAAAAGGGCCTTATATGGACTCAAGCAAGCACCCCGTGCTTGGTATGGACGAATAGACAAATTCTTGGTGAGTCTAGGATTCACCAATAGTGATGCAGACCCCAACCTTTACCACAAGGTTGTGGATGATGAGCCACTAATTTTGGTACCATATGTTGATGACTTATTTCTCACTGGAAATGAGAAACTTATCGTGTGGTGTAAGAAGAAACTTGCCTCTGAGTTCGAAATGAAGGATCTTGGAATGATGCACTACTTCTTGGGATTAGAGTATGGCAAAGGCAGAAGAAGATTTTCCTAGGTCAAGGAAAATACACCATAGATATACTGAAGAGATTCGGAATGTTGAACTGGAAGTCCATAGTTACTCCAATGGATGCAAATTTGAGAAGCTGAGGGATTCTGCTTCAAATTCAAATTTGATCGATCCCACTATGTATCGCTAGCTGATTGGGTCCTTGATGTATCTGACGAACACCAGACCAAATATTTGTTTTGTTGTGAATGCCCTCAGTCAGTTCATGTGTGAACCAAGGCAGATTCACTGGATTGTTGCAATACATGTGCTCAGATACTTACGCGGCACTGTAGGATATGGTCTACGATATGATTCAGAATGTGACTTGAGATTGCAAGGGTTTACAGACTCAGATTGGGCCGGATGCACTGCGGATAGGAAGAGTACTTCAGGATGTTGTTTCAGTTTGGGTTCTACAGTAATTTCTTGGTGCAGTAGGAAGCAAAACTCAGTAGCTCTCGGTACTGCAGAGGTCGAGTATATGGCTGCTAGCACAACAGCCCGAGAAGCAGTTTGGCTTCATAAACTTCTTGCAGGTTTGTTTTGCCCAGATTCCAAAACCAACTGTGATTCACTGTGATAACCAGAGCTATGTGAAGATATCAGTGAGTCATGTATTTCACGATAAGTCGAAGCATATAGAGATTTGGTATCACTTCATACGTGATATGGTGCAGAAAGGTGCGCTTGAGTTACAGTATATTCCAATAGATGACCAGGATACAAATATTCTCACCAAGCCTCTTCTCATGGTTAAGTTTGAAAACTTTCGTGGAAGACTTGGAGTATAGGAGAACGTATCCCTCCTTGAGAGGGAGAGATGACTGAGGGATATTTACCATGCTTTTACCCAAGTGCCTCTACTCATCCAGGTTCCCAGCCAAGAATGGGAGAAATCCCATCGACAGATGAGACAGACAAGTAGTAGATGGTCGTGTTCACACAGGTGCCTCTACTCGTCCAAGTGCTCAGCTAGGTATGGGAGAAATCCCATCGACAGATGAGTCGAACAGGTAGTAGATGGCCATTTGATTGTACAAGTACCTCTACTCGTTCAGGTTCTCAGCCGGGTATGGGAGTATCCCATTGGCACATGAGATGAACATGCAGTAGATGGTCGTCCACATTTGCTCGTCCAGGTTCTCAAGCCAAGTATGGGAGGATCCCATCGACAGTAGAGACGGACATGTCGCAAATAGTGTTGCATATAGAAAAAGATCTTCTCTCAGACATCCTAGCAGAACTAAGTCATGCTGACACTTCTCAAAGGACTAAGACGGTGCTGACAACCTTCAGTATGTATAGAGATGATCGAGACAAATGAGATGTATAGAAGAGACCCAGATATTCATGATGTTGATGATGACCATATCTGAAGAATACCTTCCTCGTTGAGAGGGAGTGTTGGAACCTGTGCAACTTCAGAAGCTATTCTTATTGTACTTGTATTGTACTTCCGTGTACCTCCTGCAGGAGATTATACTGTTGTAATTATTCATTGTAAACCCTAGGGAAAGATTAGAAAAGAAAAGAATAAAAAATAAATTAAATTTGTATTTCCCCAAGGTAGGTCGGCCCCAGTCAAACTAACAAGTCGGCCCCAGTGATTTTTCACTAGGAAAATCAGTATAAATAGGAGGCGCCTCTCCTCATTATTTCACACATTCACAGCTACTCACTCAAACAGAAAAGGTACGCTCCAGCAGTCTAGGAGAGTGTTTTCTGGGGTTATATCTACGAGAGACATTCTCTCTCTCTCTCTCTCTCTCTCTCTCTCTCTGTAATCAAAAGTTTATTATCTCTATACGATGTTTTGTTGGGTTTTGTCCCATTTGGGTTTCCCGGGATAAACACACTTGTGTTATTGTTTTGTGCTTTGTTCTTTTTCTAGAGATCCTATTGATTAATTGCAGTTAAGAAATACTGTTATAATCTTGTGAAAATCCAACACCTTGGACGTTTATGCATTTTAAGGATAGACTAGTTGCTTGTGGACACATTCTTGTTGAAGAATCTACCTTGAAGGGGCCTTTCGAGACCATGTGGCATCATCTTATTATTTGTTCCCTTGCTAGATGGGGGAGCCCCTCATTTTGGGGCCTTATGTATCTCTTGTATTGTACATGTTGCTTTGACAACTTTCTTTTTATTGCTTGGTTAGGAGTTTGTTAGAGATAAGTGGGGATTTTGTAATATTATACCCCACCCTAGGCTACATCTAAGAAAATAATGAATATTTTATTGTAAATGAAAATTGAACTACCCCTATATAAAGATAGCCACTTCCTCATTTGAACTCATGCTTGGAATTTTTGAGCTTGTTCTCCCTTGAACCTAATTGACATATCTTTCTTGGAGTGAATTTTCCTAAGGGTCTCTCTTTTGTTAATGCGTGGCATTGTTTCTTGCTATTGTGCTTATCTATTGGAGGTCATCTTTGCTAGCATTGTCCATATTACTTCTCTTGAGCTAGTTTAAGGGCAACGTTGACTAAATGGATTGGATCTTGGATAAGGTTTTATCTTGGATTCAATTGAAGGTCTTGCATAGAAGGAGGTTTTTCTTTACACCCTCTCTCATTCGAATGGTGCAATTCTAACCCCTTCTAGTGAGGGGCTTCATTGAAGAAAGAAGTAAAGGAGGGATTGGTCCTTCTCATTGTAATTGCAAGTTGAACCCTCCAATACATCTGTTGAGACTAGGGTTTCCTAGAGCTCTCTTGTTTATCGAATGATCTTTGAAGCAAGGCCCTCTAAGTTAGCAACCCATTGACTCCATTTTCCCTAGGTTGGATTGGCACTGGCCCTTTGGGGTCAGTTCCCTTATCCTCCCATCACTCTATTGTATATCTCTATACTACAAACCATTTTCTACGAAAACCCTTTTGTAATCGCCTTGCTCCTAATTGTCTTTTCCCTAATAAACCCTAACCCTATGAAACACTCCCCCTTAAATTGGAGAAGATCCAACCAAAAGTGTGAGGGGATACATGTGGTGACTATTATCACATCAATAACAGTTGGAGCTATCATGACGCATCAGCCCATATTTTATCCCAGTTTAGTGCTAGTCCTTTACAGTGATGAGCAGTTTATCAGAGCATTCTCTTGAAAAAGGCAAAGCCAAACGAGCATCACAGCAAGATCCCTTGTTAAGACTTAGCCCAGCATGATCCCATTGAGATGATTTTGGTTTAGCCATGGTTCACCTAGCAGAGTAGCAAAGCAAGTAGCTAGTATATTTTCCTTACTCCCTTGCAGTCGGAGGTGTTCTTCATGATTATTCTCAAAGACAGGTATATGCCTGAGTAGGTATATGTATTGCATTTGGGTGTTATTCTTTGTCTGTCTGGCTCATATGAATAACTTAACTTGGCAAGATGATGTACAATGGTGATGTCGTGTTTTGGTTGATATTATAGACTTGTCACTATGAGTTGGTTTATGGTCTTGAATGTTAAGGTTTTTACTTATGCTCACTATTATTGCCTACCTTATGCAAACTTAACCATACCCATGCTATGTTGGCACCACCTTTAATTGTCTCCATTCATCTGTTGCTTCCATTTTTGAGACTTTACCTTTGACTTAGACTTGGACTGTGAGATCGAAAACCTTCCCCCACTTGGACCTCTATGTTAGATAGACCCCATGTTTCTTTTGTGTCTCGGATCTAAAGTTGTGTATGGCTATGTTATCAAACCTAGGATCTCAATTGCCTTGTTGAAATACTGAGAGGGGGGTGAATCAGTGTTTAAACAATTATAAAAAATTTAATCAAGAGCAAGGTCTGTTTCGACATGAGAATGTGAAGTCCTAACCACTAGACGAAAGGGAATCACCAATCATAGCATATCATCAATGTACAAGAAAAATAACAAGATGCACAATACACAATATTTTGACGTGGAAACCCAAGTCCTGGGGGTAAAACCACAAAAGCCTTTTGAAAAATAAATTTGACCTAGCAACAACTGGGGTAAACAAATTTAATACAACTTTACCAGCTACAACTGGAAGGGGCTACAACCCCTTATGCTTCATCAGCTACAAATAACAAGCTGCTACAACAACTTAACTCACAAGATTGTGAGCCCTAGCACCACCCTACCACCCTGAAGAAAAAGACGACTGAACCTGTGGACCTATCAAACCAATCACTGAACTTGTTGCTAATAATCTCTACTCTTTGATCACTGGCAAGTCACCACTGTATAACAATAAGTAATTTCATTGCCATACACTACTCATGTACATCCTTGTGCACCTCATCATACCTAGTCACTGATCAAGTAGTTCTCCTATGCTTTCACTAATCATAAGGTATGCATGCATCATCGTAGGGTACGCATCATCATCATAGGGTTTGCATCCTCATCAAATATATATCATGATCGTGTATGCATCACCACATGTACATCATAGTGCATAGGAGATCATCATCACACCATAGCATGCATGTGCATCATATTGTATAGGAGTGTAGCATGCACCATCATCATAGAGTGTTCATTATAAAGTAGCACACATCATCATAGAGTGTTCAGTGTAGGCATCATAAACATCAAGTGTACATCATCATCACATGTACGCATCATCATAGCATAGTAGCATGCATCATCATAGCATACCTCATATATGCATCACATCACTATATATTAATAATTATTGTATACATCATTGTTCACACAATTGACTGTACAACATTATCATGCCTGAGTATATACCAGCATACCTTTACCTGTGCATGTCAAACTCACATCTGGGCTCTGTATGACATTTGTAGAAGATCCCAAACAAACCTCAGACTGTGTATGAGCTAAAGAAACATTCAGACTGCGGAAATATGTTGTGAAAGACCTCAAGCCAAGTCAAACTCAGACTGTGGATGACCTCAAAAAATTCTGGACTACTGTAGATGATGATCTTTGCTGTTTAGATGATGATCACTGTTGTTTAGAAAATCCAGGACTGTTGTTTAGATACAAAACTTGGACTGAATATACTCAACACTTGGTCTGTTTATACACCAAAAACTCGCAAAATCGGACTGTAATTACTTTCCAAAAACTCGCACATCATCAAAGCTTGGGTCTTGTGCATGTTGTAAAACTCGGGTCTGCTGCTGCCACGAATTCTCTTCCTCAGACCAAGGACAGACCTCAGTTCACTTTTCAAGTTATCATCTTCGTTGGTTATTTTTGTTAAGGAAAGGACTTTTGTGTATTAATACACTTGACTGGGCGTTGAGAGCTAGGGAACTAGGGCCGACTTGGAGGAGGATTTAAACATCAATTTATTAATTTTAAATTTGTTTTACCATGTCGTTACTTAATGGGGCCAACTTTATGAAGGCTTTAAAAATGTCAACGTTGGAGGAATGAAGCTAGCCAACTTCTCTTTATTTTAATTTTGTTTTAGCACTCAATGATTTAAGGTTGACCTTAAACATTATGTAATATTTTAATTGTTAATGATCTTTCCTTTTGTCATAAGATTAGGGTTTTTTATGTTAGGTCATCACCATATGTAAGGGTGTCCTCTACTCATCAAGGGTGCACCAAATAAAGGCTAAATGAAGCTAGCCAGCTTCTCTTTATTTTAATTTTGTTTTAGCACTCAATGATTTAAGGTTGACCTTAAACATTATGTAATATTTTAATTGTTAATGATCTTTCCTTTTGTCATAAGATTAGGGTTTTTTATGTTAGGTCATCACCATATGTAAGGGTGTCCTCTACTCATCAAGGGTGCACCAAATAAGGGCTTTGTGTAATGGGTATGGGTTCAAGAGGGCATCATTAGTGTTTTAAGGGAAAGGCATACATCATAGGGTCAACTTTTAGTTTGTGGGCTTAGGGACCAAAGATAAGAGTTTTAGGGTTTGTTGTAAGGTCATCAAAGTCACCACAAACAAGGATGTGCTCCACATCAAAAGGGCTTCAACCATGACATGTATGATAATCAACAATATGTGTGTGGAACCTTAACTAACAAAAGACCATCTCCAAGGGTACCATGACCTTATTAAAAAACAAATGACCACAGAATGCGTCATTTGGACTCTTTTAAGTTCTATACTTCTTCAACCCACCAAGGACACTTTCTAGGGTACTAGGGCATAGGTTGTGGTACTGGGGAATTCAAAGAAACAACTAAGGAACCATAGAAACATCTTAGGGGAACTTAAACACTCTAAAAGGTGTACAAGGCTTTTGGCATTGTCCCAAGGGATCCAAGGGCTTCAGACTTGGGCTTGGACACAGTCAAAAGGTCTCTTTTGACATTGACAAACTTCTAACCCTGAAGGGCTCCTCAAGGGGCACCAAGACACGCCGACACACTTGTTAGCATCAATGACAATTTAGTCAGCAATCTCCCCCTTTGTCATTGATGAAAACTTTAAAGCTACCCCTTAGCAAGAGCTTCCTTTGTTCACAAATCCCCCCCCTACTCAACTCTTTCTCCCCCTTTGGCATCAATGGCAAAGGGTTCTCCTTGTAGTATTACTTCTCCCCCTATCATGTTATTGAAGATGGATCAATTCAATTAGGGGATAGTATGACTCCCAATTTTTCTCAGAGGTACTCAAAGGTCTCTCTTGGGAGAGACTTAGTATATATGTCTGCAATCTGTTCTTTTGTCCCAATATATTCCAACTTTATATTCTTATGTGTGACTTGCTCCTGAAGAAAGTGAAACTTGATAGGAATATACTTGGTCTTGGAGTGCATAACCGAATTCTTGGAAATACCGATGGCACTCGTATTGTCACATAGAATTGGAATGGGCTCATCACATATCACGTGTATGTCTTGCAAAGTTTGCTTCATCCAAAAAATTTGAGTACAATAGGTTGTTGCTGCTATAGGGGCTTCTCAAGGCTTTTTGAAGGCAGCTTCAAGCCTCTTCAAGGCTCTTTAAAGGGCTTCTGCAAGGCTTTTACAAAGCTTCTTTAAGGCATCTTCTAAGCACATCAAAGACTCTTCAAAGCTTCAATGATGACCACAGATGACATCAAACCCATTTGCAATCAATGACAACACTATGTCCAACTACCTCCCTTTTTATCATTGATGGGAACACCTTAGTAAAACATAAAGCTTGTCATCATTGGACTAATTCTTCATTATCATATTTGAACCCACACGTCTTGTTTTACTAGCTTTCCTTTCTCCCCCTTTGACAACAATGGCAAAGGGTCCTTTTGGACTTAATTTCGAACTTCTATAGCTCCTCCTCCAATTCTATAGTTGCCCCCGATTTTAACTCTACTCTACCTGGCATGAAGAATTTGATCTACAATCATAACATGCTCCCCCTGAGGTTATGCTTGGTCTTTCACGAAGCTTTGCTCCCCCTGAGGCTATGCGTGGTCTTTCACTAAGCTTTGCTCCCCCTAGGCCTATGTTGCATTATTTACTGTTGGAAACCTTCATGTTGCTTTTTTATTTGATCAAATTTCATCCTTCCTTCTAGAGCACCTTCCACACAGTCCTAGGACCTGTCCAGTGAAGTTTTTGTCAAAAACTACTTAGACTCTTCAGTACACTGACTCAGTGATATGATACATCATTATCATAAGGAGCTTTCATGAGCATATTTTCAAGCCTGGCATAAGGACATTCATGCATCCATATCTATCATAAAACTGATACTTCGTCTTAGTAATCAATCATGTGATTGCTTCATTCTGTTCATAATTAGGGATGTTTCAAATATACACTACTTTGCTCTCAACAATGCTTGACAGGATGCCACAATCTTGTCCTCGAATCTACTTCAAGATTTTAACCCTTTGAGCCTATAAATTCTTGCACACTCGGGATTCCTCAAGTTATTTTCTTCTCTCAGGTCTCTGCAACAGCTAACCAAGACTACTTTGTTCTTCTTCAAAATCTCCTCAACTCTCCCTTACTCAGCGATGTTTACTAGGCATCATAGGGCCATTTACACACAACTTGAACACTCTGCTCTAATATTCTAATTCTTTCATTACAAACTTATTAAGCCAATGATCCCAAGGTTGTTCCTTTTGTATTTATCAAGCACCTGCATGCATTGTTTCATTCAACTGAGAATTTTGCATTGAGAATTTGACCTGTCAGATCTTTTATGTACCAAACACATCTTGCAATCTATACGATGAAAGAGTACCTGCGTTTTCTGAGCTCAACACCATAACGCATTTACTTTCATAATGCAGTAAACAATGATGAAAGAAATCTCTAATTGCCATATGCATCAACTTGTCCACTTTCCATCGAGTGTGATCCCCGAGACTTCTGTTCATTCAACGTGAGTGTGCTCTACAATCACTGGTGATTGAATTGTTGAATGTATACTTGACTTCAAAAAAATCATTTCTTAGAACAACTTCTAGGATTTTCCACGTCCTGCAATTACAAGAATTAACAAAAGCCCCATACCCATGCCTCTTTAAATTTCAGCCTCTTGTTTGTCTAGGGTTTCTTCCACTAATAAATATGCAATCGATTCTGCAAATTGGAACTTTTCAACTATACAGTGTAAATTTTTTAGCTCATTCCCCAACCCGGTTTCATGCCACCATTTTCATCATTGTTTAATGCCCAACCCAATTTACTTTCAGCTCCAAATTAGTTCATTTTCTCATAAATAGTTTTGACAGAAACACATGAAATTTTTTTAAAACTCAATGGGCAGAAATATAACACATAGTCACATATAAAAAATCTGACAAAATTATTTTTGGTCAAATTGACCTAGGCAAAACCCCAACCTCAGGGGAAAACCTGTTCTTGAGACAAAGTGAATTTTATTTTCTTCTATAAAATTAAACTACAGCAATTTCAAAACAGAGATGAACTTATCTCTTTCACAGTGCTCAACAAAATGACAGAATTTAGAAATTTTACAATCTAAAATTTCCAGTCAACAAGCTGCCTCGAAAACCATGCCACTACTTGACTGTACGAACTGTCTCAATTTTTGTGCCCACCGTTGTACTGTACGACCTGTACGGAACTCGGTTTCCATGCTCGTTGTTGTATGGAGTCACCTCGATTTTCATGCCCCGAAATTGTACAAACTACCTCAAAATTCATGCGCATTGTTGTACATAACAATCTAGATTTTTGTGCCCAGAACAATCTCGAAATTCTTGTCTCTGTTGTACGGACCCAGAAATAACCGTTGTTGTACGAACCTCGATTTTCATGCCCAAAAAATGCCTCGAGAATCGTGTTGTACGAAAATGCCTTTAATGATGTTATATGGTCATTGGGAATCGTGCCCACTACTGCTCTCTCAGTCTACGATTTTCTCCTCATCTCTCCAACTCTCGTGGAAAAAAAAGAATGAGTCTCTATTGCCTTCCCTTGCCTTTTTGGTGTCTAATGAGGAAGTTGAATGGTCATCTAATCCAAGGGTCCAAATTTACTTAGATCAATGGATGAGAAATAATGTACACTTTATTTCTCTCCAAAATTAATTTCACTCAACTTAAAATAAAAAATTTCTAAAAAAGTCACTTTAATCACTAAAGTGAAAATTAAAAACTCATCTCAAGTCATTAATTGCAAGGGTCATGTTATTTTCGCCTTTGAAGTGACTTAGGCAAAAAGCCATGTTATCACATATATAGTAGCCAGGCTACCATATTCTATTTTTCAGATACAGTACATTTTTCAGCCAAATCTCTTACATATGAGATGTTGAGATGAGCAGTTTTGACGGATCATTATTTTAGTGGACTATTGTACTCTCCCATGTTAGGACTGAGTCTCAGGACACTCATATTCGAGGACTGATATAACCATTTAGTCATTTGCAGAGCAGTTGATGATGCCCAGATTGGTTTTAGTGTTTTCTCATTGGACAAATGATGGTTTAGATTGATTATTTGCATGGTTATGACTCAGCATTTATTATATTGTGTTATGGTTATCATTGCTCCTCTACTCATTTTTGTGGCATATACTAGCATTTAGTGTCATGATCTGGTGGTCATAAATATATGGACTTGGATGTATTTTGTGTTATGTATTAATGTCTCTACTTAGACTTGGAAGTTCCTGATCTATACTCATTGGTTTTACCCTCCTTAGGGAGAATAAAGGTAGTCATTCCCACCATTGTTTTGGATTTCTAGTGTTGGCTTCATCATTCACTGTCCCCACCAGTCCATTACCTTCTAGTTATGTTTTAACCCGACTTACTACTTGACTTGTGGCATGGAGGACCTTTCCCCGCTAGAACCTTTGTTGGACAAACTAGCTTGTTCATACTGTGTCTCGACTCTGAGTTGGTGATAGAACTTGCCTTTGGTAAGTTGGATTGTATGCCTAAATCATTCTAGTCGGTTGTCTCAATGTTTGGCACTGTGCAGAACTCCCCATGGTCACTTGAGATGATGTTGGCTAAAACTGAAAGCTCATGTACCACTTGTATTGGAAATGTCTATATATGCGCCCATGCAAACCCTAACCCTAATTTCAGCTATAAAATAGGGAAATTTTGCATGGCAGTTTGCATGCCCGGCTATTTCAGTAAAATTGCATAGAAATAGAAAATATCAGTATTTGGGATATTACATTAATCTAGTGATTTGCTTTAGACCTTTCCTTTCAAGAAAGAACTGGGTCTCCCCCATTGTCACTTGGGCTTATCTAGTGACACAAAGCGAAGGAAGTCTTAATCGATGGGACAACTATCCAACTTTTGGAGAGAGTGCAGCTTGTCTACAAGTCTAGCGATATAAGATCCTCGGATGAGAGACCTGTTATCACCTGCTTTGTAGTTGCCTGCTTAAGGTGGATCCAGAATGGATGGTAGGGGGCAAGCAACTAAGGGGTGGAACCACGACTGCCTAGACTCCCAAATGGATGGTTGTCACGCCAATCAAGGCAGCCTTCACTTTAGGTCATCCTAGTCTAGGACAACAATGGGGGAGACCCGTATCTGCTCCCGACAAGAGAGATCAAACCTAGACACCAAAAGAAGATCAGATGGGGCTTTAGGGTACTTAAGGTGCAAGGTGAATGAGAACCCTAGCTCTAGGGTTTAGGTACTAGCAATTGTCTTGGGAAACGTAACTATGACAGGGCGAGCACGAATAGAGTTAGGACTATCCAGTACCTAGAAATCAGACTCGGTAAAAGGTGTTTGAGCTATCAGTGAATGTTGGTAGATGGCAAAGGCTAAGAGCCTAAGGGCAGCACTAGCTTGGAGATCAGTGCTTTGTATGCATTGGGCAATGGAGTCGGCAGTAAGACAACGTTTTAGGAAACCCACTTCGGAAACACCTTGATCTACGAAACCAGAAAGCAATTAGTCTAGAAAAGCCAAGGTACAAGAAACCCAGCTCAGTAGATAGCTAGCGCTAGGGCCTAGGAAAACAAATTTGAAGCTTTAGGAGGTACCAAAAGGCTGATGGCTCACCATTGAGCATGAGAAGAGATCAGGGAGACCTGATCTACAAGACCAAATCAGGAAAACAGCAAGAAAATCAAATCCAGAAAAGTCAAAATCTAATGATGGGGCTAGGAGGCTGAAAACTGATTTTTTCAGATCTAGGGCAAACCAGGATGAATTAGCACAGCGTTGGGGGTGTTCTGGGATGCTTGGGACCCAATCTATCAGCCTATCAACTCAGAATTCAAAAAAACTCAAAACCCTAGCAAGTCAATTTTTCAATGGGGGGTTATGCAGTTTTCTACTTAAAAATCATATCTAGGTCAAACTATGAGGAATTTGACCAGTGTTTCAGTTGATTTGATGAAGGGGAGGCCCAATCTATGAAACCCAGAAATGGTTTGGCAAAAGATCAAACGGTTCCCTGATTTATTAATTTTTTAGGTTTTTAGAGTTTTAGGAGTTTTCAGAAAAAAGTTGAATTTCAGCAAGGTACAATGGAATAAGATCTGAAAAAGAACTTACCTGTTGGATCTTACCCGGAAAATCTTGTAGAAGTCTGTAACAGTGACGATCTTTGCTATCTCAATCAATTCTCGAAGATCCTCGTGATTTCTATGGTATATGCAAGCTCTAAGCCACCAAAGCGCCCCCTACCCTGCATGAGCAAACGTCAACCATATCAGATTTACACATACAAAATAAAGAAACTGAATGCTACAAGACAGTAAAATGAAGTAATCATAGATCACAATGAAACTAATGAAAACCCCCTGATCCAAGACGAAGAGAACCGAGCGAGTTGAAGTCCCCCTACAAAAACGCTCCAGCCAAATCACCCTCCTGTAGACAAAACAATGATAGCCACGAAAAATATAGATCTCGCGAGAATTTCCACAATGCTCGGAAGCTGAAGACTAGTTAATCACCATTTGAGCACATCAGATGCAAAGCAGATCCAGAAAAATTTCCACAAGAAAAAGTCTTTCTATTATTCAGATCCAAGAGCCAAAGACCCCTTACAAATGAGAAGCTCCCTCTTTTAAATAGAAATGAGAGAACCTCAATCATAACCAAATCCTAACCACTTTCAGAACGAGTGGCTAAGATTAAAAGATGAAATGTTCTAATGAATGGTTGAGATGAGCTCAACATACAATACATGGATCAATATAACCATAATTTATCAAAGTGGACTAACCCACCCAAAAAAGGTAACCCACTCAACAAGAAATAAATGAAAGCACATGGTGGGTCCAAGAAGTGTTTGACTAACTCCCTTTGGGTGTCCCCATGGCACAATAAATAATATAACAATTTAATTTTTTGACTTTTGTGCCGCCTTGAGGAAATCGTGAGCCTCCAAAAAGAGCTCCAGAAAATAATAAAAAAATGCCCAAAAAATAGGTGTGGGCCCAATCAAGAGCTGCAACTGCTGGAGAAGGTGTGGAGGACATCACTCTCATCATCATGACTCATCCCATGTCATTTCTTTGCCTCAATAGCCCAAATTGATTTCTTCAATAGCCATTTAATCATTTTTTAATCTGCCTCGGGAAACGTGAACCTGCCAAAACAGCCTCCTAGGGTGCCTGCGTTGCCAAACTGAGCCCACCAGGCTCTTTGGGATGGGGGTACTATGGTACAAACAAGTGGCTACACCCCCTATGCCCATACAACGCCCTAGGAGATCCAACTAAAACATCTCCTTGCTCAAAAATATCAATCTGTGAAGAAAAACTGCATCAGAAAGGTAGAATGAGCCTAATCACATCTGTAAATGACCGGAACTAGAAATAAACTGTCTCATTAGACTCAGAGAGTCCAAATCCATCTAAGGTGTATACTCATACTCCTCATAGGTCTCTATTTGATCATCAATCGTATCCAATAAACAATATAACCATCTGTGAATAATCAGACACCAATAATAACTCAGACTATATTCATCCGCTGCAAGTGTTAAAAGGTTAAGACATGCTCTACAACTCATTCAAGTAACAATCACAACAAGTAGCATTCATTTCACTGGCGGTAAATCAATCAATACATATATAAGGCTTTATTTATTATTACTCACACTTAGACTTTCAGGACTATACTCACTTCATAGCTGTGGTCATTTTGCTAGCGAAGGGTGAAGGATGAAATTGAAAACGCTAAGGCAAAGGATGACTTCCTACTCAACAAATGGGTGAGTTGTTTGGAGAGTGCTTATTCAACTTAGGCATCATGACTACATCAAGCTTGATCCAAGTTCATTAGGATCATCATTTTATTCCATGGCCATGACCCTTTTGGGACTTCACCAGTGCTTAAAAGCACAGCTAATCACAACTTTCATCCGGGACATATTTATTTTAATAAGGTCAGCAATTTTTGGATATAGCATATTTTAAACCATTGCTTTTTTAGACCTTTTGTTATACTCTTCAAGGAGTATTTTAGCACTTCATTGCTCTTGCCCTCTTTACATATGTTAAGAAACACAGTTTTATAATTTTTATTTTTCATGGGCACATATTCAATAATTTCAACACAGGTAGTACATGAGCTTTCAGTTTTAGCCAACAACATCTCAAGTGACTAGGGGGAATTCTGCACATTGCCAAACATCGAGACAACCGACCAAAATGATTTAGGCATACTATCCAACTTACCAAAGGCAAGTTTTGTCACCAACTCAGACCCGAGACACAATATAAACAGGGAGGCTTGTCCAACAAAAGTTCTAACGGGGAAAAAGATCCTCCATGCCATAAGTCAAGAAGTCAATTGGGTTGAAAACTAAAATGGAACGTAATGGATGGGTGAAGACAATGAATAATGGAGCCAACACTATCAAACCAAAACAATGGTGGGAATGACTACCTCTATTCTCCCTAAGGAGGGTAAAACCAATGAGTATAGATCAAGAACTTCCAAGTCTAAGTAGGGACATCAATACATAGTACAAGATACAACCAAGTCCATATAATTATGACCACCAGATCATGATACCACAAGTCAATACATGTCACAAAACTCAGTATAAGAGCAATAATAACCATCACACAATATAAAATGCTAAGTCATAATCATGCAATATGATCTATCTGTGACATCATCTGTCCAATGAGAAAGAACTGACATAAAATTGGGCATCAATGACTGCTCTGAAAATGACATAAATGGCTACATCGGTCCTCAAATCTGGGTGTCCTGAGACTCAGTCCTGACATGGGAGAGTACAATAATCCACTAATATAATCATGATCCATAAAAAATGCTCATCTCAGCATCTCATATGTAAAGGATCTGGCTGAAAAATGTACTGTGTCTGAAAAATAGAATATGGTAGCCTGGCTACTATATATGTGATAACAAGACCCAGAACAAGGTCTATGTCTAGTAAAATCGATTGTCCATTTCCCGGATGAGATGAGGAAAAAAAATGAAACTGGGTCACATCTGGCTGACATGCCCCAGATGTCAAAGCTATGAATGATAAAAATTAGGTCTACTCGAATGATAAGATTTGTGAGGGAGACTAAACGCGAAGAAGAAAAGGATTCATAAAAGGATGAAGGGACATGGGATTGGGAGTAGATATTTAATAAATCCAAAGAGCAATTTAGGGTTTGTTGTTGCCCAAAACTGGAACACGAATGCTGAAGCCCAAAATGCGAGCGCACCAGCTCGGTGACAACTCTCGAGAGAGAGGCCAATGTCACCACACCCCTCTCTCCTCGCTTCAGGTTGGCTCTTCTCCAACTCTAAGGGGGTTTCCCTAAGGTAGGATCGCTAAGGCAGGTGCAACTAAGGGGGGCAAGGAGATCGAAAGAGGTTGCCTCAGAGAAATGTTTGTAACAAAAAGAAAAAGGATTGTGCTTGATGGACAGGAAGGGAAGGGAGGATCAGTCCTCGAGGGAAGACCAGTGCCAGTACCAGAAGGGAGAATGGAGTCAAAAGGGGACTTAGGGAGGCCTTGCGGTTCACAGAAGCGAGACTAAGCTAGTACGTTCCATTATCGAAGGCAAGGAGAATGGAAGTATAACTGACTACTATCCATTACTCCTAAGACCTTCTAAAACATAACGTTGACAATCAAGTTGACAACTGCAAATGATTGCCCAATGGGATAGATTATAGCCTTCTATGCTAAGTCTAGTCTATAACTTATGAAAAACAGAAAAACCATGACAAAGATGCCCAATAGATCCAAGAACCCAACATGGTCTTTTCTTTATTCAACTCTAGGGAAAAATCCTCCCAGCCAATTTTTTCCATCAGTTACAAGGAAAGAGCCCTGCTCTTTATAGGCCAAAAAGCTTTAAAAAGGAAAAAATAGAATAAAATAATAATAAGATTAAAGTGAATCTTAGATCCACTTTTCTCTCCACTAACTCCTAAACAAAGGCAAAGTGTAATTACCACTTTCTTGAAAGAAACTCCACCTAACTAAAGTGTGATTATCACTTTAACCACTATACAACAAGACTTCACTAAAGTGAACTACCACTTAGGCTGCCCGAATATGTGATATAGGGTTGGTTAGCTACTAACTTTATCCACGACTTGGCAGAATTTCAACGCCGAAACTCCTAGCTAGCCATGACTTGATTGTCAGGAAAAAACGTGTTTAACATGGAGACACCCAGCAACAATTTTAACTCAGACATTCGGCTGCTTTCAAATAATCGCAAATATCGCCAAGCTGGAGATGAACTCGTTTATTTAATGCAATCAGCTGCCTTCGATGCATAGCTGCTGAGAACTGAAGATTGGCGTTTGCGAACCCAAAGCTTTCTTATGTGAGCTATGCACAATTGATCGTCAGAATCGCTGATGAGACTGGCCACATTGAAAGTTTTTTCTGCCGCAAGGATTCACCAGTCGCTTTACTCTGATCTTTACTATGCATGAGTGCTCACGAGCTGCTATGTAACCTCTCCAGAAGCTAGCTACCATTGCTTTCTCTGCATCACGCGTAGCATAAAATTCAACATATGTGTGTAGTCTATTGGTTGAACCTCTCATATCTTTCACGCAACCATATTCTCCAAATATTGCAACCAGTCATGATCCAAATTGTTCACTAACAAAATTCCTTGATTACATCCTGAGCAATTGATAGGGTGAATGTATTGAACACACACAGACTTTCCCCCTATTAGACCTTTTGCTGGGGGACGAGACACTCTATCAGTAATACTATTCCGAGATTTTTCTATTTCTAACTGCTTGACCTTTGACGATTTTTTGTCCTTTTCATTCTCAGCCACCGCCGGCAATGGAGTTTCGAAATAATGCAGAATCTTTTCTAAAGCCGTGTAGGGTTCCTGTACCGTCTCAATCCTGCTTTCTGCGCCACTAGTCATCACCATGTCAGCACCTTCAAGCAGTTCTGAAACCATACCGATAAATACTGAATTTACGAAGATGTCATGCGAGATTTAACTGTGAATCATCATTCAGTAGGCCTGCTCATGATCAGATCTACAAATCCATTCACATGTACCCCAAGAATCATCCGCAGACATCAAACGCAGAGATATTGAATCTATGCAGAACCCTCAACTTCCAGAAGCTATCACAGGAGGCTTTTTTTCATGCAGTCCAAAACGATTTCATGCCACTGCGAATGATAGTGCAAGCCATGTACATACATCAACCATTAAGCAATAGTGAAAGCACTTGGCATGTGGATACCTCTGGGGTAGCAGGGTGGTAACACACCCATTTCTGTGCAAGGTGTTGAAAGACTGATATATATATGCCACTTTGACTTTCCAAATGCTGACTGCTTTGTGGTGTTTTGCAGGCTGAAGGAGGCCTAAGCAGCACCCTATGTGCAACAAAGACAAATTCATAAGCTTCTCTGCTCTCTGGAGAACTCTGTCAAGATGAGGTGGTAACAAGGTTAAGGAGAAAACTGAAGTAAGGACATAATATTGGTGGCTTACCGAAGAATTTAAGATGAAGGAACTATCCCAACCCATTGCAAACATCCACCATTATATAAGTTCAATCAAGATAGATCTATTTGAAGATTTTATATGTGGTGTTCGTCGAACACATTGTCTCTTAAATGAACATAATCGAAGGATGAATCTCATTGGAGATTTTCTTTAGGGGCCTTTGCTTCGACGCAAACCCCATGCCTCTTATTTATGGAATAGCGAGATCATTTCTTAACCCCTGAAGGGGTTGCTCTGCTAAGAATGTTGAGTTTGGTAACTCAGGAGGTCCTCCATGTGGATTTGCCTAGCATGGAGAGGCATCATCTATATAGGCAATAGGTTGGAGTGTCAGATGCACTTCAACAGGTTGGCAAGGCTTTAGTGATTGAAGACATGCAATGTTCAGTACTTCTTCATTCATATGCCATTGTGCAGTGATCTACCAGTTTATGATGGGTGGGCACGCATGGGTATGTGCACGATGGCTTAGTATGCATGGACATTGTTGAGCATAGGTTGTCATTGATGACACCCATTAATGACAAAGGTGTGTTAAAGGTCCATGACATGGCAAAAAGGAATGTGGACATAAGCATTGGAACCATGAATGGGCAATGGAAAACTAGATGGATCAAATGACCCATTCTGTGGTCATTTGTGGCCTAATGGGGCCATGAAGCCCACACACTCCGGTGCATGTTTGATTTGTTGCCCACAAACCTAGGAGAGGTACTTTGATGATGTTGTTGTAGCCCATGCTCATGACGCTTTGAGAAGCTCACATGTATGATGAAGAAGTTTATACATTGATGACATAGAAGAGCCCTTGATTTATGATGGATGCGCAATAACCCATACATATGATAACTTGATGTAAATGACGTTGAAGTCACAAGCTCATTGGGCTGGTTATGATGCCCCAAGTGGCTTGTGGACACACTCTTATAATAATGTGGCGACCTTGAGGCTTGATTGGGAGGTTAAAATAAATAAAATAATAAAAAGACATGACACCTAATACACTCTCTTGATGATATGATGGTGCATAACCTAAGACCTTGATAATGATGGCAATGATGCCCTTATCACTTGTATATATAAAGACAAACCATAAATGCAAATAAAATTATATTAATGTTTAAAATGAAATTCTTACCCTAGAAGTCGACCAGCATTAAAAACATATACATGACAGGTCGGCTCCAAAGTTTTATGGAAAACTAGTATAAATAACCAGTCACGTCCTCTTTTTGATATATGAAAATTCGGATATAGCTCTGCAATTTCGTCCACTGAGGCAGCCGCAATTAGAGACAGGGTTTGGGTGAAGAATAGCAGTGACGTAGCAGCAGCAAAAGTGTTTGAAAGTTTTTCTTTTTTTGGTGAATTTGGGTGGTGCAAGAGAGCTCTGAAATAGTGAGATGCTTGAAGAAAATTCATGGAATAGACAGACTGTAGCAAACTGTGTTTGCAGATAAAAAGAAAGTTTTATTCTCTGAAATTTAGTGGGTGATTGGTAAATGAATTCAGTGGTGCTCTGAGATTTTCGCAGAGCTGGTGTAGCCACAGCAAGTTACTAAAAAGGAGATTTCGATGGCAGATATGTCTATCAGTTCTTTCTTATTCTGAAGTTGTGGGAATATCTTCTGTGAAAGATTCAATGGTGAAAAAGCTCCTTTTCAGTTTTAGAACAGTTCTTGAATACCTTGCTCATAATTTCAGGTGACTGTGGCAGCTTGGAGAAGTAAGTGCACATACATTACCTTGATTGGGTTTGCATATAAACTATCTTTGTCACTAGTCAAGGACTAAATGAAAAATTTGAAAGGCTGGAGCAGAGATATGAGGAGTGTGTAAAGGCTGATAGAAACTGAGTATGTCTTTGATGAAGTCTGAGGACTGATAGAAATAGAAATAGATTATTAAGGCAGTCCTGAAATCTTTATCTCTTTATTCTACAGTGATTTATGGTACAACAGTTGATACGATAATGGATAGTACAACAACTTGATGGCAATGATATGAAGTGTCTTATACACTAGGATGCACTTTTACACACTATGATGACAATACATGATGATGTGCATTCTATGATGCATTCCTACACTCTATGCTACACACAGTCAGCTAAAGTTGATGACGGAATAATGACATACACAGTAAAAGGATATTGATATGATATTGTTCACTATGATGATGATGCTATGATTATACATGATAATGATGCCAAATAATGATGACCAGTTGATGATGATGATGAGCAGAGATTAATGATCAGAGTGGATGAACAGCAGGAAGATTGACAAGGCAGTAACAAGGTGGACAGCTTGAGGACATGAACAGAGAACAGTGATGAGTGGACAAGCGATTGACAGATGAACTGATGATGTGACAGAAATCTTTATGTATATGCAAGTTGGGTCTTGCACACACTTTCTTAGTTGGAGCTAAGAAAAACCAAGCAGGGTCTGGGCATAGGAATTGGTGCTTCTCAGTCAGTTAAAGCTGTTATTGACCCCAAGGTGGTGGTCTTCAATGTAACCAATATCAAATTTGACATAATAAAGTTTACAAGTTTATCTTATGAAGTGTTTCTTGTGATGTAATTAATTAATGTTGATGAAACTCGATTGTATACATATGATGACCATTCTTTAAATATTTGAAGAAGTGAAATTGGTAAAAATTGTTGTCCGACTGATTCAACCCCCCCCTCCCCCCCTCAGTGATCCATTGTGTCTAACAAACATGTGTAGAGGTATGCCCATAGATGCTGGTTTTCCCCATTGTGGTTCCCAGGGTAAAATTCTAAGTTAAATTGTGTGATTTCCATTGTTGTTTAGAAGTTGTAAAAGATTTCATGTGTTGTTGATTATAATCATGTTTATATGCTTATCTGGAATTTGAGAACGAGTTATATTTACATTGGGATTAGTGCAATCTACAGCCGAGTTGAGATCTAGATTTCCAGAGCGAGTGAGACCTCTACAAAAATTACAAAGAACCCCAAAGATTATTTGTTGTTTTCTTGCTAGTACTTCCCGCTCCACATTACTAATAGCATGACTAAAATGAGATCGTCTTCCACATACTGTCGGTGTAGAGATAAAAAGGGTTGTTCTTAATCCTCTCAGTTGACTAGATTTGTATTTAGATAGGGATTTGGTGAGGTATCGACGCCCAGAGGTTGGGGAAGATATAGCATTAGATGATGTGTTCTCTTTGTGCTCTGGAAATGGTATGAAATCCTCAAAATCAGAAAGATTTGTTTTGAGAGATGGGAAAGGAGATTGAGGGAGAGGGAGAAGGGTTATCCTTCATATGTTCAAAGCATACCGTCTTGGGAGGAGGGGCCTCCCTCATTTGGACACACTAACAATTCAAGCAAGTTCGCTAGAGAGAGGAGCATCCCATCTGAGTGAGAGGAACCAGTCAAGTCTTATTCTTGGGGTCTTACACTGTACTTGGTTGGATTCTATTTTTGGACACACCAGTTACACTAAGAGGGGGGGTGAATCAATGTGCACAACTTCTATTACTTTTTCACTTTTATTAACAATCAACAACTTATTCAATATTATGCATTATCATATTATCATTATATCATCATCATCATATCATCATCACATCAGAAGCATAGCATGAAACACAGGACACTAGATTTTACGTGGAAACCCAAGTCCTAGGGGAAAAACCACGGAAGCCTTTATAATAGTTTTCCATAAATAACTGGAAGGAGGAAACAACCCCCTTATTATAATGACTTCAGTTCTCCAACTACAACTGGAAGGAGGCTACAACCCCCTGATTTACAGTCTACAACTCCCTAGTTCTCCGGCTACAACCCCCTTTCCTTGCCCCGTCTTGCCACCCTAATTTGAACCACGAGCGCACTGATCCTGCAAACATGTTGACCAACACCTATACCACACTGCACAACCACTATCACTACTAACCACTGCTCATCATCTGATCACTACTCATCTACTGATCACTGTCCACTGTATGACACTGCTCATCAACCTGTACAATCAACTTGTCCAATCAAGCTGTACCAATCAATCAATTGCTCACATCAACCGACTCAGTCAATCTGAGTCTAACCAACTACACACCAAACTCAGTCCACCTAAGTTAAACCAACTGCTCATACAACTCAGCCAGTTTGAGTCAGACCAACTGCACATAAGGAAACCTGTGCCAATCCTGCTCAATTGAACCAACCTGTACCAAGTTGCTTGTGTACCTGTGCCAAATCAATCATATACTTCTGTTAATCTAATCAAGTGCTCTGACAGTCAACCAACCCTTCTTACTTGGCCTAGTTCATCAAGTAAGTGGCACATTTGAGCAACCAAGAGACTTCACATACGATCAACCAAACTTTGTCCAAACACACTCAACCCAATGACACCACAACCAACCTTAATCACAGTCAAGGAATACTTGACAGTTAAACATGATAAACCTCAACCAACTAACCTCAGCCAAGAAGATAAGACTTAACCAATTATGCCAAACTCAGCTAGTCTCATAAACTCTTAAACACAAACGAATTTTTCACTCCACTCAAATCAAGTCAACAAATTAAGCAAATAGTCACTTACAATACTGTTAAAGGTTGTCATTAATAGTCAATAACAATCTAGATCCACTAAGGTCAAAGACACAATGATCAACACTTGTCAAACTAGTTTTCAAAGAAATCACTCACAAGATATACTACTTACATAGAAACTTCTCATTCAATATTACACTATACAGCAATCAAGATAAACACCAAAATCTATGCCAACAATATCCAAGATAATCATCAAGATCTATATCAAAATCACATCAAGCTATATGCCAAGATAACCATCACCATAGCCTCCATAACATATTCAATGACTTCAAGGATATATACCAATATAGAGCCTCACGTACTAAGATCAAAGATGAACTCTATCCATGAGAGACATGTGCCATCACAAGAGAAACCCAGAAGCATGAGCCATACTTTTTTGAAGATCATAAGATGAAGAAACAGTAGACAAACCAAAAGATACTCTATATCATGTCGTTACATAGCCCTCGTAACAAGCTTTCCAATGAGCCAAGAATTTTGTAATTTTGATTCCGTATGAGAAAGTTATGCGAATTTTAGTGAAGATGCCCAAAAATTACTCTGTCACAAAACTTTGCACTTTTCTCCAAGAGTTGTGAAATTCCTGAGAGAATTGATGATGAACAAATGAAATGTTTGATATTCTATTTATATAGGTTGTGGAGGAAAGTCATTACCTTGGGCCGACATGCAATTCAAAATTACAAATAATTAAATTCTCTTTTGTTTGGTCGACTCGCCTAAAAAGGTGGGGTACACCAACTTCACAAATTCATATCTCTTCAACCGTAAGGAGTTAGAAGATGCTCCACATATCAACGGAAATGGCTTGACGAGGACCATCTCCCTGTGATGGATTTATTTGCAAATTTTTGGTCTAATACCCTTAAATTCTTCAATATGTCCAGGGCATCAAAGACCCCACACATGAGGGTGCTAGAGACCATACCACCAACTACAAGAGTTTTAAAGTCTTCTTCAACATATCAAGATACGTACGTGGGCTCTACCTCCATCTACATCCCAATAGCCATATAACCACAAATAGGACCATACATCATCATGGTTCAAGACCCAAGGAACCACATGCAAGGATTTCAAGGACTCTTTCAAAGATATCATATAATATTTAAACAAGATATTTTCCATGGACTTTAAGCCCATCACATAGGACTCCATCGCCAAGTGATGAGGGCATCATGACCAAAGATTCCATCATATCAAAGGCTCCAACAATCATGGGCTTACAAACCACCATATGTATGGATTCCAAGACCCAAATCATTTCCAAATGCACCATCAATGATCATACAGTGTCCAAGGGTCATCATGTTGCCATTTATGTGGGTGCAAGACCTTCTCATGCATAATGACCATCTCCAAGGGTTCCATGACCCCAACAAGGGCTACACGAGCATCAAGATCTTCATCAAGGGTTCCAAGTCTTCATCAAGTCATTAATAACCACATCATCACCTATAAGGGGGCAAGGACCATTAAGCCATCAAATGTGGGTCCAAGGGCTTCTTTAAGGCTTCTTCATCAAGCAAGGGGATTCATTGGCTTCTTCAACCACCTCAACCACACCAGGAGACCTCCAAGGGTCAAGATCCATCATGACATCACCTGTGGGGTTGCTAGACCTTATCCTGGGGTACCATGAACTCAATAAACACAAATAACCATTGAAAGGGTCATTTGGACTCTTGCAACTTCTTCAACCCACCAAGGACACTTTTGTAGGGTACTGGGACAAAAGTTGTGTTACTGGGGAACCGTAAAACATCTTTGGGGTACTTAAACACGCTACAAGGTGTTCAAGGCTTTTGTCATTATCCCAAGGGCTCCAAGGGCTTCAAACTTGGGCTTGGACAAGATCAAAAAGTCTCCTTAGACACTGACACTTACTTAACCCTCAGGGGCTCCTCAAGGAGCACCAAGACATGTTGGCATTAATGACTATACACAGTTGGCATCAATGACAACTTAATGAACATCTATATCAATGAAGTTTTGTTGGGTTTTCTCCCCCACGAGGGTTTCCTAGGATAATTCTTTGTGTTCTCTTTGTGCTATTGTGCTTGTCATTCTTTTTGTGATCCTATTGTTTTTGGCATAAAACTTTTAAAAATCTAACACGCGTCTCTGGCAACTGACTAGCTACTTGAAGATAATTTACTCTATTTGCAGTAGTGTTTAAAAACATTGTTTCTACTGGCTGAGCATCCATTTAGATAAAGCATTTATGTTCCAATGCCTTGGTGTCTAAAGACACTTTTGGGTAGGACTACTTGTTTTCAAGGACTAGAGGAAGACAATCCCTATGATGAGAATCACATAAACCAACATCGAGACAAGATAAACATGGGATCTAATCTAACATAAAGGTATAGGTGGGGAAAATCCTCAATGTCACTAATCAAAATACAAGTCATGGGTAAAACCAAATGTGGATGACAATGGATGGGTGAAGAAAGCGACAAGGTGATGCCAAGACTAGCAAGTTGGGTCCCTATAAAGAAATGACCAAGCCATACTGATAAATGGGCATGACCAATGAGTATACACAAGAAACTCCTGAATAAAACAACTATACCACCTCTATTCTAGACCATCAATAAAAGCAAGATAAGATATCACCAATGCATAACCACCATGCACCAAATCAAGCTACTAAAATAGATATAAAAGCATAGCTATAATCCTAGTGCACAAACCATATACCAACTGGGTCATATACCTGCATCTGATCTGTAACTCCAAAAGGCATTAGTACACTGTTGTTCTATACCATAGGCACTGTCAACATATCTTCTCTGAATAAATAAAGAATGGCTAACTCAATCATCAAATCTGGGGTCATGAGGCTCAGTCATGGCATGAAACTAATCATCTGTATGCTTTGGGTCCACTGACTGTAAGAGTGATCATCATATGAATGCTCATATACTGTTGATCTCATAGTAAACGAATGGCTCAAGAACGTGCTCAAAACTAATCTGGGATCAAGGTAGCCCCGGCTACTATGTATGTGACAACAATTACAATATCCCCATTGGGTATGAACATGTAACTTTATTAAAACAGAGACTAAACAATTGGTCCTGATGAAACCATGGAACTTCTGAGCACCGATAATGAACAAGAGGCTTGTTCACAACTTTGGCAGCTCACTGGAAATCCCCTGATTGCAACTTAGAGAATAACAGGTTGTATCAAACTGACTGATATGTGAGCCTAATGACTGTCAATATCTAGTCTTTGTCTTTAGTGCATGTCATGTCTTTGTGTTTGTTGCCTCGTCACTGATTGGCTTTATGCTCCAAAGACTTTCATCCATGGTTTTCTAGATGACAAAAGTGTCCGGAAATTTTAGAGAATGGTATCCTATCTACAGCAGCTTTGTTTTTTGTGTTCATGACAAAAATCACAGGAACGTTTCTTTCCACCAAGGTTGTTTTAAATACTGCAAGAGAGAACTTGTATGGCCAATGCTTCAAGTCAACTTGGTGACTCATCGTCAGAGCCTACAAGGGAAAGAGAGATAACTGCTGCAATAAATATTAAAGTGCATTAAATTTGATTTAAATGTCAGTGTTTTAATTAGTAAAGTATAATCCAATTCATTCTATCAACTAACTGGAATAAGGAAAGCCAGTGCCCAAAAGTTCAAAAGACATAACAACAGGACAAATTAAATAAATACTGAAAGAAACCATGTAAAGATCATTCAACAAATTACGCTTTGAAGAAAAAAATCAATATGAAATTGTCGCTTCGGATATGAAATAAATCTAGATTCTATTTACATAACCATCACACTTGATTTCAAGTTGTATGCATCTCAAACTCTAGAAACCATGAAATTTCTATATTTCTATAATCGTGAAAAATATCAAACGTAAGATTATTGTGGAATGTCCAGACAATTGTTAATTTGTAAGATGAAAAAACACCTGTGTATAGCCTCTCGAGAACCATTTGACATTTGACCATGATAAAGCCCAGCCTCAACACCTGCTTGTTGTAGAGACATTGATACCTGATAACATGGACATAGACATTAGAAACCAATGGCAAGGCAGCACCCAGCATGAAAATTCAATCAAGCACAACTCAAACTTAAATAACAAAGGAAACAAAAGTTTGGAACTTGTGAAAGATTAGTTTGGAATTTGTAAACCTGGTAATTATGAGAAAATTTATAGAAAACAAAAGTTTGATTTTTGTCATTCAAGCAAAAAAGAGGCATTCTAGAAATATGGGTTGCCACGTTAGATAATGACAACATCAAGGAGAGAGTTACAACAGGAAATACATCGAGGAAATGTCCCTACGAAGATTGGAAGAATTAAAGAAGTGCATGATGTGTTCTATGTGCCAGCCTAATGAAGACCTTCCTTTTAGTAAGCCAAGTTGCAAAACAACAATTCAATCTGGAATTCTATGAAGATTGTCTTGTGAAACACAGAAAAGAAATACCATAAAGTGTTTACAAACATACAACAAGCATTGAAGTAGGCAGTCTCGAAAGATTTATCATCATAGCAGCCAAACTACAAGCATTGGTGGTTGAAGACTGCTCCAAAAATAAACTATGGCACAAAAGCTTTGGACATCTTAAATACCAAATACTTAGACTTTTAAAGAAATTGAATATGGTTTATCGCTTGCCTCATGTTCGGCAAGACAAAGGTGTTCGTGAAACTTGTAATATAGGCAAGCAACATACATACACTTCTATTAAATAAGGTACACTGAGAACAAAAAAAAAATCAAAGTTTGCACATAATGATCTTTGTGGTACCATGGAAACACTATCAATGTCAGGCTCAAAATATTTCGTAATATCTGTTGATGACTATTTTGAAAATTGACGTATCTTTTCAAGTACCAAGTCGAAGGCAATTTAAACATTCAAAGCATCTAAAGCCATGGTGGAAAGGCAATGTGGAAATACCATCAAGGTTCTCAGGATAGACCATCATAGAAATATTCAAGTATGAATACGATTCGATACGGAAAAAATATGTAAAGAAAAATTCTAGAACGACTAAAATACAGAAGTAGACATCTCATGAATAAAAAATATGCATTTTTTAAATTTAAAATTTTAAAAATATATGTGAAAATAGAGCTTAATACCTAAGTATGGGTTCATGACCTCAGTAATGTATTTTTTTAATGTTGATTAAATAATGTGTGTGGCTTCAACATTCATTTAACAGATTACGTGGAACAAATTGTCATAAAATTGTTTGAAATATTTCATTAGTTTGTGTTTCCATTTCTCTCCAAAATCATTTTTGGTTATGTAAATTAACTTAATTAAGCTTATATTTACATATGTGAAAATACATATAGGTTGAAGATTCATGAATGTGGTCATTGTTGTGTGATGGTAAAGTTATAAATAGTATGAGACCTGAATTATCATTGGATATGCCATTATTATAGTTCTACTCTTATATTGATAATTACTTAATAGTTGAATTCTTAAAAGTTAAACTACAATCTGTGCATTAACTACTCTAGTTGAAATTCCAGTTTCATCTTAAGTTCTTAACACTTAAATTTTAATAGTAACAGTTAGTGAATCTTTAAAAGCTAAAATTTGTAAAAGTATTTAATCAATTAGTCAACTTTTCCGTATCCATACTATGTCGAATGTTTGACGAATTTCAAATTCCATGCTAATTTTTGTACACGAAATCTCAATAAAGCCAATTCTTGCTACTATGGGAGAGATAGTCAGGAGAATAAAATCCAGTGAATTCTAAAACTTTTTCGAAGTTCATGGCCAAAGTTGTGTTAAACATGAAAACAAGTAATAGCTTCCCAAATGACTAGGCCATGGAAACATGGCACTCCCCAAATTTTCGAAATGCAGAAACGTGTCATTTAAAAAATACAAAAAATATAAATAGTTCAAAAAAAAAAATCATTAAATAGCTCAGTATCTTGCAATCTAAAGAGTTATTATCTTATGTTTTTTTAGACCGTGGGAACAGCAACCTCCCAAAAGTTATTATCTATGTTTCTAGGGCACCCGTACCCGGGGGTAGTGTAGATTTTTCTTAAGTTTTCAGCCACCGGTTTCAAGTAAAAATTTGTCTCAGTTTATTTCAATCTCAGAAATTAAATTGCCAGAAATAAACATAATTTTTTTCTAACTTAAAACACTACTGTAACTAATCTTTTTCAATGACAGTAAATAAAATATCAGCACGCCATTCAACACACAGAACACTAGTAATTTTTGGCCAATGGCCCTAGAAAAACCCACTAGGGGAAAACCAATCAAAGAGAGAGAGATTTTATTATAGAGAAATTTACAGCAAAACTCAAAAATTTTCAGACCAACTTATCTCAACCCATAAGAGAAAATTTCTGCCTCGTTTTCTGTGCCAAACATAAAAAAATCAAACTCAAATTTTTTTCTTCTCTATTTTCTGCCTCGATTTCTGTGTCGTTGTATGGACAAACTGTATGGACCGTACAAGTTGTACCGTACACACTGGCTGTACGGACCTCGAAATCCATGCCCAGGAAAAAGAATAAAAAATCGTGCCCATAAATATCCCTCGAAAAACGTGCCCGCTGCTTCGAAAATTGTACTGTAAGGACTGTACGGAACAGCAATAAATGTTGTTGTCCTCTCCTCGATTTCCGTGCCCTCTTTGCTACTGTCCTCTCCACGATTTGTGTACTGCAAATTTTTCTTTTCTATCTCAGAAATGGAAACTTCTCTTCTCAGCTCTCTCTTCTCACTTCAATCTGCAAAGATGAAGCAAAATGCCTTTCCCATGCCTTTTTGAGAAAACCCTAGGGTGGGTCTAATCTAACAATGGAGATTAGATTAGATCAAGGGCTAAAATTAAATGCTCATGTTTTATTTCTAAAATATTAATTTCACTAACCCACTTAAATTTATCAAAAAGTGACTTTAATGCTCTAAAGTCAAATTAAATGTTTTTACTTGAGTCATTTAATGCAAGGGTCACTTTATGTCCCCTCTCTAAGTGACTAAAGCAAAAGTCACTAGGGGAACACTTCCCTAGGTACAAAACTAACACTCCCTTTTAACGAGGAAGCTAAGTCACCTGACACAGGGGCAAAGGACACAGGACACGTGGATTCAAGTGTCCGACACAAGCACAATGACCCCCGGAATCAAGACACGTAGGACACGTTATATATATATATTAAAAATATAGACATATAAATCCAAATTTTTACAAATATTCAATAGAAATCAAAATCAATGCACATTTAACATTAGTAATTACACATTTAAATCCTTCAAATCTTCTTCACCTACACACCAAACACACTTTAGAACCCTCTCCACACTTGTAAATGATAAAAAGAAAGTGAAAATTTTGATTTAAAGCAATTCTGGGCGTTTTTTTAGTGGAAAACGTGTCCTATTTTCCGGACACGCACTGACAATCCTCCGACACGCATGTCCGAAAACAGGACACGCTACAAAGACGTGTCGGACACGCTCTGTCAGCGTGTCCATGTCCGACACGCGGACACGAGACACGCAGGCCATTTTGGACAAATCTGGTTTCATAGCAAGGAAAGTGTTCTGCACCACTCCCAACTTGTCTCTGAAAAAGACAAACTTGCCCCTCCCCAAAGACTTCGTCAGTATGTCTGCTACCTGCTCATCAGTGGAAATGTACTGAAGCGTGACTGCTCCTCTCTAAAGATAGTCTCGAATGAAATGATATCTGATCTCTATGTGCTTTGACCGGTCATGAAAGACTGGATTCTCAGAGAGCTGGATGCAACTCTGATTGTCATAGTAAATCACCGTAGGCCTAAGCTCCTGACCAAATAGATTCACCAGCAACTTGCAAAGCCACAAGGCCTCACAGCTGGCCAAACTAGCTGCCATATACTCAGCCTCTACAGTACTCAATGCAACGGACTTCTACTTCTGACTGAACCATGACACTGCTGCCGAGCCCAAACTGAAACAACATCCGGAAGTGCCCTTCCGGTCTGCCACACTACCTGCCCAATCTGAGTCTGTATAACCAACTAGTCTGATCCCTCTGACCTCCTCTAGTCCAACCCAAAATCCATTGTCCCTGAAAGATAGCGCAACACATGTTTTGCAGTGACCCAATGCACACTCCTAGTCTCAACCATGAACTGGCTAAGAGTGTTCACTACAAAACACATATTTGGTCGAGTGTTGACCAGATACATCAATGACCCGATAAGCTGACAATATAAAGTAGGGTCCACCAACTCTCCCTCAGAAGCATGAAACTTCTTCCAGTTGGTGATCATAGGTGTCGACATAGGCCTACAATCCTCCATCCTGAATCTCCTCAAAATATCAACTGCATACTTTCCCTGCCCCAAGAAAAGATGTCCATGCTCCTGCCAAACCTCCAATCCCAAAAAATAATGCATCAGCCCAATATCAGTCATCTCGTACTTTGCTGCAAGATCCTTCTTGCAAGCTGCAATGGGTCTCTCTCTCCCTGTGATAAACAAGTCATGAACATATAGCAGAAGAACAAGTGGATCATCTCCAACCATGATGAAGTAGAGATTCAGATCTGCTTCACTCTTCTAAAACCCCATACTCAGCAAGTAAAAATCAATACTGGAGTACCAAGCTCTTGGAGCTTGCTTCAGCCCGTAAAGGGCCTTCTTCAACCTGCATGCATGTGTCTCTCTGTCATGTATCTCAAAGCACTGAGGCTGCTCAATGTAAATCTCCTCCTGTATGATCCCATTGAGAAATGCGGTCTTCACATCCATCTGATGGATCTTGGAACCCATTTCCGCTGCAATAAAGATCAAGCTCCTAATAGAAGTATATCGAGCAATCGACGCAAAACTCTCATCATAATCAATGCCTTCAACCTGTGGAAACCCCCGTGCTACAAACCTGGCTTTGTACTTCTCCACACTCCCATCTGCCGCATGCTTCAGCTTGTAAAGCCAACGAGAAGTCACCACTGACTTCCCCTCTGGTCTCGGAACAATCTCCCATACATCATTCTTCATGATGGAATGGTACTCATCCATCATGGCATCTCTCCATACCGAATGCTGGGAGGCCTCCTCAAAAGTAGAAGGCTCAAAATCTCATGTAAAAGCCACCAACACCATGCCCAATCTGTCAGTCATCTTGATGGCTCTCACCTTATCACTGGGTGTCCCAGCCTTTAAGGCATCCTTCAAGGTCTCCCAAAGCCACTTAGGCTTCTTCTTCCCTGAAGGTTCTTCCCACACTGGCATGTCCTCATTTGAAGAACTACCAGAGCTAGAAGCACCAGTCACATGTGAACCTGAAGCTGGTGTGCCAACACCAAGTGTACCCTGTAATCCTGATCCTGATCCTGATCCTAATCCCGATCCCCTATAGGGTGTACCTGTAATAGTAGACCCATCACCTGTCCCCGAAGACCCTACTGGCCTAACCACTAAACCTGGTGAACCTGTGCCAACACTCTGCAGTCCTGTAACCCCGGAAAATTGTGATCCTTACTGTTGCGTAGATGGAACCTGTGCTACAACCTGAGGTGCAGGGACCTACTGCTCTCCCTGCTCTGACTCTCTCGACCTCCTGAAGGCTCACTCCTCCCCAAACTTCACATCCCTCCTCACTACCACTTTCCTCTAAGAGGGAAGGTAAATGCGGAAAGCCTTCGCAGTCTCATCATAACCCACGAATATGCCCTTCTCTGCAGTGTGCTACAACTTTGTCCTATTCTCTTAAGGGACATGAGAGTAAGTCAAACTACCAAATATACGAAAATTGCCAACTTCGGGCTTATTGCCTGAAAAACACTCCTCAGGTGTCATGTTTCCCACTGGACAACGGGGACTCCTGTTCTGAAGGTATACAATGGTGCTGCAAGCCTCAGCCCAGAGAAAGAAAGGAAGTGATTGGTCATGTAACATAGCTCAGGCTACTCCAACAATGGACCTGTTCTTCCTCTCTGCTACTCCATTCTGCTCTGGAGTATACAGAACTGTCAACTGTCTCCTGATCCCCTCCTGTCTGCAAAATCCATCAAACTCCTTGGAGGTATACTCACCCCCATTATCCGATCTCAAGACTTGGATCTTCCTCCCTGTTTGGTTCTCCACAAGAGCTTTGAACTCTTGGAACTTCTGCAAGACTTCCTCAGGCTTCTTGCTCTTCAGAAAGTAGATCCAAGTCTTCCTAGAATGGTCATCAATGAATGTCACATAATACTCGTATCCTCTCAAGGACATAGAAGACATAGGTTCGCATAAGTCTGAATGTATCAAGTCAAGAGTACCAGCTGACCTACTATCACTGCTTGGAAAAGCAGTCTTGGTGTACTTTTCCAAAGCACACCCCCTGCACACATTGCTCTGCCCTATGCTGAACTCCGGTAAACCTGTCGCCATGTGCCTCAACAACCCCAAGGCTGGATGATGCAAGTGAGCCATCCTCCTATGCCAAAGCTCACACAACTCACTGTTGTTGCTATGTGCTAAAGCATGCTGCGGCTGAAACAAGAGCCTATACAGTTTCCCACATCTCGCTCCAATGGCAACTGAAGCAGATGGTCCTGCAATCTTGGGAAACATATGCACGTGTCCATCTAGGAAAGACACCCCAAGACCCTGATCCTCGATCATGGAAACTGACACTAGGTTCTTCTTCAGCCCTAGTACATACAACACATCTCGCAATACCATGGGACACGTGGACTCCCTCTGAAATGTAATGGTCCCACATCCAACTGCACTGACTACTGAGTCATCTCCCAACAAAACCTCCACATCTCTCTGCCTGTGAAAGCTCGGAGAACATCTCACGAGCACCTGTCATGTGACTCGAGGCTCCGCTATCTATGTACCACGTGCTGGAAGTAGATGCACTGTAAGAATGGTCTGTCACATAGGAAAACTCCCTCTGTCTGTCAGCATCCGCACTGATGAGAATGGATGCTCTCTCTCTCTCAATATGCCTAGGGCATAGTGAAAACTCACTCTAAAATCGTGCTGCAAAATCATCGATCTCAGCTGAAGCGGCTGTCTGCTGCTTCTTCTTCTTGTTCAGACATGTAGCAGCATAGTGTCCCATCTTGTGACATGCAAAGCACTTAACAGTGCTCATATCCTTCTTATGCCCATCCTGCTGCTGCTTGGCCCCACCCTTCTTGGGACCCTTCTTGCTCTTCTTCTTCCCTTTCGTTGTCAATGCCACATCCTCCTCATCCCCTCTACTAGTAGAACCACTGCAATGCAAGAAACCCCTACGAGTCTCCTCCTGAACAAAATCATCACAGACCCTATCCCAAGATGGTAAGTTCTCTCTGGCCACCAACCCCTGAACAAACACAGTCCAAGGTGTGGTCACCCCATTCAGGGCTGTCCGCACTAACTCAGGGCCAATAACCACCACCCCCATAACTGCAAGCTCATCTCTCACCTAAGAGATCCTAGTAAGATAAGCCATACACACCTCTCCTTTGACCATCTTGATGTTTTTCAGCTTCTCCCTAAGCACCATCTTCCTGTTTTCATTATTACTCTCAAACAACCCGATCAAAGCAGACCACATCTCATGTGCATGATCTTTCGCTGAAATATGTGGAATAACATGGTCTTTAACAGCATATAAGATTATCCTCATGGCTTTAATATCTTTCTTATTAAAGGCTGCAAGTAACGCTGCATCAGTAGAAGGGGGAATAGTAACGGGATTTGTTGTAGTGTTTTTAACTACCTCCTCCCACAACTCATTCTCCTTCACCACAAGTAAAATCCGGGCTTTCCATGAGACAAAGTTCGCTACCCCATCCAACCTATCCTCAATTCTCAACCCCATGGAAGTCATTTTCTCAAAGAACAAGTTTCAGCAAAATGTACTCCTGTCACAAAGGTTTTTCTGAATTCTGGAAATGACTGTTTCTCTGCTAAAATTTATTTTTCTGCCACAACCTGCTCTAGTACCATGTAGATTTTTCTTAAGTTTTCAGGCACCGGTTTCAAGCCAAAATTTGTCTCAGTTTATTTCAATCTCAGAAATTAAATTGCAGGAAATAAACATAAACTTTGTCTAACTTAAAACACTGTTGTAACTAATCTTTTTTAGTGACAGTAAATAAAATATCAGCACGCCATTCAACACACAGAGCAATAGTAATTTTTGTCCAATGGCCCTGGAAAAACCCACTAGGGGAAAACCAGTCAGAGAGAGAGAGATTTTATTATAGAGAAATTTACAGCAAAACTTAGAAATTTTCAGACCAACTTATCTCAACCCGGAAGAGAAATATTTTGCCTCGTTTTTTGCGCCAAATAGAAAAAAATCAAACTCATATTTTTTTTCTTCTTTGTTTTCTGCCTCAATTTCCATGCCGTTGTATGCGCTGTACGAACGGGTTGTACCATACAGACCGACTATACAGACCTCGAAATCTGTGCCCAGGAAAAAAATTCGAAAATCGTGCCCAAAAATATGCCTCGAAAAACATGTTTGCTACTTCGAAAATCGTACCATACGAACTGTACAAACCAGGAATAAATGCTATTGTCCTCTCCTCGATTTTCGTGCTCTCTTTGTTGCTGTCCTCTCCTTGATTTGCGTGCTGCAAATTTTTCCTTTCTATCTCAGAAAAGGAAACTTATCTTCTCAGCTCTTTCTTCTCACTTCAATCTGCAAAAGTGAGGCAAAATGCCTTTCCCATGCCTTTTTAAGAAAACCCTAGGGTGAGTCTAATCTAACGGTAGAGATTAGATTAGATCAAGCGCTGAAATTAAATGCTCATATTTTATTTCTAAAATATTAATTTCACTCACCCACTTAAATTTATCAAAAAGTGACTTTAATGCTCTAAAGTCAAATTAAATGCTTTTACTTAAGTCATTTAATGCAAGGGTCACTTTATGTCCCCTCTCTAAGTGACTAAGGCAAAAGTCATTGGGGCAACACTTCCCTAGGTACAAAACTAACATGTAGGGTACACGTACTTGTACTAGGTACACATACCGGGTACTTGGGTACTTCTAGGGTACGTCTCCTGCCGTACCCCATACTGGGTCCACGTACTTCGTATCCCATGTTTGGGTACTCTAGGGATACAACCGACTCAATAAAATGCAATTCATTGGAGAAAATGTAATGACCCCCCACCAAATCTGAACTAATTTTTTGCTAACTACGTATGGAGTCTGATTCAAAACTTATGTCAAACACTTTGCAACACTGTTCAAATTCCACTGAATATTGTCCAAATCTAGTAGATTGCTTTTACATTGATTTAAAATGAATGTTTTTATGGTTTTGTGTTCAGCACTCATGGAACATAATTTGACTACCAAATGTGCACATAAAAAATATACATATGTATTTAATATTGAAAAATACACTCACATCAACGCAAGAATATATTTGGCAATTTTCAATTTTTTATTGTCTGTAATAGCAGTACAAATAGGTGTTTAAAATAAGATTTCAAGTGTACTTTCATGTCTGAGTTTGATTCTCTGTTACAGCTGCCTGGTACAATGATTTATCAAATTTTATGTAAGTTTCAGTCTTCTAATTGATATCTACCGAGTCTCTGAGTTATCAAATTTTATATTTCAAATTTTCAATCTGAATGTTCACTGTTCAAATAAGGAGTGAGCTAGCTCGGGAGCAGACCTCCCTCCATCGGACGGAGGAGGAGCAAAGTCAACGCTAACTTTGCTCCTCCTCCATCCGATGAGGGAGGTTTGCTCCCGAGCTAGCTTACTCCTTCAAATAATCAGCGAATTTATAATTATGAATCATGATTCATAATTTATGAAGAAATCTATATGCATGTATGATGTGACTATGACATATATATATATATATATATACAATACCCCCGACGTACCCAAATACCCTTTTTCGAAAGTGGCATCCCTGTACCCGTACCCAAATTTCCTGGCAACTTAGGTTATTATGATTTAAGAGTTACTTTAGAAATAAATTTGTCATTTGTTTCTCACCACTATGCATTTGTGTCTTTGTTGTGGGTAACACAAATCCTCTAAGAGATTTTGTGGACCAAAACGTGCTTCGTTCAAAATGAAACGCACCAGAAAAGTGGCCCCATGTTTTAGGGACACATGCCAAATTCCGAGAGGCCCCTGAAATGTTTCGGAACATTTCAAAATGTAATCCAAATTTCTGTATGTTCTAGCAGGAAAGCCAAGGGGCATGGTTGTTTCATGCAACTTAGCTTATGGCATTCAGATGTAGCTTATTTATTTGTATACTTCACAAAATGGTGTCGTAGAGTTCAAGAACAGAACCATTGTGGAGATTGCACAGACCATGATTAATGAAGAGCTTGCTTTTAGTAAGAAACGTTGTGACACAACAATACAACGCTTAATTTGATCAAAGCTAGTGCCTCATGAAACACAAAAAAATTAAAAACACATTATAAAGTGGTGCCAAAAAGTGTTGAAGAACGTTGTGTCTATAACATTATTACTGAAGCAGGACAACAATTAGTAGTAGTTGAAGAAATGTTAAAATATCAACTTCAGCACAAAAGGCTTGCACACCTTAACTACCAAAGCCTTGCACTTTTGAAGAAATTGAAAATAAATTCTGGCTGCCTAGTGTTTAGAAGGAAAAAGCTTTTTGTGGAGCTTGTGTTAGCAAGCAACATAGAGATTATCCGTTTGTTTATTACTTTTGCAAAAAGGTTTGGCTGTAGTTTTTCAAGTACAAAGGCCGAAGCACTTTAAATATTGAAACGTGGGGATGCCATCACATTTCTCAGGATAGGTAAAGGGGTAGAATAAAAAAACTAGTGCGTTATATAAGTTTTTCTCAAGGACAAAAATCTCTCAAACAATTGTTTGAATGAACCAGTGCAAATACAATGTATCTACTCAACTGGAGCCCTAATAAGCTTGTCAGAAACATCACAATTAAAGAAACATGGAATGGTAGGAAACCACAAGAAAGACATCTCAATTTTTATCCTCCATGCATATTTATAGGCGCCAAAAGAAAATAGGCATAAGCTAGATGATCAAAGCAAAAAGTGTCATTCTTGGCTACAATGCAAAGACTAGCACATATATACTCTTCAATTTAGAAAAGAAAGACATAAAGCCAAATAGAGATGCTATCTTTGATAAACATCATTGGCAAGAAGAATCAGACCAACGTCTTCTTGAAAGTAAGGTTAAAGAGGAAAGCAACCAAATTCACAAACACATGTATACTATTCAATTTAGAAAAAGAAAGACATGAATCCAAATAGAGATGTTGTCTTTGATGAACATCATAGGCAAGAAGGATCAGACCAACTTCTTCTTGAAAGTAAGGTTAAAGAGGAAACCAACAAAATTCACAAAACTAAGAGAAATCTAGCACAAAGTGATGGTGAAGTTCAAGAAAAATTTCAAGTGTTATATGCAAATTGTTGCCCTCGAGATCCTCTGCAGTGTGCCATACCAAATATGCCAGAGACGAGGGGTCTATTTTCATTGTAAAGGCCAAGTTTGGTGCTTGTTTATGCAAAAGTGTTGGTCTACTGGGGCTAGATACCCGTGGAATGGTCATGGCATGTCCTCTTGGAATTCATGTCAAGGAGCATTGGATTAGTGGCATGGCTGACTGCCCCTTGATATGGTGAAAGTTCACCATCATATTGGGATTTTATGCCCATGGGTTGGTGTCTGGTGCTTCTTGGCATGGTTCCATTAGGACACATGGCTTAACAGCACCTAGCCACACTTGTTTTTATGCTTTGTAGAGGTGATTGCATGTGTAATGGTTGCCATACATATCTTACCACGCCTCATTTATGCCCACTTGGACCTATTTCTCTCATGTGTAAACCATCTTCTTGCATCAAGCATGTTATTATCCTTTTGAAGAGATCGTACCACAAAAAGGAGGAGATTGAAGGCAAAAACACATCATTGGGGTTAGTTGGGGCATGACGTCCTCCTTCGATGCTCAACATTTCATCAAATTCCAGCATCTCATCATTTTTGCCCTCGACGTGTGGGTGACAAACCATACAAAAACCATTTTCAGTCATTTTAGGTTAGATGGCTTAAAAAGGAGGTTAAGCTAGCCTAAAGTCACATATAAATAAGGCTAGCCTCCTCATTTCTAACTCAAGATCATGAGACCAAATAAAATAATTTCTCTTTCTCTACATGTCTATCTTGGCTAAGTGGTGTGCACCTCTCTTCTTGGCATCTAGAAGATTCAATGTCGTATTTTCTTGGTGTTTGAAAGTTGAGACTTAATCTTGCAAGGCTTGTCTAAAGGAAAGATTTCAGGATAGCCGGAAATACCCAAATGCCAAAAATTTTGTTGATGTATTTGTAACTTCGGAAGATATTCCGATGTATATTATCATTGTATGTTGTTGTACCGCCATTGGGGATGTGTTTATACCCTTGCGGGATGTCTTAATTGTGTCTAGACCTTGAGGTACAACCTCTCTTGTAAGTCAGGGCAGTAGTCCTAGTGTAACATCATGTAATGTGTATTTGGAGTCTCTCTTAGAGAAGTCGGCCATGTTAGAGAAGACATGTGGGCCCCAGTCTTATGTTTGGTCAGTGACTTCAAAGGGTATAAATAGGGAGGCACTCTCCCTCATTTATACCCACCTCACACTCTCAAGTTCACATGAGGGAGAGAGAGAGACAAAGGAGGAGAGATAGTTAGTTGTTGAATACTTCTTATTACTACTTTTGATCATCTTACTATTCTGAGGAAGTTTGTGAGGTTTTCTCCTTTATGGTTTCTCCAGTGAAAATCTTTGTGTCTCGTGTATCTTTTATATCTTATGCATCTTGTTGTTCTTGTTATTCTTTCAGATAAAAATCCTAGATAATCTAATCAGATCTAAAGAAAAACTAACATGGTATCAGAGCCTCTTTGAAAGAAGGCACTGTGCAACTACGAAAACTAGGGCTTCCTAGTTCAAGGTGTTCTCTCCACAGATCATCAAGAAAAGAGGGATAGGTTAACTCGCCTCAGTACAGCGCATCTTTTGGTGGAAGCAGTTTCAAGATTGAAGAAGTTTCATTTTTGACCCTGTCACTGTTGTCGGGAGGACCTAGGGCATCAAGTTTTGGAGGCTTCCCACCTCAATTTTCAAAAAGTGACCTTGCTGAGCAACTCGCCTCAAGGAGGCGCATTTTTCTGTCCAGATGGAATTCCCAAACTCCAAGTTTGGAAAATTCGGGTTTCTCTGACAAACCCTAGGTCATCCAGATCCGGAACCATGTCGAACACCTCAAATCGATAAGACCTAAATCTTTGCTATTTCCATTTGAGGTTCTCATTTGAAAAGATGACTCACCATGCTCGGCTTGAGGACAAGCTTAGAGGGGCTGATAACTTTCGAGCATGGAAGTACAAAATCTCTCTGATCCTTGAAGAAAATGACTTGGATCAGTTTATCACTAAAGACATTCCAGAACCAAAGGGAGATGAGGCTAAGGTTGCTCATAAGAGAAGCATGGCTAAGGCTAAGAGAATCATTGCAAATTCTAATAAGAATCACCTCATCCCCCATGTGTCTGCATTCAAGGCACTGAACGAACTATATGATGCTTTGAACAAGATGTTCGAAGGAAAGAACATCAGCCGGAAGATCACATTGAGGAACCAATTGAAGAATGTGAAGATACAGAACTCCGAGATTATACAATCTTACTTCACAAGGGTTGCTCAAATCAAAGAACAATTTGAAGCAGTTGAAGAGAATGTCGAAGAAGGAGAAATTATAATGACTACCTTGAATGGTCTCCCTAGATCATGGGACTCATTCATTCAAGGGATTTGTGCAAGAAAGAGGTCAATCTCTTTCAACAGACTCAAAGAAGAAGCTCGACTTGTGACAAGAGAAGAGAAGATGAGAGCAACTGAAGATCAAGCTCTCATAGTTCACACCAAGAAGAACTTCAAGAAGAAGAAGGAAACCTTTCATCACAACAAGAAGGACAAGAAACCGAAGAAGACCAAGAGAGACACTTCAAATGTTCGATGCTACACTTGTGATGAAAAGGGACATTTTGCAAGAGACTGTCCCATCAGGAAAAGGAGACACCATGCTCATATTGCCGAAGATGATGAACCAACAAACAAAAGATTCAGACAGGAGAAGGATGATTTGGATGAAGAGTATGTGCTAACTGCAGCATTTACGGGCACTCTCTCACATGAAGAGCAGTGATTGGAATCGTTCGTTAATATATCTGAACATGAGTCACCACACAAGGTGAAACTTGGGGATGATTACCAATACCCCATAAAAGGGAGGGGAGAAGCTTCATACAAGCTTGACTTCAGGAAATCCTTAAAGATGAAGGATGTGCTATATGTCCCAGGATTGAAGAAGAATCTTCTCTCCATCTCGGCACTAGATGCAAAGGGAATTAGGGTTTCTTTTGTCGATGGCCAAGTTCTCATCTGGCCCAGAGGAAAGGCAATAGAGGATGCAACAGTGAATGGAGAAGAAGATGGAGGCTTGTACAAACAAAAGGGACCGCCTGAACAAGCGTTGGTTCATGAGTCAATAAAACCAAGCAAACTGTGGCATAGAAGGCTTGCACATGTGCGCTACAGAGCACTATCGATGGCAAGCAAAGCAGTCTCGGGATTACCAGAAATCCAAGCAAAGCATGAAGGCATTTGCAAAGGATGTGCACAAGGAAAGAATGCTAACAAGAGATTTCCCAGCAGTGAGAGCAAGGCTAAAGGAATATTGGAGATAGTACACTCGGATGTATGTGTACCCATGTCTTCTAGCTTATTAAGCGGGTATGTGTACTATGTTTGCTTTATAGATAATTTCTCACGTAAGACTTGGCTATATTTCTTGAAAAGGAAAAGTGAAGTTTTCAGTAAGTTCAAGGAATATAAAGCCTTGGTCGAGAACCAGACCGATAGGAAGATCAAGATTCTACAGTCATCCTAATGACCCACTCCACCCCTTTCAGAGACTACCTCTAACAAATGAACTTCGAATGATTTGCCTATAATGAACAGTTTTCCTAACTTCCCTAGTTTCCTCCTACCACAAGACAATCCTCATTCTAAAGAAGAGGGCACCCGTTGTGACATGACATCTTATTTAGTGCATATCCACTCAGGAGAAGGATCCAGTGCTTATCATGAGGATATTTCTTCCTCCTATCCCATCCACACATCGATAGAGAACACCTTAGGAAGTTTGATGACTGCAAATGAAACACAAAGTAACACCTTACATTTGCAATTTGAAAGGGGAAGCATTAAGAGAAATAGAGTCCCACAGATGCCGGTAGGGAGTATTCCTATACTGCCTAAGGAAGATCTTGCTAGAATTCATCTTGTTCAGCCACACCGTAGCATAGAGCATCCTTACCCTCGAGGTAACGTTGATGTGCCTTTGGATACCATTCGAGATATTCAACTTGTACCCTCCACGGTAAACCAAAGGTAGTTCAACCATGGTAATAAAGTTGTCTTAAGGAACGCGGTTATTTTCGCATTTCTAGAGAATATGTTGACTTATGGGTTGGCCCATTCACAGTAGAGCAAGTAGATGGAAAGTTCTATTATTTATCCTCTGCAAATGCGCATCAATTATGTATCCCTGTTCATGAGACTAGCCTACGAGGCTATATTCCCGATCTGACTTAGCAAGACTTTTCCTCCCCTTTTTAGTTTAGAGTAGGAACCTGAATAAGCTCTTTCGAGCAGTAGGATTGAGTCTTCATTATTGCATGGTCCTGAGTCTTTTAGTCTTTCTTTTATGTCAGACTATTCTAAAGGACTTTTGAGTCTGACCCATCTTTAGATTGAGTCTTCCTAAAACTGCGTGACAGTTCTTAGATAGATGTTTCATTTCCAGCATTTACTTTCCGCATTTACATTCCAGCATTTACTTTCAGTATTTTATTTTCTGCATTTATTTTATGCCACATGTACTATTGGGTAGTGTTGTTTCTATGATGCGCAAGAATAGGTGTAAATGAAGATGGAGTAGTTAATGGATGAGTGTTGTTGCGTACCAAAGATGTCTGAGGTTCTCATGCGCTCTCTCCCTTAGAGCATATGTCCCAGTTGGAGCCAAATGTTGACACATATATAGTAACTGGGCCACCTTTGTACCTGAGCAGTACTGATCAGTTTTTTGAGCCAACCCTTTACTATGAGATCAGCAGATGATGAGCCCGAGTTGATGATCTCCCACTTTCAACAGATCGAGAGTATGCAAATTGACCAGTTCTATGCCATGACTGAGCCTCATGACCCCAAATTTGGTGACTGAGTTAGCCATTTTTCTTTCAGGATCCAGAGCAGAGATTGTTATATTTCCCATGATATGTAGCAACAGCAGTTGTTCCAGTGATCTTTAGATTGGTTTCAGATCAAGTGTAGGTATATGACCTAGGTGATACTATGGTTTGTACATGTGGATTTTGATGTTGCTCTATTACCTATTTTAGCAGTGAGACTCGGTTGATTTTGATTATATATTGGCAATACTCTATCTTGGCTTACTTGGAATCTATAGTAAATGATCTAGTTGTTTTGACCGAGAGATTCTTTTGTATATTCATTGGCCTTGCCCTACTAGTATGGATTTGGTCATTTCCCTTCAAGGACATAGCTTGCTAGTCTTGGCATCATTTCCACTGTCTCCATCCATCCGTTGCCTTCCCTTTTTCGTTGATTATCCTTGACTTGTAACTTGACTAGTGACATCTAGGATTTCCCCACCTTCACCTCTATGTTGGAATAGGTCTCCATGTATAAAATTGTGTCTCGGTGTTGGTTTATGTGATGTTTATCACAAGGAATGTCTACCTCTAGGTCTTGAAAACAAGTCTTACCAAAGAAGTGTTTTTAGACACCAAGGCATCGGAGCTTAAAGTTATTCTAAATGGATGCTCTGCCAGCAAAATAAAAGTGTCTCTAGACACTACTGGAAATAAAAAAATAAAACTAGCTAGTGGCCAAGAGATGAGCACTCGTCCATTGTATGGTGTAAGGCTCATTTCTCCCCACAAGGTATCAGGGTGAGGCAAGCCCCAGAAGGCTAAGCCTTAGTTATTTTCTAAAAGCCCAAAAGGCTTTCCAGGGCACCTGCTCTTGGAGGCTGGCATATTATCATTCAAAAATAAAGTTGATGGCTAGAGGATGAGCACTCATTCTTTGTATAAAGTACAGCTCATTTGTCCCCACAGGGCAACAGGGAGAGACTGGCCCAAGAAGGTCATGTCTTTGTCATTATCTGCAAGCCCGGAAGGCTTACCAGAGAACCTGCCTTTAGAGGTCAACTAGTGAAATAAATGTTGAGCAGATAAAGTATTAAAAAGGTTGCTTGTCTAGAGTCTAGTGGAGCCTTCTCATTATTCCACCCATTTGTGAGATACCGCCATGCCCTATTGTTCACCTAGTCCAACTTATGTGTTATGTGGATTGCCTTGTCCTTTAGCCCAAGTGCTTACAGTGTTGAGTCATCGAGTCATCCCTTGACCTTACCTGTTGTTTATGATCCCTTCACCCTTGACTAGCAAAACAGATGAATCTATAAATGAGTATACACTAGAGGTTCTTGTTTTGAAGCAACTAGTCATTTTCATTTGGATTATTATATATTTATTGTGCTTATACTTGCCAACAAAATCTAACCGTACTAGAGTGTCACTGCTAGCATAGATAATTGAGCATGTATGTCCATTTGTGCTTTGCAGTATCGGAGTTTAGTACTTGGGTCATCATTTGATCAGTCTTGACTTGGTCAACCCAGTGTTGACAAGTCCATGAGCAGGGTCCAGAATGAGTTATAGATAGATGATTATGGATGATGATTGGTTATGGTCTACATGTGTCCATTAGACAAATTTATGCTTCAGATAATGATTTGTTATGACAGCTTGTATTATTTTTATGATTATCAGCATTTACAGGCCTTATTATTATTATTGCTCTGACATGGATGGGGCCTTTGATGTTAGTTTTGTACCTAGGGAGGTATTCCCCTAGGTGACTTTAGCATTAGTCACTTAGACAGGGGGCATAAAGTGACCCATGCATTAAATGACTTAAGTGAAAGCATTTAATTTGACTTTAGAGCATTAAAGTCACTTTTTGATAAATTTAAGTGGGTGAGTGAAATTAATATTTTAGAAAAAAAATATGAGCAATTAATTTCATCCGTTGATATACTCTAATCTCAACCGTTAGATTAGACTCACTATAGGGTTCACTCAAAAAGGCAAGGGAAAGGCATTTTGCCTCATTCTTGAGAGAAGAAGAGGATAGAAGAGCTGAGAGAGTTGAAGAGAGAAAAAGAGAGTGGGCACGATTTTTCAAGGAAGCTTGCTGAAGAGATTTTGGTGAGCACGATTTTTGAGACAGACTTCACTATTTTGCACAAAACCCAAGGAGTGTGTTATCACATATATAGTAGCAAGGCTACCATATTCTATTTTTTAGACACAGTACATTTTTCAGCCAGATCTCTTACATATGAGATGTTGAGATGAGCAGTTTTGATGGATCATTATTGTATTAGTGGACTATTGTACTCTCCCATGTCAGGACTGAGTCTCAAGACACTCAAACTTGAGGACCGATGTAGCCATTTAGTCATTACAGAGTAGTCATTGATGTCCAATTTTATATTAGTTCTTTCTCATTGGACAGATGGTGTCTCAGATTGATTATATTGCATGCTTATGACTCAACTTTTTATATTGTGTTATGGTTATCATTACTCTTATACTGATTTTTATGACATGTATTAACTTGTGGTATCATGATCTGGCAGTCATAATTATATGGACTTGAATGTATCTTGTACTATGTATTGATGTCCCTACTTAGACTTTGAAGTTCCTGATCTATACTCATTGGTTTTACACTCCTTAGGGAGAATAGAGGTAGTCATTCCCACCATTGTTTTGGCTTGCTAGTGTTGGCTCCATCGTTCATTGTCTTCACCCATCCATTACCTTCCAGTTTAGTTTTCGACCCGACTGACTTCTTGACTTATCGCATGGAGGATCTTTTTCCCCGCTAGAACTTTTGTTGGACAAGCCTCCCTGTTTATATTGTGTCTCGGCTCTGAGTTGGTGACAAAACTTGCCTTTGGTAAGTCGGATTGTATGCCTAAATCATTCTGGTCGGTTGTCCCGATGTTTGGCACTGTGCAGAACTCCCCTTGGTCACTTGAGATGTTGTTGGCTAAAACCGAAAGCTCATGTACTACTTGTATTGAAAATATTGAATATGCGCCCATGGAAAATGAAAATTATAAAACTGTGTTTCTTAACATATGTAAAGAGGGCAAGAGCAATGAAATGCTAAAATATGCCTTGAAGAGTATAAGAAAAGGTCCAAAAAGCAATGGTTAAAAATATGTTGACCTTATAAAAATATGTCTCGGATGAAAGCTACGATTAGCTGTGCTTTTAAGCACCGGTGAAGTCCCAAAGGGTCATATAGGCCAAGAAGGCCATGGAATAAAATGATGGTCCTAATGAACTTGGATCAATCTTGATGTAGTCATGATGCCTAAGTTGAATAAGCACTCTCTAAACAACTCACCCATTTGTGAGGCACTGCCATTCCTTGTGTTGTTTGTCCAATATTGGTTATAGTGAGTTTTCCCTTTCCATATCCGAAGTGTCATGATGTTGAGTAGGAAGTCATCCTTTGCCTTAAGCCTTGTCAATTTCATCCTTCACCCTTCACTAGCAAAATGACTACAGCTATGAAGTGAGTATAGTCCTGAAAGTCTAAGTCTGAGTAATAATAAATAAAGCCTTATATATGTATTGGTTGATGTACCGCCAGTGAAATGAATGCTACTTGTTGTGATTGTTACTTGAATGAGTTGTAGAGCATGTCTTAGCCTTTTACACTTGCAGCAGATGGATGACAGTCTAAGTTATTATTGGTGTCTGATCAGTTATAGATGGTTATATTGTTTATTGGATATGATTGATGATCAAATAGAGACCTATGAGGGCTATGAGTATACACCTTAGATGAATTTGGACTCTCTAAGGCTAATGAGACAGTTTATTTCTAGTTCCGAGCACTTGCAGATATGATCAAGCTCATTTTGCCTTTCTGATGCAGTTTTTCTTCACAGGTTGATATGTCTGAGCAGGGAGATGTTTTAGTTAGATCTCCTAGGGCATTGTATGGGCATTGGGGGTGCAGTCACTTGTTTGTACCATAGTACCCCCATCCCAAAGAGCCTGGTGGGCTCAGTTTGACAATGCAAGCACCCTAGGAGGTTGTTTTGGCAGGATCACGTTTCTTGAGGCAAATTAAAAAATGATTAAATGGCTATTGAAGAAATTAATTTGGGCTACTGAGGCAAGGAAATGACATGGGATGAGTCACAATGATGGGAGTGATGTCCTCCACACCTTCAGCAGTTGCAGCACCTGATTGGGCCCACACCTATTTTTGGGCATTTTTATATTATTTTCTGGAGCTTTTGGAAGGCTCACGATTTTCTCAAGGAGGCATAAAGTCAAAGAATTAAATATTATATTATTTTATTATGCCATGGGGACACCCAAAGGGAGTTAGTCAAACACTCCTTGGACCCACCATGTGCTTCATTTATTTCTTGTTGAGTGGGTTACCTTTTTATGGTTGGTTTAGTCCACTTTGGTAAATTATGGTTATATTGATCCATGTGTTGTATGTTGAGCTCATCTCAACCATTGATTAGAACATTTCATCTTTTAATCTTAGCCACTCATTTTGAAAGTGGTTAGGATTCGGTTATGATTGTGATTCTCTCATTTCTATTTAAAGGAGAGAGTTTTTCATTTGCAAGGGGTCTTTGGCTCTTGGATCTGAATAATAGAAAGATTTTTGTGGATATTTTCTGGATCTGAATAATAGAAAGATTTTTGTGGATATTTTCTAGATCTGCTTTGCATCTGATGTTCTCAAATGCTGATTGGATAGTCTTCTTCTTCCTAGCATTGTGGAAATTCTTGTGAGATCTATATTTTTCTGTTGTCATTGTTTTTCCTACAGGAGGGCGTTTTGGTTGGAGCATTTTTGCAGGGGGACCTCAACTCGCTTGGTTTTCTTCGTCTTGGATTAGGGGGTTTTCAATAGTTTCATTGTGATCTATGATTACTTCGTTTTACTTTCTTGTAGCATTTGGTTTCTTTATCTCGTATTGCCAAATCTGATATTGTTGACGTTTGCTCATGCAGGATAGGGGGCGCATTGGTGGCTTGTGGCTTACATCCTTCATAGAAATCATTGGGATCTTCCAGAATTGATCGGGATAGCAAAGATCATCACCGTTAAAGACTTCTACAAGCATTTCCAGGTAAGATCTAACAAGTAAGTCTCTTCTCTTCAGATCTTATTCCATTGTAACTTGCTTTACTTCACTTTTTTTGAAAAACTCCTAAAATACTAAAAACCCTAAAAAGCAATAAATCTGGGAATAGTCCAATCTTTGGCCAAACCATTTCTGGGTTTCATAGATCGGGCCTCCCCTTCACTAAATCTACTACAACGCTGGTCAAACTCCTACTGGTTTGACATAGATCTGATTTTTAGCCAAAAAACTGCATAACCCCCCCACTGAAAATTTGACCTGCTAGTGTTTTTACTTTTTCTGAATTCTGACTTCACAGACGGATAGATCGAGTCCCACACAATCCAAATCACCCTCAACGTTGTCTAGATTCTTGGCAATTTGACCCAGATCTGAGTTTTTGACTGAAACAGCCCTAGCGCCCTCACTGAAAACTGGACTTTTCCGGAATTGACTTTTTCTGAAATCTGACAAGATAGGCTGATAGATCAGAGCCTAAGCATTTCCAGAACACCCCCAATGTTGAGTTAGTTCCTTTTGGGTTGCCCTAGATCTGAAAATTTGGTTTTCAGCCCCCTAGCCCCCCTCATCAAATTTTGACTTTTCCAGATCTAATCTTTGCTAAATTTTTCTGACTTGGGTTTGTAGATCAGGCTATACCCTGATCTCATTTCCCCTTCAACGCTGAGTTGATAGCCTCTTGGTGACCCTAGAACTACAAATCTGCGTCTCCAAGCCCTAGCGCTAGCCCTCCATTGAGCTCGTTTTCCTGTAACTTGAATTTTTCGGGCCAAATCCTTTCTGGGCCCATAGATCAGGGTATATCCTAGGTGGGTTGACTGAAACGTTGGGTTGATGCTGACTCCATTTCCCAATGCACATAAGGCACTGATCTCCTAGCTAGTGCTAGCCCTAATTTAACCTCACTCCCATTCCCTTTGCCAACATTCATTGATCACTCAAGTCACCTACCTTTCACTGAGTCTGTCTCCTTGGTACTAGACAGTCCCAACTCTGTCCTTGCTTACACTGTCACAGTTACGTTTCCCAAAACAGTGGTCATCTCCATCAGTTGCTATTACCTAAACCCTAGAGCTAGGGTTTCCATTTACCTTGCACCTTACATACCCTAAAGCCCCATTTGATCTGTTCCGGTGTCTAGGTCTGATCTCTCCTGTCAAGAGTAGATCCGGATCTCCCCCATTGTTGTCTTGGACTAGGATAACATAAAGTGAAGGCTGCCTTGATTGGCATGACAACCATCCATTTGGGAGTCTAGGCAGTCGTGGTTCCACCCCTTAGTTGCTTGCCCCTCTACCATCCATCCTAGATCCACCTCACACAAGCAACTACAAGGCGAGTGTTAACATAGTGTACGGCTGCATTTAATGCAGGCACAGATTTCGAGGTAGTACAATTTTGGGCACGGTTTCCAAGCTACGGCTTTGGCACAAAAAATGAGGGAAAAGATAGGCACAGTTTTTGAGGTTGCTGACAACACTTTCCAGGCACCATTTTCGAGGACTGTACGAGAGCATTTAATGTTGTCCCTACTATACGGATTTTCTGTAGTTTTGGGCACATAAATCGATAGCAAAAATTTTGTCTTTCTGCACAGAAATCGAGGCCGAGTTTTGCGGCTATTTCGGCACTATTTTTGAGAAAAAATATTGCACAAAAATCGAGGCAGAATTTGCACGAAAAAACGAGGCAACCTGCTGGATTGAGATAAGTTGTATTTTGACTATAAATGAATGTCTGATTTTTTTCCTGAAGAAATAATAAAACTCTCTCTCTCTCTTACTAGTTTTCCCCTTGTGGGTTTTTCCAGGGCCATTTGCCACAAATTTCTGAGTACTCTGTGTTGAATGGCGTGCTTATTATTTATTTTTTGTCATTGAAAAAGTGAAGTTACAACAGTGTTTTAAGTTTGAAAATTTTATGTTTATTTCCAGTCATTAAATTTTTGGGTTTGCAAATAAACTAAGATAAATTTTACTTATAAACCGAGGCTGAAAATTAAGGAAAAACTACATGGTATCAGAGCTGGTTGGGGCAGAAAACTAAATATTTGCAGACTGACAGTCATTTCTAGAATTCATAAAAACTTTTGTGACAGCAGTACATTTTGTTGAAACTTGTTCTTTGAGAAAAATGACTTCCGTTGGGTTGAGAACTGAGAATAGGTTGGATGGGGCAGTGAACTTTGTCTCATGGAAGGCCCGGATTTTACTTGTGTTGAGGGAGAATGAGTTGTGGGAGGAGGTAGTTAGAAACACTACAGAAATCCCATTGTCATTCCCGTTGTTACTAATGCGGTGGCACAGCCTTTAATAAGAAGGATATTAAAGCCATGAGGATTATCTTAAATGTTGTTAAAGACAATGTTATACCTCACATTTCAGCGAAGGATCATGCGCATGAGATGTGGACTGCTTTGACCGAATTGTTTGAGAGTTCCAATGAAAATAGGAAGATGGTTCTGAGAGAGAAACTGAAAGGTATCAAGATGGTCAAGGGAGAGGTTTGTATGACTTATCTTACTAGGATCTCTCGGGTGAGAGATTAGCTTGCAGCTGTTGGGGAGGTGGTTACTGGTCCTGAGCTAGTTCCTACAACCTCAAATGGGGTGACTGCACCTTGGGTTGTGTTTGTACAGGGTTTGGTGGCTAGAGAGAACCTACCTTCATCGGACAGGGTCTGTGATGACTTTGTTCGGGAGGAGACTTGGAGGGGTCTTTTGCAGTGCAGTGGTTCTACTAGTAGACAGGATGAGGAGGATGTGGCCAGGGATGATTTTAGGGGCGAATTTTAGCCCAGTGGGCTATTTTTCCATGTTTTTCTCCCAAAAAAGATTCGCCATTTTGCATTTTTTGAAGCCCTGTTTCGCCCAATTTTGATGGGGTAAAATTTTTTCACCCTAAAAATCGCCAAATTATTATATAAACAATATTAAATCCTTGGAAATTAAAATATTTTTTGAAAAATATCACCAATCATTTTATAGTTGCCATTTTAAGAATTGATAATATTCGCCAACATTTATATGCTTTTAAATAAGTATGGTTCCTTAAAATCATCCCTGGATGTGGCGTTGACAGCAAAGGGGAAGAAGAAGAACAAGAAGGGTCCCAAGAAGGGTGGGGCCAAGCAGCAAAATGGGCAGAAGAAGGATATGAGCACTATAAAGTGCTTTACATGTCACAAGATGGGGCACTATGCTGGCCAGTGTCCTAACAAGAAGAAGAAGAAGCAGCAGACAGCAGCTTCAGCGAAAGTCGATGACTTTGATGCAAGAATGGCTGTAATATCCCAAATACTGATATTCTCTAATGTTCTATGATAGTGCTGACTCGCACACTCAATCTCATACAAATTTGCAAAATAACTGTGCATGCAAACTCGCCATGCAAAAATGCCCTAAAATATAGCTAAATTAGGGCTAGGGTTTTGCAGAGAGAAATTAACACTTACCACTAATATTCTGGCTGACAATGACTCCAGAGATAGCTGTATGCATAAGGATCCGGATGGGTGGTCTAATAATGCTATTTTCCTCTCGTGTCATCGCCCCACAGCACCGTAAAAACCCTCCAGACTGAAGGTGACGTTTTTGTAAGAGGAGAGGTTCGTTTGGGCTGAAACTTTCTGAGCTTGTCCGTTTGATGATGCTGGAGAGAATGCCTGATGCATGCGGAGGTTCTGCTGAGATCTGAAGGCCCAACAGCTGATTAGGGCTTTCTGGCTAAAAACCCCCTCTTACGGCTGCACACGTGTCCCTGCAACGATCTATACCATGTACTAGATAACTGATGAATGAATGAAGAACAAGTGGTGAACCTGTATGGCTTACCCGGGACAAGACTAGGACAGATGTTTCACTGCCGAAATCCTGTTAGCTGAAGACTCCGTCTCCAACCCCAACTGCTATGCTGCTATCCAAGAGCTCCCAAAATAATAATAATCCAAAGTGAGTTCTCCTCTTGCTTTACCCTCTATTTATAAAGTTCAACTGCGCAAAACCTAATCTTTGACCTAATTACTTCACTTTATCTTCTAATTTGCCGTTGACTTGCATGCAAAGAGCATGGTCATGCATGGAGCATGGAAAAGAGCATGGTCATGCAAAGAGCATGGTCATGCATGAAGGTGGCCTTTGGCCCAGGTGGCCCTTCTTGACCAAGTGAGGATGTCGTAGATCTTCTATGGATGGCATCAGTCCTGATCTGATTCCCTAGTTATCAGTAACCGCTCGAACCCACAGGAATCACATAGGTTAACGGTATGGGCCTCAGGGCCTAAAAGGAAGAGGACATTACAGTCCTCCCCGCTCGAGATTGCTTGTCCTCAAGCAATGCCAACGCAAATCCACAATCAATCAACTGAACCAACAGAATCCGAGGATGATCCCAGGGTCCCAAATTATCCTAGGAGATCTGTAGCACTGAACAAATGTCTTAAAGACAAAGAAGAAATAGACTTCAAATAACTGGCATATTCCCTTGAAGAATTCAAGGCTGATTGTTTCCAACTTCTGTATTAGTCTTGCATATTTATCCATCCATCTTAGAAGAGACACACAAGATCCTGTTAGATCTTCAATCTCTTCATGTTTCCAATTTCTGGATGATGTGCTCCCTTTAAGTGTTGGATTGGATACACGGCTTGGGAGTGGGCTATCTTCATCAATAAAATCTGCAAGAAGATCTTCATTTTCATCTGAACTATAAAGGAAATCTGGACCTAGAAGGAGACTGTCCA